>PPNA03000003.1:600000-908381 GCA_003708055.3 Torulaspora maleeae | reverse complement strand
CTGGAGTCTCGACGTAGTAGATGGTGCTGGTGGTGTCAATACCATCAGTACCCTTCACAGTGGTCTTGGCAGTAGCGTAGGTAGAAGTGAAAGTACCAGTCCAAGAGGTGTAGCTGGTGGAAACACCCTTGGCTTCTGGAGTCTCGACGTAGTAGATGGTGCTGACAGTGTCGACACCGTTCGAACCCTTCACAGTGGTCTCGTAAGTGGCGTAAGTCGAAGTGAAGGTACCAGTCCATGGAGTGTAGGTGGTGGAAACACCGCTGGCTAGCGAGCTTGCCTTAGCAGACGAGCTGGAAGAGGAAGCACGGCTAACTGGAGTCTCGACGTAGTAGATGGTGCTGACAGTGTCGACACCGTTCGAACCCTTCACAGTGGTCTCGAACGTAGCGTAGGTTGAAGTGGAGGAACCACTCCATGGGGTGTAGGTAGTAGAAACACCGGTAACCTGACTGTTGGATTTAGCAGAAGAGCTGGAAGAAGAAGCACGGCTAACTGGAGTCTCGACGTAGTAGATGGTGCTGACAGTGTCGACACCGTTCGAACCCTTCACAGTGGTCTTGGCGGTAGCAAAAGTGGATGTAAAGGTACCGGTCCAAGAGGTGTAGCTGGTGGAAACACCGCTGGCTAGAGAGCTTGCCTTAGCAGACGAGCTGGAAGAGGAAGCACGGCTAACTGGAGTCTCGACGTAGTAGATGGTGCTGATAGTCTCTACTCCATTAGTTCCCTTGATGGTGGAAGTCGAGGTAGAGTAGGTGGATGTATAAGTACCAGTCCAGGACGTAGTAGTAGTTGAGGTGCGGTACTCTTTAGAGCTTGGAACTTCAATAACAACAGTTGCAGTACCCTTAGTACTATCACCAGAAATAGTAGTCAATGTTGTGGTGTAATCAGAGTCCCAAGAGGTGGTAACAGTCTTGGTCACAATTGGCTGATCAACTTCAGTGACAACGTATGGCAAACCTTCCGAATAAGTCGTGTACACAGTAGTCTTGGTAGTTGGGCTGGTCCAGTATCTCGTTATATCCGTAGTGGAGGTTGAAGCTGGAACACAAACAATGTTAGCAGACTCGGTAGCACATCTTAGACCCAATTGACAACAAGCAGTTTGAGAACCGAAAGCCGCACCTGCAGTAGAAGTACCACAGGCAACACCGCTGGTCTTACAGACACTGTTTGGAACATAGTCGACAATTGTTTCGGTCAAAGAACCGTCCTGTAGACTGACAGAGCTACTGGTAGTCTTACCGGTGTAAGGGTACTGAACAGTCGAGGTAACGAAAGGAACATGAACAACTTCGGTGATCTGAGTCGTGACCGTGTCCATTGGATCACACAATTGAGTGTAAGGGTTATCTCTCTTGTGGAAAACGTTCAAGGTTGGATTACCTTGTTCGATGTCACCACAGTTGAAGGTAGTAGTTCCTGTTGTTGCGTATGTCCATCCTCTGGTGACGGTAGTACGTGGAATAGGATCGTACTCGATAACGGTAACAACAGTGGGGTTTTGGCTGATGGTCTTGTACGAGGTGGTTCTTCCAGTGTAGGAGGTAGTGGATGAGTAGGAGGACACTGGTGGACCGTAAATAACCACAGTGTATTCAGTATCGTCTGGCTTGGCAGACAAAGTGGTAGTGACAAAGTTAGTGGAAGACCAGACGCTTTTAACGGTGGTGGTTGTTGGCACTAGAATGTCGACGTACTTGGTGGCATCTGTGGTTTGGTAAGGTTCCGTTGTAGTGGACACTTGAACATGAGACCAGACCTTTGTCTTTGTGACAGTTGTTGGTGGGAGATACACCAAGACTGTAGTATCCGAGGTGACGTATGGAAGAGTGGTGGTGGAAGGGGTGGATTCAGCGTAGTAACGAGTTGAAGTTATGGTTCCGATTGGAGAACACACCTTTTTGGTTGCAACATTCTCATTACAGTATAGGCCAGTTGCACATTTCATAGAAGAGACACCGTCGGTTGGACCACAGATACCCCCCTGCGATTGAGAGAATGGAGGCACATCGATAACTTGGGTGACGATAGAGGCTCCACTAGTGGTTGGCAGGAGACTTGAGGTGGTGTAATCACTACTCCAGACGTAAGTGGTAGTTCTGGTGATGACTGGTGCATACTTCAAAATCTGCAAACCAGTGGTTTGACCGTTAGCATCAGTCAATGCCACTGTACTCAAGAAGGAAGTACTTGTGGTTGGCATGAACTTGGTGGTTCTTGGGTATGGCTTCACATCGATGACACTGATTGTAACATCGGCATCAGAATGTGGTTGCGTGGTATAGTATTCATTCATACCAGTCCAGTAGGTTGTGGTAGTGGTAGTGGTACTAGTTGGCTCCCAAATCTCCACGGTCACCATTTCATCAGTGGATGGGTCGAATGGTTGTGTTGTGGTAGAATGAGAATGAGTAGACCAGATATGGGTTATGGTTGTTCTAGGTGCAGGCGTTTCAATGACTTGAGTGAAAATCTCGCCATTGGTATTTAAATAACTCGTTGTACCAGTACCAGTCCATGCGATAGTCGTTGTTCTAGTTCTAGTTGGAACGTCAACTTCGACAGTGATAAAGGTAGCATCTGAAGCGTGTTCCAAAGTCTTAGTTGTCACTTGAGAACCACCGTAAGTTTTGGTGATAGTGGTTTGAGGTGTTGGCTTCAGAACGATATAGTTCTCAGTACCGTCCACGATCACTGTTGAGATCGTGGTAACGGCACCTGGATAGGTGCTTGTTTTAACAGTGAATGGGAGGTAGGTACCGGAGGCAGCAGCAAGTTGCAATTGAGTGTTTATCTTGAAGTATTTGTTTTGAGTCTTACCATCAGAACAAGTGACGTTGTCATAGTATTTGTTCATAATGGTGATAGGATTTCCTGAGTTGGAAGGTGTTTGATAAGCAGAGACGAAAATTCTGTAGCCTGAAGGAACACTCTTGGCGTCAACAGTAAGCACGTTGTCAGAACAAGAGTATGTGACCGATGATGGAACATCTTCGGCAGTTTCAGGCATCATCCAGCTGTTGAACTTGTTCGACATTTTAATGACCACGTCTGAACAAGAAACCAACTCACCAGTCTTGTCGTCACCTCTAGAAAAACCTGCAAAGTCAATTTCGATCTTTTCTTCAGAGATACCTCCAGTAGTACATTGAGAACCAACAAATAAAGCCTGAATCTGGTTGTTAATGGAGGTTCTGACGTAGTAGTTAGGGTCAGTAGCCTCGGTGTAGCCGGTAGCAAGAGCAGGAGTGTAGGTGGGACCAGAAGCAAAGGATACAGTGGCAGACATACCATTCCAATTGACCGTGTTAGTTCCTGGAGTGTAAGCTTGAGCTGCGGTAATGTCAGCGTCAGCGGCAGAACCACCAACAGAAAAGATGAATGGAAGAGAAAGAGAACCTTCAACATCGGCAGCTGCTGCCATTTGATTGATGCTCGATTGAGTAATGGTACAAACAACTCTGGAGTCAGTTGTCAAAGAGGTTCCCGAAAATGAAGTACAATCAGCCAAAGACTTTCCTCCAGCAGAAAT
This sequence comes from Torulaspora maleeae, assembly GCA_003708055.3. NCBI lineage: Eukaryota > Fungi > Ascomycota > Saccharomycetes > Saccharomycetales > Saccharomycetaceae > Torulaspora > Torulaspora maleeae. The sequence continues at coordinate 904,843 of PPNA03000003.1, read as the reverse complement.
GGAGAAAGAGTTGCCAGAACTAGAGCCATAAACCTTGTAAACATTTGGGATATTCAAAGTGAAAGTATCACCAACTTGAGGGTTCATTGCATCTGTAATTGCAAAGTCAAGATTGGCGTCCCAAAGACCTTGTGGCAAGTTGTTAGTGTTTGATTCTGGATCGATGGATAACGACGTGAAGACGTTACCCAGATCCTTAGCGGAAGCGACCACAGAATAGCATGCTAGCGCCCAGGTGGCACAAAGCGAAATTCTTGGCGAACGCATTTCTCACAGAGGTCTCGTTACCGATATCAAGAAAGATTAAAGGTAGTAGAAAGGGTCGAATCCATCTTGAAGCCTTCTTTTAAGTATTCACGTCGTCACTGACACTATGAAATTCGATGCGCAGAAGGCACGTCATTTTTTCTGCTTTAAAGAGCGAAGGACTGAAAGACTCAGTTTATGGTATAAGGTCACCAATGGGGAAATAACCGTTTCACCAGTACAAGATGAGTTGACCTTTGTTGGCGTCTAAGAGAATGAGGAAAGACCCAGGAAATCTTTTGCCAAAATTGTTGTCGGTGCGCTTTCTTGTACGATTCCACTGACGCAACCATATCAATAGGGTAGTGAAGTTTGCATACGCTAAGAAATTAGCCTAGCCGCTCAATATTTGCTCAATTACTTCGAAGCATGTAGGAAATTACATTGGTGCCCACGGAAATTAAAAAATCCACCATTCGTCGTGGTCCTTTTTTCTGCGTCGATTCGGTAGGCATAAGAGATGAAGAAGTTCGTTTCCAAAACAAGTAGTTCAAAGGCAAGCTTCGAAAACCGTAGTCTACGATCAGGCCTCCACTGCCAATGCTTCAAACTAAGAAACAACTACTATCTTTGGAAGGCCAGCGGCATCAAGAGGCGGAACAGAATAGCCTTCTTAGGGACCCTTGCCTGCGAATCTTTTAGAGGTCGTGCCTGATCTTTTACCTCATTTTCACTACGGCGGGTTTCTAATTCTTGAATGTGCTTTTCAAAAAAGAAACAGAAATGATTGCCGTTCTAGGCGTCTATTTCCAAACGTGGCAAAAAATTCATAGAGCCCATAGGAAGGCACAGGAAAAGTACCTCTTTCGGTAACGGCGTGAGGCACTGCTCCTCCGTAGCGGTTGTTTGAAGTCGAGCATTTTAAGAGCTGCTATACAGATGAAATTACAATGCCAGTATCTGAGTCAGAGCACCGCTGTGTTTCGTCACTCAACGAAACGTGGACTGCTGGCTTTGCGTGTTTTACCCTTTCTGTTCGATAAGCTATCAATCAAAGGAGCAGCAGTCTAAAACACGAGGATCTCGCGTTTGCTGCTGGCATTGTCAATCGCTTTTGCCATAATGCTGAGAGATGCAAGGGCCGCTTGCATGTGTAGGGCTTGTAAGTCACCCGTTGATCAATCTAAATGAACTTTTTTCGCATCAAAGTATACTACCTCCTGCCCATGGGGCCTGGTCGTGGTGATCGGTGTCCAAAAACTGGCGCACAACAAGTGACCGTATCGTTCCTCCCTCGTGTTGAGATTTTTGTTGGCCAGAAGCAAAGTAATAGAACAGCATGGCTACGAAGAAGATAAGACAATCACATGTCCATAGCTAGAGTGCCGGATTCATGGAACTTGACGACTATGATCTAAGAGAGTTACCAAGGCCCTGCTGATGATCGATGATCTGACATAGATGCGTCTTTAGTCCAATTCAATCGAAGGCTTCATTGGAATCAAAGTCAGGAAGCTGATTCTTTGGTGAATTGTAGAAGTCGATTCATCATATCACTACTGTCAAACATCCGGCAAGCGCGATGATTAGTTCCAGGATTTCTAAGTAGATTCGATTTATTCGACATTCTGTTTCTGAGATCAGGCATTGCTGGGCGACTCGTACGAACTGGGCGTCCCCATCTTGAATCGGACGTTTTTTATGTAATGGTCTCGAGCATCTCTTGAACAATGTCACTGATCTCTTATTTTTGATATCCTGAGTGATCGTTCGTTTCTACTCTATTTGCTCGTCCACCCCGGAAGTTTTTTCTGAATCTTCAAGATGCGTAAGCAAACATGAAAATACAAGAAACCATAAAACTATCGAAAGAGCAACAAGAAAGGTCCATTCTACGATGAAATCTACAGTTTTAAGACGCATAATTATGTTCACGAGACGATGCTTCACGGTTTGCCAGAAATGCACGCTTTCAAGGTCTCTATTACACGCCACAAGTTTCAAAAAGAGTCCTTTTGTGAACTGACTATCAGTCTTTATTCTTTCACATTTACCTAAACACCTACCACAGCAGTTTCCTTCATGAATAACAAAACAATCTAGACAGAAAGTTAGCAAGTAACCTTCCGGTGGTCTTACCAATGAAGCCAGTTGACTGTCAAAGTTAACGTAGACAATCTCGCTGTACTGATAAAGGTTTCAGATTAAGCAAGATTGTTCAACCAAGCGGCGCTAAGATTATTGACCAAGATTTTGACAGGCGTATCTGAATGGTGTAAAGAAGGACTGAACAAGTACAAGTGTAGCTCAGAGACAACCGGTTCCGAGCAGTTTGCTATGTAATTGTAGAACTCAACAATAAGTTTAAAAAACTCTCTTACTGCCTGCTTCTAACAAACTTCGACCTGCTCTTTGCAATTTGGACGAGTAGTTTCATTAGAATGAAGGGGGTCTGTAACTATTAGTGCTAAAGTATTGATAATGAAAATTCAGCCCGCTAAGGTATGCCGAGCGTTTGATTGTGAGCAAAGGTGAACGAGGTGAAGACTAGACAAAGCTTGGTCGCGAATGGCGACAGAGTTTCCGTAAAAGGATATTCTTTGTCACGCCGCGTTCTTTCGGAAGGGGAACGCAACCATATAAGGAAATTCTTGCTTGTGGGGATTGCCTGCAGTCAAGTCACAGCATTTTCGGTAAGAAGGCAAGATCGCAAGAGACATAGAGACAGTTTCCCTAACTTAGAAAGTGCCACGCGTCGAAACAGCGCCGATCGAACACTAGTTTCTGGTGCCTGCAAGAGGTGTACTGTGGAGTTGCATCGTTCAGGTAGACTCTTTGGGTAGTTCTGAAACTGAAGTTTTTTTCGTTATCGGAGAGCTCGAGGAGCTGCATCGTTCAGGTAGACTCTTTGGGTAGTTCTGAAACTGAAGTTTTTTTCGTTATCGGAGAGCTCGAGGAGCTGCATCGTTCAGGTAGACTCTTTGGGTAGTTCTGAAACTGAAGTTTTTTTCGTTATCGGAGAGCTCGAGGAGCTGCATCGTTCAGGTAGACTCTTTGGGTAGTTCTGAAACTGAAGTTTTTTTCGTTATCGGAGAGCTCGAGGAGCTGCATCGTTCAGGTAGACTCTTTGGGTAGTTCTGAAACTGAAGTTTTTTTCGTTATCGGAGAGCTCGAGGAGCTGCATCGTTCAGGTAGACTCTTTGGGTAGTTTCTGGAACTGAAGTTTTTTTCGTTTTCGGAGAGCTCGAGGTGTTAATGCGAGTTTGCCCAAAAGTGGCTGCTTCTGCGTCCGGAAAACTAAAAATTCGAAGAGATGTCGATCGGTTTTGATAGACCGTGGAGATCTCCAAAATAGAAACTCGTAAGCAAGCTCTGAAATGCGCATTTCACTCAAACGATCAAGAATTGTCTAATGTATTCAGGACTAAAAAAAAATTTCGGGAAAAATGCCGTACTCTTTTTCTTGAGAACGGCCGATTCCGTGATCTTGAAGAATCGAGTGCCCTTCCTCTATGGTCTATTCAAAGTATCTGTAATCCGGCCTAGCAACGACTATTTTGGGACGCCAGTCACAGTTTTTGCTGTAACATTGTCTAAAATAGTACCAGCCAGGTTGCCTGCAATCTAAAAGACACACCGTGTTCGACGTGATCTTTGGAATCAGGTGATATTACAAATGTAGTAGATTCTCATGTTGTTTCATCACCAGCACTGAAGTGTTAGGGTCGAAAGTGATGAGTTGAGTTGAGCTTGAAAAATTTCGCTCAGCTACAGCAAAGATACCTCATTGAGAGAACTGAACTGAAGTTCAGTCTTGCTTAACCGGCTTGATTCGCACCTAAAACAACATGCATTCAACATGACAGCTAGAAAAAGGGAACTGAAGCCCCATCTCCTCGCATATCGCTACCTCCGCTGTAAATCAAACGTCCACCCGTTTGAGGACCACTTTCTTTACGAATAATCTGCCCTCGTCCAAATAGTTGCCTACTGTTATGTTTCAGGATTTCGACACTGTGGCCTAATTCAGTAAGTCTGGCGGCTGTTTCTTGAGAAATACCATCTTCTAAACCAACGCAAGTCACATCTCTGCTAGCTGGCCCATCTGTTCCAAGTCCAGAGTCCGTCAACTCTAGATCAGGGTGAGGGAACAAACAGATTCTGGGGGCATCAAGAGCTTCTTGTGGATCCATATCAAAGAGGAGCATGTTTAAGTAAACTTGAACGTGAGCTTGAGGCTGATTGAACCCACCCATTACTCCAAAGCTGGCATACAAATTTTCAGCGTTAGGTATCTGCTGATCTGGTTCTGTGATCATGCCAGGAATTATTGTATGATACGACCGCTTGTTTCCCTCCAAGCAATTTTTACTCTGGGGGTTTAAGTTGAAATTACCTCCCCTATTCTGCATCACAAATCCTTTATTGGGCACAACGATCCCACTACCAAAGTTCTCATACAACGAATTGATGAATGAGCAAGCGTTGCCCTCTGAGTCCGATACGGTCAGATAGACGGTGTCTGACTTGAAGATTGGATCTGGAACACCATGCTTGATCTCGCTGTTAGCGATGATTGCATCCTTGCTGAACAAAGCCATGCGTTTACGGAAGTAGCCAGGGGTCAACAAGCTCTTCAAAGTAGCTGTCTGATCCAAACCATGGCTCTTAGCAAAGTATTCGTAGTCGTTGACGTATTCGTCCGAATCTTTGAAACTTAGCTTCAGACATTCGGCCACAACATGCAGGTATTCCGCAGAGTTATGTTCCAAAGAACTCAAATCTATGACCCCTGATTCATCCAGCTCCTTGATAAGCCCCAGTGTCAGTAGTGCAACAATCCCTGAGCCGTTAGGAGGAATTTCCCAGAGTTTTTTCCCCAAAAAACTATAAGACATAGGTTCGACGAGAGTCGAGGTGTGATTAGACAGATCTTCCTTGGAAATAAGCGAGCCCCGTTTGGATAACTCGGAAACTATGGAATCTGCAATTTCGCCTTCATAAAAGCCCTTCTTACCGTTCTTGGCAATGAGTCGAAGTGTCTCAGCTAGATCTTTGTTTTGCATATATTGACCTTTGATCGGCGCTGTCAAATTATGATTCGGTAGAAAGGCCGATAGTCGAGATGCATCGTTGAGTCGCTTCAATTTCCCTTCTGCTTCTTGCCAAAGTAAAGCACTGACGGCAGATACCACAAAGCCATTTTCAGCCAGTTCAATAGCAGGTGCAAGGATTTCTTCAAGCGTGACATTGCCACTACCCCATTTTTCAATTAGATCGCACCAACCTGCAACTGCGCCTGGCACTTGTATCTTGAACACAGAATCTTTCTTGAGCCTGAGGCTGGGCAAGATGTGATCTGGGTAGTTCTCCTTGAGCCAGTCAAGGCTCAAAGCCGATGCTGACCGGCCACTCCCATTTAGCCCATAGACCTTTTTCTCATCCTTTTTGTAGAGAAGCGAGAAACAATCACCACCAATTCCGGTCGATGAAGGCTCCAGCACACAGAGGCAGGCCGAAACCGCTACGGAGGCATCAACGCAATTGCCTCCCTGGGAAAGCACCTTGATACCAGCAGCATTGGCAAGAGGCTGTGTCGAAGAAACTATGCCCCTGGTCGAATATACAGTTGACCTTCTCGATTTGAAAGATCCCTCCATTAGCCTTCTGGATTTGCAAGTGTAGTTGCAGCTTCAGTCACTGGTTAGTTGGCATGCTTCTTGTCACCGGTTATCAATATATTTATATATATATGATAAGCGGACTTCACAATGCCTGGGCGTAATTCCGGACCGGGTAAAACCGGTATACACCGGATTTAGATAAGAGATAACCGAATACATAATGCGCAAGATTCACACCCACTCTACATGCCTATAATGAGCTTTTTTGGCGTTTGCAACTGCGTGACGTAGTTTAATCGATACCTTCATGATTAAATTCATTTGATACAGTAAATCTGTGGGAAACACAGCTAAATATTAAAAAAGTTAATCGCGTTTCAGGCGAATTGAGACCTAGATTGGCTAACGGAGCCACTACCGATACGAAGAGCTCAAGAAAAAATAATATGGCTACAAAATTCAGGCTTTATTCCACACGGCGTAATCGTTTTGAATTCCGACCAGGAACTTTTTCCAAGATTCAAGACCCAATTCTCTCAAATCTTCCATCTTATTTCTACAATGATTAATGTCCTTGAGATAATCTTTCTTGGTCAGAATTTCATCCAACTGGTCCCAGCTGCTGTATTGAATGAAGCACTTCTCCCAGCCTGGAAGATAGAAGTCTAGATATTTCGGCCATTCAGCTACTCCAACAACGTTCTTAGGCTCCATTGCATCTCTTACTTCAGGACAGAAGTTATCCTCACATATTTCTGTGAAAAAATCTGGAGATGGGATAACCATCAAGACACCGTAAGCTAGATTTTCCCACATTTTCATAATGGAAACTTGGTAAGGTAGGTGAATAACAATCGAATGATACCTGCTCAAAGTCCTTGGACCTCCATAATGAGATGGGAGGACCTTACAGTGGTGACTAGTGTGTTTTTTTACCAATTCAGACATCAGGCCCTTATCCTGAGTAACTCTGCCGATAATCAGACACGAGAAATCGTCACCGTCGTCTTCCACCTCTTGGACTTTGACTGAGTTGAAACCAAAAGGCCTTATTACCGGGTGTTCATCGGGAATGTCCACACCTCTGCTCTTCAGATAGGGAACCTCGAAGAGATTGTTCACGATTATTCTAGCACGATACTCGTCATCTCTGTTCAGCGAATGGTTAAAGTCTCTGGTGAAAGTATGCACGTCATCACCTATGACACCAATATCAAATCGATTAGTGATCACAAACACAACGTTCTTACAAGCTTGAGTACCATCCATTATGAAGGGCCAGCCGTCAGCGAGACTGTCAGAAATGAAAACGGCGTCGTGCGTCGAACAGATTTTTTTCACAGTACCGTCATCGACAAGTGCTCTGAGATCGTGTTCAGGAGCTTGAAATTCGTAAAACTCTGAAGCATCGTAGTAGTCCACGTTTTCCAATTGTAAATGCTCGGCCATGTACTTGAAATCCGTCGTGGTACCAATGTGACGAGAAACATACGCTATCTTCTTGGCCACGTTGAACCTCGCGGGACCCTTGCTTGCATTCACACTGATTAATTTCCCCAAACGGTCCTCTTCCGGATTCCTCGCACTCGGGTAAAACACCACTGCCAACCCCCAAAGCAACAATACGGCTAGCAAGATCCCAACCTTTTTCTGAGCCATGAAAAAATTGATCAACAATCTCAACGGCCTTGGTGTACCACCAAGCGATCTAGCGTTCAACATCTCTCGCCCGGAAAACCACTTCTAGTAGTTCGAACCTCTGAATCTGCTCAATCAAGACAACTGAGTGCGGCTTGAACAAAGGCGATCTAAACAATGGCTTTTCTATCGAGGCAAGTGGCTCCTCCCTTTCAGATTCCTATCATTCTGGCGAGCTGCCCGGTCTCTCGAGCTTAGGAAAAAATGGGAAAAGTAATAATGATCAGCAGACACGAAAGTGCTTGGCAATATCATGATGTACGTCTATCAATAATAGTCTATAAGTAACGAGAGTTTAAATAGTAGAGAAGTTGATGGGCACGGTCGTGGGCACTTGGAATCAGTAGTCGTAGGCCTGTTGCAAGATCTGCTTGACTTCGTCCTTGGTGAACTGGATAGGGTTGGTCAAGTGGCAGGCGTCTTTCATGGCGTTTTCGGCAAGGATGTCGAAGTCCTCTGGCTTGGCACCCAGGTCCTTCAAGTTTCTTGGAATGTTCAACAGTCTATTTAGCTTGTGAAGAGCTTCGACGGCTGCGTCAGCGGTGGCGGAGGATTGACCCAAGTGGAGGGCGACTTCTCCGAGCCTCTTCTCGGTAGCTGGTAGGCTCTTGTTGAAGCTTTGGACGTGAGGTAGCAGGACGGCGTTGCAGACACCGTGTGGCAGGTGGTAGAAACCACCAAGTTGGTGGGCAATGGCGTGAACGTAGCCTAGAGAGGCGTTGTTGAAAGCCATACCAGCCAAGTACTCGGCGTAGCACATGTCGGTTCTGGCCTCCTTGTCGGAGCCGTTCTTGAAAGCGTTGCGCAGACTCTTTTGAATCAGGTCGATACCCTTGATGGCACAGGCATCCGTGATTGGGTTGGCATCAGTGGAGACGAAAGCTTCGATACAGTGGGTCAAAGCATCAAGACCAGTGGCGGCGGTCAAAGCTGGAGGCAAACCATACATCAAAGTTGGGTCATTGATGGCAACGCTTGGGGTCACATGGTTGTCGATGATGGCCATCTTGACCTTCTTGGCTTCGTTGGAGATAATAGTGAAACGAGTCATCTCTGAAGCAGTACCAGCAGTAGTGTTGATAGCAAACAGTGGGAGAGCTGGCTTCTTAGATTTGTTCACACCTTCGTAGTCGCCGATTTGACCACCGTTGGTGGCCAACAAAGCAATGGCCTTGGCGTTATCGTGGGCAGAGCCACCACCTAGAGAGACGACAGCGTCGACATCGTTCTCTTTCAAGATTTTCAAACCATCTTCAACGTTTTGAATGTTAGGGTTTGGTTGAGTCTTGTCATAAATGCTGACCTTGATACCAGCGTCCTCCAAAAGACCAGCGACCTTGGCCGAGACACCAATCTTGGCGATACCTGGATCAGTCACAATAAGGACCTTATTGAACTCTTTATTCTTCAGATGGGTGACAGATTCCTCTAGGGCGCCTTCACCGAAATAAGAAGTTGGTGGGATGTAAAAGCCAGTAACTGAGGAGCTCATTCTCTTGAATTGATTTGCTGCAATGGTTCCTCTATGCAACGAAGAAGTAAAACATCCGCCATTGACCGCTGGCAGTTTATGTATGAGGCCGGTCATAACCCTCGAGTTGATAACCCTTATTGTACTTTCCATCATAACCGTTTGGGTAGCTATTCTAACCAGTATAATCGAGACCTGCTAAATTACTCTGCGACCAGCTGAAGCCAGGGAGCTTTCTCTGATTGACTGTATCATTATACTCTTTATACTTTAAATTGCAAAATTTTTCACTTTGCAACCGGATAAACTCAGTCATTCATAGTCTATCAGTTCCCGATCGTTGAAGTTACGAGTGGATCATCATACGATAAAACACACACATGATGGGTCCTTGAGAAGCCCCTCACAGATCTAGTCATTCTCGTCGTATCCACATCTACAGAGAGGAGCTGCTGAGACCTATTGTCTTAAGATGCCGTGGGAAAAATGAAATTCGTAGGCCAAGTGTGACTTCCATCAGGATGATACCCATTAGAATATGTAAATCCACGTCTATCAAATTATGTATATATATATGCTGAGGGGCTCCTAAGAGAGCACCCGCATGGCCATCTCGAAGGTTGCAAAAGTTGCACCGTTCACGGGCAAAGATCTGAGCATGGTGGGAGCAAAACCCTTCAAAAATGCAGATGGGCCGCGGTTCCTGTAGATAGATTTCGCCACTTGTACAACGTTGGTACCGTGCACCGGGTTGTGTAATTTGTCTGCCTGCATGACGGACTTGATGACATCGAACGGGTAAGTCATGGCCCAGAACAACGCACCGGAGATGGCACCGAAACCGCAGACCTTCCAGGTTGGAATATCTTCTCTCTTGATCCCCTTGTGGATCTGAGTGTTGGTCAACGCTTCGTAAGTCAGGAAATAGACACCGAATCCGTGTGACGTCCGCATCATCGTAGCCGTTAGTCCTCTCATCAGAACACCTTCCTTGAGTAACTTTTTAAAACAGTCGAAGGAGCCCGAGTAAGCGCCTGGAGACAATGCTTTGGTCTGTAATTGCAATCTGATCCTGACATGTTCGATCGGAGTCGCCAAGAACGCATTAGCAGACCCGCTTACAGCACCACACATGTAGTACTGTGGTAGAGTCAACGTACGATTGTCACCGCCGCCGTTGCGCACATGGAAGTATCTTTTCATCGCTTCATTGCAACCGAATTGACACGACACGCACGCACCTATCCCGACCAGAGGTGCCAGAGTCCCTTTGTAGAAGGCAAACAGTCCCTCATTCTTGACCAAGTTTGAGATCACCTGGAATGCGCTCGAGTTCCCGTGAGCCGTCTGCAACCGCACTTTGGTGATATCAAAAGGCTGTCCCACAAGCACTTGTGCAATACCACTGATGGTACCTGCCAAGATGTCCTTTGCAGTTCTTCTGAAATTCGGAGCATGTTGATCCAAGATATCGTCCACGACCTGCGGTGTAGTCAAGTCTTCGGACATCGTGAACAAAGTGAACGGTACGGTTCAAGACGGTCTCGCTGTTGAGAACTTCTCCGAGCTTCTCACGTAAATACTACGTCTTTAAATTAGGAGAATCTTTATGAAGTACCTTCCAAGTGCTTATCTCATCGACTATCTGAAAAATCTTCATCTCGCGGCGTAAAGACAGATCGCGATATGATATGCGACAAAGACGATAAGTCAAGATACTTAGATTACTTAGGATTTCATTTGAAATCAGGAAGATTGCCAATCAACCGTGAGACACCGCTTTTATAAAGCTGTCCCACCGCCAGATTACTCCGGATGACGGCTGATCACATATCTCTCTCAGCCCAACTACCGTTTTGAGAAACCCACGTTTCGTGCGAATTCCATCCCCTCCGAGGAAGGGCTGTGCGCTGACAATGTTGAGAAAGTCAGAGAACTGGGATGTCTCCCCAATTCTAACTGACGGGAGATACAAAGCAACAATCGTTGCACCGTTTTAGGCCCGTTGGGGCACCTACATTTTCCAGGTGAGACGAATCTCCACAGCTGTCGTCTGGGGTAGGAAATTTCAACAGCATAAGTGATTATAGAAGGTCATATGAGGGGAAGGTCGCAGCCTAAGCTGGGGCGGTCATCGGTCGAACGAAGAAGGATCGCCATTGTTGAGCAGTCGCACCCGAAGCTGGGAATGGAAAGTTCTCTAAAGGAGCTCGGAAAAACTCGGATTATCCGAAAAGACCCTGTGCGGATTTTCTTTTCTCCGCCCCGCACCATCTTCCGTACCATTTTTCCGAGCACAATTAGTACGTCTGTCGTTAATAGGTGGTCAGTTGAGCAGATCTCTGTCCGTATGCGGTATATCCTGTTGGACATATTTGCGAATCCATGTCGTATGCGTACGTTGCATGGTTGGCCAGCCATTGCTTTAGAGTTGTGAAATTAGTGGAATCTGGGGAATCTGGGGAAGCCAGAAAATAGGAGGGGATCTTGAACCTTGAGATCTAGAGCTGGCGCAGCTACCAGGGAAAATATATATATGGGGGCAGTTCGATGGTTGTTAGGAACTGAATTGTTGGCGCTCTGGTTCTTTCCTTCAAAGAAATAGAACAAGAACAACTTCCCAAATAGTAATGATTTCGGCCAGGCTACTGTACCTGCTAGGTGCTGCCGGGCTAATTAATGCTCAAAATTCTTCGAACAAATCGAACTATACAAACTATGAGAGTCGACCATTGATTCATTTGACCCCAGAAGAAGGCTGGATGAACGATCCAAATGGCCTGTGGTATGACGCCAAGGAGGAACTTTACCACGTCTATTTCCAGTACAATCCAAATGATACTGTCTGGGGCTTACCATTGTACTGGGGTCACAGTACTTCCGAAGATTTGACCACCTGGGATTTCGAGGGTATTGCCATTGCACCTGAAAGCGACGACAGCGGCGCTTACTCCGGTAGTGCTGTAGTCGATAGCGAAAACACTTCTGGTCTGTTTAATGACAGTGTCGACCCAAGACAAAGAGTTGTTGCTATCTGGACTTACAACGAACCGGACAAAGAGTCTCAGTACTTGAGTTACTCTGTGGACGGTGGTTACACTTTCATTCCTTACGAAAACAATCCTGTTCTGGACATCAACTCCACACAGTTCAGAGATCCCAAGGTTATCTGGCACGAGGAGACCGAGAAGTGGATCATGACTGTTGCCCATTCTCAGAAGTACGAAATTTTAATCTACTCTTCTCCAGATCTGATCGACTGGACTCTTGAAAGTGCTTTCGCGAATGAAGGGTACCTAGGTTACCAATACGAGTGTCCGGGGCTAGCCAAGGTGCCAATAGTTCAAACCGAAAATGACGATTTGACGTTGTCTAACTTGACGTATCCTAACACTACCACTTACAACAGTACCTATTTCAACACCAGCGCCAGCAATGACACTCAGGAGGCATGGGTTCTGTTCATCTCGATCAATCCAGGTGGACCACAAGGTGGATCTGCAACTCAATACTTTATTGGTGATTTCAACGGTACCCATTTCGTTCCATTCACTCACCAAACTCGTTTCATTGACTTGGGTAAGGACTACTACGCTTTGCAAACGTTCTACAACTCTGAAAATGAAGACGATGTTCTGGGTATCGCATGGGCTTCCAATTGGCAGTATGCTCAAACTGCTCCAACGGAGGACTGGAGATCATCTATGTCTTTGGTGAGAAACTTCACCATAAGGGAGTTCGCGCCAAACCCAGAGTCGGTTCAATTGAATTTGAACAGCGAACCTGTCTTGGATTTGGAACCATTGAAGGTCACCAACGGTTCCACCACGGCTGAAGACTTCCTTTTGTTAAGAAGAGCAGGGCTAAATGCTACTTTCAGCCCAAACATTTCCACAGGTGTTTATGAGTTTGAAATTGTTTGGTCCGTCAATGCAAATGCTTTCAACAACAGCAGAATCAATGAATGGATCCTATACATCAACAGCAGAGACTACTATTCCGAATATTTGGCTTTGGGCTACGAAACTACTGCTGGTGCTTTCTTCCTAGACAGAGGTAACTCTTACAACGATTTTGTCAATTTGCAACCCTTCTTCAATGACAAGCAATCCATTTACTTAGAACCTTACTCTACGTCGAGCAACGGAACCAACACTTACAAAGTCTACGGTGTGGTTGATCAAAATATCATCGAATTGTATTTCAATGATGGTTCCATCGTCACCACCAACACTTTCTTCTTCTCAGAGTACAACCAAGTTGCAGGTTTCGAGACGTGGACTAACATCAACGGCGGTTTCAAGTTTGACAGTTTCAAATTCAACATTCTGGACGTTTAGGCCACAACCCAAATTTTTACGAGTCATGATTTTAAGTTCGCTCCCACATTTATGATACCTTTTTCTACCCATCGTGATTTTTTCGGTTCGTTGATCTGATCATCATACCTTGTTCGGATCTCAAGTCTTCAGTGTTCTTCTTCCCTCACCAAAGTATATGTGCTTCAACTAATGCAGTACGTAAACTAATTCGAAATGAGCCTTAAGTCATCTTCAGCTACCGCCACCGCCACCGCTGCTTTTCTTGCGGTCTTGTCTTCTTTGCTGTTCTATATATTGTATGAGCAAGCCTTGACATGCAAGCAGTTGCGTTGTCCATGGAACTTTCGTAATCCCATAAGCCATGGACTCGGAGCGCTCCCCAATAAACAAGTTGGCACGTTTTGAGTTTCTATGGGGCATCACGTCTCGGTAAGTCCTTGTGTAATGACCAATGTCCACGCCTTTGCGATTAGTCTTTGCTCGCTTCTTTTGCTTCGTAGTGGCTGGATCATCTAGCAAATTACGTGCACTTGCGTCAAGAAGTTGAAGCGTGTAATGATCCGAGTTGACCACGATGGACATTGGGACATGCCACCTGAGGCTCACTTCATCCACATAAGTGTAGAGGTCCCTGTTGGTGAAAGATCTTTTCATCATGCAGGTTCTTGAGACAGAGTTATCGTACGGGAAAACCAATCTATACTCTGTTTCCTTAAAGGCCTTGCTACGGTAAATCTCACAGAAGGGAATTTTGTAGAGGCACCAATCGACGTTCTTTGCCACGACTTCATGCTGAACAGCAAGAGGCGGTTCATGAGCAGGTGCCAGAACCCATTTCCATACCATGTAGAGCGGAGCGTTTCCCACAATGGACCCGAGCGATGGGAAGTCGACAGAGATGTGCAACAGGGGGATCCCCATCCCTTCAGCGGCCAACTCTCCGATATCGTTGTTATTCTGCTTGTAGACGTCGTAGGAATTCTCACTGGGAAACAAGTAGTAGCCTCTCTTACCGAAAAACTTTGCAATGGGCATGTTCCGCTGTCTGTTTACCTGGAAATGCTCAGGAACCCTCTTCTCATCGGCAATTGTCCCGATACTAAACTTCTTTTCGTCTTGAAATGGCGTCTTCAACAAGTTCACCATGTTGACTCACTTTGTTCAACTTGGTCTACACTTCTCTGACCTACAAGAGAGCGCAATCCCTAAAATAGTACCAAGGCAATCTTATAGTCTGTTCTGTTAATTATGCTCATGTCTTCAAGCGACTGCGCCGCGCGTGTGCTCATTCAGTCAATCTGACAGACCTCACAGGCTCAGCCGAGGGCCACAGCAACCTATGAGATCCTTTTCACTCAGAACCCAGATCTGCACCAGACTCCCTTCAAGAAATCTATGAAGCTCAAGATTCCAGTCTTCCTGACGAAGCCCTGCCGTCGGAACCCTCTACGACTGCTCGACCAGACAAACAAGGCTAGCTCCTGAACGGCGCCAAAGATCTCCGAAGCCAATGCCGAATTCAAATTAAACAGTAAAAATCTCCTAAGGATTGGCAGATGCTCACAAGGCACTTTTCCAAACCGGGCGATGATGATGATCGTTTCTTAAGCCAGGCGAGAATGTGGGTGCATTTCAAGAGAAATAAGCTTCGATGCCCTGCTGAAATTGAAAATAACGTCAAGTTTGAGTTGAAAATTAATAAGCCGCTGGTGCTGCACCCCATCCTATTGAAAAGCTTGTGTTCATGCGAAGTCGAGCGTCAAAGTGTCACTGTGTTATTATAATAGTATAAAATGGAACCTGTCGATGGGCAAGAGGTGGAAAAAACCTGTATGAGCTTTGAAAAGATCGATAATCATGTCTGAGAGCGAATACAAAGGTCAGACAAAGCTGGAGACTGGAAGCGATGTTAGTTACCCAACTGATGAGCCAGCTGTCGAGGAGAAGGATGCTGGTGTGCACAACATAGAGGTTTTTGCAGCGCAGTATAGCCACTATGGGTATAGACTTGCTCTGTTCTTTTCAATCTTTTTGATTGCCTACGCCTACGGTTTGGACGGTAATATTCGTTACACTTTCCAGGCGATGGCGACGAATTCCTACTCTCAACATTCTTTGTTGGCCACTGTGAACTGTATCATTGCCGTGATCGCTGCACCGGGTCAGATTTGCTTTGCCAGAGCTGCTGATATTTTTGGCAGAGTTACGATTCTTTGCGTTGCTATTGTTTTCTATGCCATGGGTACTATTATCGAAAGCCAAGCTATCAATGTGTCCAGATTTGCTGCGGGTGCTTGTTTCTACAGACTTGGTATGACAGGTATCGTTTTAATCTTGGAGATCATTGCGATGGATTTCTCCCATTTGAATTGGAGATTGTTGGCGTCGTTCGTGCCAGCCTTACCATTTATCATCAACACTTGGATTAGTGGTAATGTAACCGCTGCCATTGGGCTGAACTGGAAATGGGGCATTGGTATGTGGGCCTTCATTTTACCTCTTTCCTGTATCCCACTTGGTATCTGTATGTGGCATATGAGGTACTTGGCCCATAAGAACGCCAAGGATCAGCTGAGAAGTGAATTCAAGATGTTCAAGAATATGTCGTGGAAAGACTATTTGATGGAAATTTTCTTTTGGAGATTGGACATTCTTGGTTTGTTCTTGATCTGTGTCACATTCGGTTGTATCTTGATCCCATTCACGCTAGCTGGTGGTACGAAAGACAAGTGGAAGACTGCGGGTATCATCGTCCCTGAAGTGATTGGATGGGTTGTTGCCCTACCTCTATACCTAGTTTGGGAAATTCGTTACGCCAGACATCCTTTGACACCTTGGAAGGTGGTGAAAGATCGTGGTATCTTCTCCGCTCTGATTATTGCCTTCCATATCAATTTTGTCTGGTACATGCAAGGTGATTATATGTTCACAGTGTTACGGGTAGCTGTCAATGAATCTGTGAAGTCTGCTACAAGAATTCCAAACTTGTATTCATTCGTATCTGTTATTACCGGGACATGTTTGGGTTTAGTGGTCATCAAGGTAAGAAGAACGAAACCCTTCATCTTATTTGGCATTAGTTGTTGGTTTGTGTCATTCGGTTTGTTGGTTCATTTCCGTGGTGACACTAACTCGCATGCTGGCATTATCGGATCTCTTTGTTTGTTGGGTTTCGGTGCAGGTTTCTTCACCTACACGACACAGGCCTCGATCCAGGCATCTACCAAGCTGCATCAAGACATGGCAGTCATAACCTCTTTGTACTTGGCCACCTACAATATCGGGTCTGCCGTGGGATCTGCTGTTTCTGGTGCCATTTGGACGAATATTTTGCCAAAGGAAATTGAAAAGAGAATCAGTAACTCGACTCTTAGCGCTGACGCCTATGCGGCACCTCTTACCTTCATTCTAACTTACACATGGGAAACTCCTGAGAGACAGGGACTTGTTGTTGCATACAAGTACGTCCAGAAAATTCTGTGTACCGTGGGTCTCTGCTTCTGCGTGCCTTTGTTGTTGTCCGCCTTCTTTTTGAGGAACCACAGACTGGAGAGTGTTGTTGCCCTAGGTGATCTGACTGACGAGAAAACTGTTGAAGATGAAGAGAGCCGGAACTTCCTAAGCAGATACTTTAATTTCAAAAAGAGTGTCAATTAATTTAAAACTATACGTATATGTTGTTAATATAATGTAATTTGCCTGTGTTTTTACCTGCAAGATGCCAAAAATGAGATCTGATAAGAGAATGAAATGTAAATATTAAAAGATCTTGCCCAAAAAATTTTCGTAGAACCATTCGAAGTTCTTACGCCCGTTCTTGAGTCTTTCGCGCTTCTCGGCCTCGATGACCTTCCACTCTTCTTCTTCGAGATCGACAGCTGCTTTGAAAGTGTACAGATCGGCCTCGTGTGGCTTGACGAATTTAGACTTCTTGACAAACTTGTAGCCAAAGAAGCAAGCTGCAAACACGGGGATACCGATGTAACCAGTGATGAAATTTTTGTAATCAAAAGTGTGACCCAAGAAAACTGTAAAGTTCTTGATCAATGCTAGTAGGCAACAGAAAAACAAAGTGATGTAAGCACCGTATGGTTGCCATGGGGCAGCGTAGGCCAGGGTGGATTTGTCAATGCCCTGAGCTCTCAAAGCTCTGTCGAAGAAGATGTAAGTTATCAGGATAGAGATCCAACTCAACACACCAAAGATGGAGGTGACGTTGACGAAGTAGCTGAAAACTTGGGCCGAGCCGGACGAAACAGTCATGTAGGCCAGCAGACAGAACAACACACTCAGGGACAGCGCATAGTATGGGATACCCCACCTGTTGGTCCTTGCGAAGATCTTTGGAGCCTTACCGTCGATGGCCAAACTGTAAAGACTTCTGGAGGCCACGTACAGATCAGAGTTACAGGCACTGAAGACAAACATCAAAACACAGACGTTGAAAATGTGTGGCAGAACCTTGACACCGGAGTTGACGACGGCGACGAGGAAAGGCGAGGCAGCGGCCGAAGTCTTCTTGCTCTTGGCCTCGATCAACAAGGGGTCGTTGTAAGCCACACACATACCCAGCAGCAGAATGCTGACGATGTAGAAGATGATGATACGGTACATGGTCAACTTGACCGCTCTGGGGATGTTTCTTCTTGGGTTCTGGGCCTCAGCGGCGACGATACCGGTCAATTCGATACCCAAGTACGCGAACAGAGCATAGACGAAGACGGAGCAGAAGGCGACAAACTTACCCAAGGACCCATCGATCGCCTTGGAGTAAGGCTTGAAAGCGCCCGGGTGCTCCCAGTAGCGGAACCCGAGTCTCTCGTGGTTGGGCCCACCACCAAGCATGATTATGAACAGGAAGAAGATGACCCCAAGCATCACCATGACCTTGAAACTGGACAGCCAAAACTCAAACTCACCGAAAAACTTGACACCGACCGTATTTATCAGCACGATCACCACGAGGAAGATCGTGATCCACACACCAGGGTTCACCTTCTCCCGCGGCACCCAGTACTGGATGACCATGGCAGCCGCGGTCAGTTGATTGGGCGTGATGATCAAGTATTTACACAGGTACGAGTACCCGACTGCAAAACCCAGCGCCGGGTCGCAATAACGACTGGCGTAACTAGTAAACCCATCCAGCGGGATGAACGTTGCCATCTCTCCGAGACACGCCATCGTGAAGAAAACCAGCACTCCGACAAACGAGTACGCGATCAGACAAGAAGCAGGCCCCGCGGTCGCCAACGAGGTACCGGTACCAATCAGCAGCCCCGTGCCGAGCGACCCGCCGATCGCAATCATCGAGATGTGTCTGGCCTTGAGATCCTTCTTCAGCCGGGTGCCCTCTTCCTTGCCGTCTGCCTCATCGACGTTCTGCGCGCTGATGGTGGTGCCGCTGTTTTCGAGATCGAACTCGTCGATCGACGTCTCCAGTCTCACGACCTTTTTCTCATCCTTGGTCGTCTGGTCGTACGTGGAGCCCTGCCAGGTAGCGTCTCCGCTATGCACTTCTTCAATCATGGTGAAAAATGCTTGTTGCCGCGGTGGGAAAACCGAGCTGCCTCTGGAGAGCGCAACCGGTCAGCTTTATATATTGCAGCACGGCCCATCACAAGCAACGCTGCCACTACACTACAATAGTCCAGCAGGGTCTCGGTGCTATCAGGATTCTCCAACAACGGTCGCTATCTACACATAAACAGCAGATAGAAGCGTACAATCGTGAGCGTCACAGTGCTGGATTGTGACGCTGGCCGTGCGGCACGGCGGGCAGCCAGTGCACGGCGCAGAGATACCAGAATCGCCTTGCGGGCGCGCCAAGCAGCGAACGTCGAGGCGGCTTCTCTCGAAGATTGGAGGGTCTGCGGCGGTTTCAGGGTCTGCGGGCAGCCAGGGTTCGGGCGCAAAAAGGAACAAGATAACGCGGCGCCGCGTGCTCGAGATAGTCGGCGCTCGAGCGCCGAGCGCACGTGACGCGGGCGCAGCAGCGCGTGGCGCAAAGCATCACGTGACTCACATCACGTGCATCGCACCTCAATCCCCGCCCCCACGCTCTCCCGCCCTTCCGGCCCGCCCCCACGCTCCGCTGCCCCGCCCCCACGGCCGGATCTCCGGTTTCCAACTCCAACCGCCAGCAACCGCCGAGTCGGCGGCCTCGGCCGCCAACAGGCCCTGGCGATCCGAGCAGCGGCCACCTCGTCAGGCCGCCAAGCGCAGCTCCGGGGCGCCAGTGCTCCGCTTTAACAGGGTCTTGATGACCACGGCTTCGTCGTGTCTCCACCACCAGCGCGTACTTAAGAGCAGGCGGTCGCCCGCTCTGGAGACAGCTTCGTTCCCACTCCAGCACCATCACCATGTCCAACACGTGCACCAACAAGGACCGTCTCTTTCACAACCCATCGCTCCCTGCGGAGACGGCGCAAGACGCGCTTGACGACGCGGAGCTGGAACGCGAGTTCACCCAGGATCACGAGGTCGAGTACCAGGAGGA
Organism: Torulaspora maleeae; assembly: GCA_003708055.3. Classification (NCBI taxonomy): domain Eukaryota; kingdom Fungi; phylum Ascomycota; class Saccharomycetes; order Saccharomycetales; family Saccharomycetaceae; genus Torulaspora; species Torulaspora maleeae. The sequence continues at coordinate 884,983 of PPNA03000003.1, read as the reverse complement.
CGAACAGTTGCCGCCGATCACGTGGCACAATGTCCGGCGGTACGCGGTCACGAGGCTCACGTCGCTGGGTCACGTGCACAGCGTCACGTGGGACAACATCAATCCAATACCGGAGCTGCGTAAGATGACACTACAGAATTGGAACTACTTCTTTATGGGCTATTTTGCGTGGCTCTGCGCTGCGTGGGCGTTTTTCTGTGTTTCGGTGAGCGCCGGTTCGCTCAGCAAGCTGTATGGCAAGAGCACGCACGATATCACCTGGGGGCTTTCGCTAGTGCTGTTTGTGCGCTCTGCGGGCGCTGTGATCTTTGGATTCTGGACCGACCGGTACTCGAGAAAATGGCCGTTTATCACCTGTCTGATGATCTTTGCCGTGGCGCAGCTGTGCACGCCGTTCTGCGACACCTACAGCAAGTTTCTCGGCGTGCGCTGGCTCACCGGTATCTCGATGGGTGGGATCTACGCTTGTGCGTCTGCAACTGCGATTGAGGACGCGCCTGTGAAGGCGCGCTCGTTTCTGTCGGGTCTGTTCTTTTCTGCGTACGCCATGGGATTCATCTTTGCCATGATCTTTAGCCGCGCCTTCATCAACGCCAACGGCGCAGACTCGTGGAAGATCCAGTTCTGGTTCAGCATTTTCCTGCCTGTGCTGCTCTCCGCGTGGAGACTGCTGTGGCCCGAGACGCGCTACTTCACCAAGGTACTCAAGGCTAAGAAGCTCATGTTGCGCGATGCCATCGAGGCCAACGGCGGCAGGCCGCTGCCCAAGTTGACCTCGAGGGAGAAAATGCAAAAGATCAAGGCCGTTGTCAAAAAATACTGGATCCACTTTGTCTACTTGGTCATCCTGCTCGTCGGGCCCAACTACTTGACTCACGCTTCCCAGGACTTGCTGCCAACCATGCTGCGTTCCCAATTGGATTTGTCCGAGGACGCCGTCACCGTGATCGTCGTGGTGACCAACATCGGTGCCATCTGCGGTGGTATGATATTTGGTCAGCTGATGGAGGTCACGGGCAGAAGGCTCGGCCTGCTCATCGCCTGTGCCATGGGCGGCAGTTTCATATACCCTGCGTTCATGTTGAAAACAAAGGAGGCCATCCTCGGAGCAGGGTTCATGTGCTACTTCTGCGTGTTCGCCGTTTGGGGTATCTTGCCCATCCACATGGCAGAGTTGGCCCCAGCTGATGCAAGAGCTTTGGTCTCCGGGTTGGCTTACCAACTGGGTAACCTGGCATCTGCCGCTTCCGCTACCATCGAAACGCAATTAGCCGATAGGTTCCCAATTAAAAACGCGCAGGGTGAAACCGTCAAGCACGATTACGCAAAGGTTATGGCAATCTTAACCGGTTCGGTCTTTATCTTCACCTTTGTCATCGTGTTCATCGGTCACGAGAAATTTCACCGCGATCTATCATCTCCCGTGATGAAGAAATACATTGGCCAAGTGGAGAGCCTCGAGGCAGATGGCGTATCCATCAACGAGTACGTTGACCAGGAAGGCAAGTTGGAGAGCGCTCCAATGGTTCTAAGTGACTCTAAGGCATCTGACGAACAAATTGAAAACGCTTAGCTATCATAACACTAAATAATATTCAAAACTGATCAAAACTTTTAAACTCCTACATATATTGCCTCTATTAACGTGGTACTTCTTCAGTGAAGTACTGGTCATCATTCAGGTATTTCAAGTCTTCTACAGGTCTCTCTCCTTGAGGTGTGATTCTAAATGCATGTCTGTGGACGGGCTCTTCCCAGTCGATCACTGCGCTATGATGCACACGGCGGTTGTCCCAAATTGCCACGGTGTTGACTTCCCATTTGGCTCTCAATTGGAGATCATGTGTGTTGTTGATCAAGTCGTACAGGAATCTCAGTAGCGCTTCGGATTCAGGTCTCTTCAGCTCTACAATCCTTCTGCTGAACGATTCATTGACAAACAGACTCTTTTTCTTCAGGACAGGATGAACTCTCACCAATGGGTGGATATGTGCCGTTGGCTTCCTTCTCTGGACACCTCCAAGTCCAGCAGAGTTCTCAGCTTGCTCATAGGAACTGTGAATCACATGAAGCCCGCTTAAAAATTCTTGCATAGCGGGCGACAGTCTCTGGAACGCTTCAACAGAGTCGGCGAACAAAGTGTCACCACCGCCATCTGGTCCTTCTAACACACTGAAAAATGTGTACGATGGCGGTTGAAGCTCGTACGACACATCAGTGTGCCAAAAGATCGAACTGGTGCTATCTTGGAAGACTCTTTCAAATTCCTTGTGATCTGGTCTACGATAAGTAATATGCAATTCGGGAGCGTTCTCTGGGTGTCCACTGGTTTGATGCACATGTAATTTCCCGAAATGTTTGCCGTAATCGACGGCAAACTGTGGTCCGTGCTTGGCGAAATCTTGGTCTCTAAAAACAACCAAACCTCTCTGAGCCACTAAAAGAGCCAGCTCATCCTTACCAGCATCAGACAGTTGAGACAGCTGTACGCCTTCCACCTCCGTACCCAATTTTGGTGTAATTTTCTTGATCCTAACTTGTTCCTTCGATAGCTCTGGGAACAAATTTGAGAAGGTCACGTCAGCTCTTAAAGCTGGATCGTCGTACTTGTGAAATTCCAAAGCTGGGTATTTTTCTTTTGGATCCCACGTTGGCAAGAAATCCGGGGCGGAAGACTGAGATCTATACTTGGGATCAATTCTCAGAATTCCATCCGCTGACACTTCATCTTGGCCCTTGTAAAAATGAGTGTCGTAGTCGCCCGATTCAGTCAAGCCATCGGATATTTTTAAACTCAATTTGCCAAATTTTTCAGTGGCATTAGCATCAACGCCGTTAGCCGTAGCAGTCAAAGTAGTAGCTGCCATGGTTTTTTTTTTTTTTTTTACTTTAAAACTTTCTTCTTGGCAAAGCAGCATTGTCAGAGAAGTAACATTTCTTAGACCTCGGCTTTTATATCAACTGTGATATGACACTTATTAATTCATTGCCATTATACCGCTTGCTGATCCGATAGAACCACAGCCACAGTGCAAACGTGAATTGGCCTCTGTCTCTTTTCACATGTGAACTTTGAGTTTTTTTCATGGCATCAGCGCGGTGGTGTCGCTCCACAACCGAGGTCGAAGACAAAGACTGCGCATCCATTCCATCAATAACATTACTAATATACATTGTGTGTGCTTGTTCCTTACATACGGGCGCGTCTCAGGAGAAGTGGATGCCGGCTTGATGGAAGGCGTACAGCAATTTTAGGAAATCGTTTTGATCGCACTTACCGGCTCTCTTCTCGGCGAGTCCCGTTTCTCTTAGTACAGTCTCCACCTTTTGCTTAACCACTTCGAGCATGGAGCCCTTGGTGTCATCGACCATTTCGTTGTTCATCGCCAGGTAGGTCTTGTAGTTTTTCTCCAGGATTTCCAAGATGGTGGAAGATTTGAATCCGGCCGAAATGGTACGGTTCTTTCTGACAAAGACGACTCTTAGCAGACCGTCCCACTCATTGAAATCGATCTGTGGTCTGGGATTCTTGATCTCCATTCTCACCACACTGGACTCGACCTGTGGTGGTGGTCTGAAATTGTTCTTGCCCACTTTCATGATATGCGTCACGTTGGCCCACATCTGCACGTTCGCCGACAGTCTACAGTAAAGCGAGTCGCCAGGTCTGGCAATCAAACGTAGGGCAAATTCTCTTTGGAACATCAGGATCGACACCCGTGGTGGTCTTGGCTGATTGATCAATTTGAAAACCAGTGGAGATGAGATCTGGTAGGGAGTGTTACTAATGCAGATATCGAAGTATGGCAACTCTGTCTTCATAAAGTCACCAAGCATAATCTCCAATTTCCTCTCAACTGGTGTGCCGTGAACTCTCTTGGTCAATTCAGCAGCCATCCTGGGATCCATCTCCACAGCGACGACGTTCTTGGCCTGTTCCAGAATACGCACAGTCAAGTTACCGGTACCGGGACCGACTTCTAACACCGTATCTGAGGGTCTGATTTGAGCCTTGTCGACAATACCCTGTGCGATCAATGGGTTTTTCAAGATATGTTGACCCAAGTCCGTGTTGAACTTGAACACAGAGCTCAAATGCTTCTCAGCATCCACCTGTTTCGACGACGTTGGCGCGCCTGAATACTTCTTCTTTGCTGCCTTGGCCATGACACACTATAGGATCCAAATAGTCCTCGCAGGCTCCCAACAATGGTTATAAGTGTCTCGAGCACGATGAGATGAGATGAGATGAGATGAGCACCAAAAATTTTTCAAAGGGACTAGATTTCCAGGTATATAGCCATGAAAGGTCACGTGCAGACAGTAGTCCAAGATTTGAAAATGGATCAACCAGCTATTCCGGCCTACTTGATCGGTTGATGGGTATCATGATATGCATTATGGTATCTTAATCTGCTATTTATCGGTAGTTAGTCGACGCGTTGATCGAGATAAAGAAGGATATCAGTTTTCGCAGATCTTGAAGTTCAACTTCCTTACTACTTTATCCTTGGGAACATCATCGGTAGTGCGTGAGCCGTGCGCAAGTGACTGGGAAGTCCTGCTCGTGGTAAAGCATTCCCTCAGCCTCTCGTCCCTTGGTGGTGTGACAAAGCTCGGAAGAACAGTTTTGTGTTTGTAATGCAGCGTCAATGGGGCCGATTCATTCAAGCAAGGGTATTCCACAAAGCCCGGGTATTCTGTGATGCTGAGATCTTGCATGTGTCTCCTTTTTGAAGACTTCTGAGGCGATCGTTCGCGAGCGGCAGCCTTTCTGGGCGACATGTTCTCTTTAACCGAGCTGAAATCATTTTCATCTGCATTCAATAGGAACTGTCTACTGAGTGACATGTGCATCATCAGGGTGGCTGCCCTTTCTGAAGGAGTTTCTTCATGGAATGTGAACACGGTGCTTTCATTGCTTCTTCTCGGAGAGATCGACACGCTTCTTACCGGGCTGTTGCTCAAAGCGTAGCTCAGATTCACTTGGCTCTTCTTGCTGGCTGAAGTGTGGTTCGAAGTGCTTATATTCTTCTGCACACCCCCGGGGGTTTGTCTGATGTTTGTGCTCTTACCAGCTAGCGCTGTACGTTTCTTGATGGGAGATGCCATTACTTTCCTTGCAGCTGATTTGCTCAATCTTTCCCATACCACAGTCCCAGGTCGACCTGAGCTGATCTAATATATCTCTTTGCCTTTCAGTTGGTGTAGATTGGCGATGATAGGCAGCGAACGCGAAATAAAGCAAGACGCGTAAGCTTTTCTTCAACAAGCAATAGTCATCGCAGGAGACTCGAACTTTTCGTTCAATTGGTCCAATTGGCGCCAATTGTATGTGTTTCAGTGCTACGGTCGTTACTAGTCTAGCCTTGTATATATGAATAGAGTGGAAAAGATATAGAGCTCTCCCTCAGAGTTGTAGAGCGGGATGGGCCTGTACCCAGCTCGCAGATGCTGCAGGCGGAAGCACGACGTCGCCAATTGGAACTCACCGGTCTTGACAGTAAACCTGACGAATGCAAAGTCCAGCGACCTTAACGTGGCGTGTATCGTTAAATTCCAAACAGGATTGAATCCATTCTCCTTGCAAATTTCGGTGGAAGCTGCAGTCGCAGAGCTCTTGGTGCCATTCTCTACAGTGAGAGGAGTTGATAAGTCTTCGTCATTGATCAATTCTAAGGTGGCGTAAGGCGCAAACGAGGCTTCCTTTGAGTTTCTGATTTCTGTGGGTTTCGGTAAAAGCTGCGCAGAAAGGATCTTGAGCTCCAGCCTGATGGGATCTTTCTTTAGCTCCTTGTACAACTGGGGGATCGAGATGGCCTTCGAGACCGTTGGTAGTAAGCGAGGAGGCTTCAGGGTGTAGCCGGAGTGGAGCACACCGTGTTTTTGATTGTACAGTTGAAACATGGCAAGGTTGATCTGCTGCCCCAGATCGTTGGTTTGCCAGTTTGAAGCCACCATTTGAACACCTAGTCTCCAAAACTTGATAGGGTTGAAATTCGAAGATTTGTATCTCAGCGCATGAGGGTAAACGCGCATCAGGAATCGACGATTGTGCTTGTCGAGTGAAAGCTCTAGTGTCTTATCCTTTTGCATGCTATCGAAAGTCTTCTCATTGAAGGAGAAGCAATGGGCATAGGCTTTAGATTCGGGCAATGAAAAGTTTCGAAACTTCAAACCATGTAGCCCACAAACGGTAAGCAGCTCGTCCGTTACCGGAATGTGCTTTCTCTTGATCCTTTTCATACGCTGTATCCTGGAAGTGTTACTTGACGATGACTGATTCTCCTTGACCTTCGACGAGCTCTCCACTTCCGAATCGTGAGATGAACTGTACGAGGATGACGTGCTCTCGACATTACTCAAAGACGCCATACCGGTAGATTGTAAGACGGACATCGTCTTTTTGCCTTTAAGAATGATTTTATGTCGGAGCTCCATTGGTGAAGGTAGTGTTCCGATTGCGTCGTTTCGATGGTATAGTAGTGAACCGAAGCAGTTTTGAAAAATAGAATCGGCAATAATTTGGTTTTCCTTGCTGCAATTGATCTCTAGGGAGATAATCAAAGGAAATGGCGATGTGATAAAGGCATACTTCTTAATAATTTCCACAACGTTGATCAGAGGAATCGCCGCAGTCAGAAACCCATGACACACGACGGGGCCCATATCATCATCCCAAATGTCAATTTCGATGCACCTGCAACCCTGTTGCAAAACTTGTACATATCCCTCAACCGATGGTTTTTCTCCCAGCTGCTTGCCCAAAAGGTAAGTATTATGGGATGATGCTATGAAGTAGTGATTCAATGGTTTGGAATAATCTTCTTCGATGTCTTTGACGTAGGCCTGCCCACCCAAATACTTGACGAAATCTTCCTCATCAAACAGGGAACGCTTAGGGTTTCGATACTGCAGAAAAACTTGATAAGCATCGTCCCTTGATAATCTTTCTCTTTGCACCTCCGTTATGAATTCGTAAAACATATCAAAACTCATGTAGTTATTTCCTCTTGTACATTTTCTCCATATCTGCCGTATTTCAGGTCTTTCTTTGAGCAGTTTAACAAACGTTTGGAATTCCTGGAAGTTCAAGAGTCCATTGTGATTAACATCGGCGATGGTGAAGAATCTCAGTAAATGATTGGATGAACAATAGATGTGGAATTTATTACAAAGTCTCTTGACATCTTCAAACGTAAGCGTATCCCTTGTTTCGTCCTCCTTCCTGTCCGAGACAGTTCTATGCCAATGGAAGTTTGCAAACTTCTCATTATCAGGAACCGAAATGCTCTCCATCAGTTCTCTTCTCGATTTGACCAATCCACATACACAATTGAAAAATGAGGAAAAGTCGTGCCCATTCTCAGCTACCACATGTAATGCCTTTAGTTTGTTGGATACGGTGTATATTATTGTAACCCAAAAATCGGAAACCATATCCGACACGCCATATTCCTCCCTATAGTTACTTGCCATGCTTCCCGTCCTGATGTCTTTGATAGAGTCCAGCTCTAATCTTTTGGTCCCATCTTTCCAGGTAATTGCCCCATCGTTCTCTAGCTTGAATGTGTACAGCATCTGCTTTCTCCTGCTGATCCTGGTCATGCACAAACCCTTCTTCATAGACTCACAACAGTCCTCAAGATTCGATTCTGCACTCAATGAGATGAAATATTTCAGGGCGTCCTTACTGGAGTGGGCGTATGTCATCGGTCCGGCATGATCTGCCATAGAAGAGTCTCTGGGCAAATTCATGAGCCCCGATCTCTTGAGCATGGCCTTGATATTCCTCGTTACACTACTACCAGTTGAGCTCGAGCGGCGAGACGTTCCGATCTGTGTGTTACGTTTGGCCTCTGTCGTTTCATAACTGGCCTTGCTAAGGCCTTCTAGAGAGACTGCAGAAGAAATGCCAACCGAAACCATTGAGACCTGATGCTTATGTAGCCTATAGCTAGCGCATACGAGCGATGGATTCCTCTTTTATTGCTATATCAGTGAAGATGAAGTGTTCAGAGTGTTTCAAACCTTGAGATTTACCACCTGTCGCGCGGCGGTAATAATTAAGCATAATGCAGCTTGTATAGGTGAAATTTACTAAAATTACATCGAGATGGATGAGAACGTATCACTAGTCCACTACATCAAGCCAGCTGATAGTAGAACCGCTCTTGGTGTCGGCTGTCTAAGTGATCGACCTCCGAGTCGATAAGGCGTCCATTGCTGTGAGGAATTCATCGATGGCGATCTTGCTATAGCTATTGGCACTGCCGATGCCGACAACACTGGGATTCGGCTTTGTTGCTTGGAGTAAAAAGACATTTTCTCCGATTCTAGGGACTCCAATGATCTCGAAGTTAGCCCAGATGACCCGTCTGGTGTATCGAAAAGGTCGTCGGAGCTGCTCTGTTGGACGGAGTAAGACAGAAGTGGAGCCGTCTTGAGAATAAGACCTTCTGTCGAATGACCTTTCGCCTTGAGAGGCGACCGTTGATAAACTGGGTTCGCCTTCTCAGCGGACATCGGGGTACCTTTCACGATCACAGGCCGAATATTCATCTTCTTATGTAGGAAGGCTCCAAAATTGCTCCTATGCGTTGCACTTGCGTCCGCAGGTGGCGTGGTACTCCTTACGGTGAGTTCTTGAAGTCTTTTCGACAAAGATTGGATGTCATCTTCCTCGCATTTGACTTTGGCCAGGATCTGGTCACTTTGCGGCCTAATTTCTAACCATTTCTTGGCCAGGGCGTTCGTTTTCGATGCCACTTCTGCCTCAAGCAGTGAAAACTCTAGAGCCTTGTACGTTACATTGAAAGTCTTCGTGACCGTTTTGCTTTTCTTCTCTAGCCGCTCTCGTAGTTTAGTATTAATCGTCAAGCTACCGTCATAGTTTGTAATCTTGGACTGCAGGGCTTCAACCTCATTGAGCAACGATGCCAGTTCGTGGTTCAGATTCCGAAATAGAACGCTCCATCGTCTGTCTATCAGTTCAATTTTCAGCTCTCTTACTTCATCAACCATGAACCTATATTTGGACAGTAGCTTCTTTTTCGTCTCCTCGAGTAAAGAAGTTATCTGTATTATGTTTGGTATATCTCGTTTACCAAAATCATGGATCCTTTCTGGGAGAATCTCAGTCAAACTCTTTTCGATAGGTGGTATGCTATGTTTAAGTGCCAGAAACTTCTTGTATAAAGCTTCTTCAATGGCTGAAAAGGTCGGTAGTTTGACTTCTGAGCCTTCCGCGTTAGTAGACAGCAGTTTTATAAGTTGCTTTAAAGTGAATGAAGGAGGGTGCCGTAGTGGAGACGAAAATCTGTCCTCTTGTATTTCAAAACACAGCTCAATGTTCGTTTCTATAATGCTCTCTAATGTTTCAATGTGATCTTTCAAAATTTCATTATACTCTAATGAAGCGTCGAGAATTGACTTACTGGAACCTAGCCACACATCTCTCTCGCTTGCAAATTGTGTACAATTCTCTATCAAAGTGAGAACGGCGTCAAAATCCTGTCCCTCTTCCAACTTTGATCTCTGAGCATCAATAACATCTAGTAAATGTAACAAAATGGAGTCGATTTGGTTGAGAGAGCTGAAAAGACACATAAAGTCTTTCTTGTTGCTTTGCAATTGAATTAATTGATCGCTAATTTGATCCGCAGGAACATCAAGTGTGAAAACTGAGGTCAAATACGTTGGGATGCCCTTCAATTGCGTCCAAAGAATCGAAATTACATCTGGAAGACCATCATCCCAGCATGGCGTATCTTCCAATAGCGTCAAAGTGCGCCGCAAATCGGTAACATGACCATCAATCGACACAGAGGGGCTTTCGAGTCTATCATGTGCATTCATATCAAGCTTGAGAGGGAACCGATTAAAAGGCACTGATTTCAATACTCTAAGCAAGCTGCTCAGCTCAATCTCTTGTTGATCTGTGGCTGATCTGTTGTTGCCCAAACAAGAAGACCGTTTGATCCGCCTCGCGAGATATCCGGCGATGAGCTGAACAAGTTGGAAACGGCAGACTTATGAAGTATAATGAATCTATGTACAAATACCTCCCGAATGATATGAATGTTAATAGAAGGTTGAAAGCATCAGCGGATCGATCTTGCGGCGTGGAAAAGTAGCGATTGTGTCTCGGACTCACCGCCTTGTCTTGCTTCTTACTTAGATAGTTTTACGGGCTTTCCCTCTGCATTGACGTCCTTCAGTATCTCTTCAACTGATTCATCGTGTGCTTCTTCTCCCCGCTCGGGCGACTGCGGAAGTGCCTCGTTGTCTGCCTGTTGTTCTTCCTCAGGAGGAGGATAGTCTGTCGATGACTTATCGGTCCTGCTAGATTTCTCGTTTAGAAGCTTGGAGAGCTCACTGGAGGGATTGGCGAAAAGATCTTTGAAATTACCGGTCTCTACAACTGAGCCATCGTTGCCCAGCACAATGATTTTCTCGGATCTTCTGATTGTACTCAAACGATGCGCTATGCTAACAATAGTCACAGACTTGCTTTTCATCAATTGACCGAATGTGTAGTTGATTGCACCCTCACTTTCGACATCTAGCGCTGAAGTTGCCTCGTCAAGGACCAAAATGCTGGGTTTCTTGATCAGAGCCCTGGCAATGGCGATCCTTTGCTTTTGTCCACCACTCAGCAAAGCTCCTTGTGGACCTATGACGGTGTCGTAGGCCTGTGGAAATTTGGTGATGAAGTTATGGCAGAAACATTGTTTTGCAACTGTTCTTATTTCCTCTTTTGATGGGGCCTCTGTCAGACCGTAAGTGATATTGTCTCTTATAGTGCCGGACATCAGGACGGGTTCTTGTTGAACTATACCAATCTCACGTCTCAAGGACTTACTATTAAGTTTGCTGATATCTTGGCCATCGATGAAAATTTGTCCACTGGTAGGATTGTAAAACCTCAGTAAGAGGAGAGCAATGGTTGATTTACCACGACCAGATGGTCCCACGACACAAACATTTGAACCTGCTGGGATATGGAGATTCAGATCATTGAATATAATATTACCAGGTCTTGTTGGATAGCTAAATGTCACGTCTTTGAAAACAATCTCGCCTTTCCCAGGTTGAAACTTTTGACCCGAGGTTGGCCTTATGGACGGTACACGATCCGTCAACTCGAACAATCTTGTGGCGGCACCGACACCCTGCATCAACTCTGAGTAGAAACTAGTCAATCCGAAAACCGAGCTACCAGTGTATTCTGTGTACAGCATGAAGGCGGTCAAGTCACCGATGGTGAGACTACCTTGCAGAACAAGGTAAGACCCGTAGGCAAGCACAACCAGAAAACTGATATCACCCAAGGAGCTCGTTGCAGTAAAGAATTGAGCATTGACAAAAGCAGCTCTCTTACCAACGTCGAAGATGTCCCTGATTGCGAAATTGTAGCGGTGAATCTCTTTCTGCTCTGCAACGAACGACTGCACTGTCCTCACACCGCTCAACTGTTCTTCGGAAACCCTAGTTAGTTGACCTGTGGCCTCCTGCAATTCAGTTGAAATGTGTCTAATTTTCTTACCGAAGACAGAAGCACTCAGTAGAACAGGAGGTGTGAATAGTAGAAGTAGTCCCGAGAGCTCTGGCGATATCGAAACCATCATACCAACACCAACACCACCACATATCAAAGCTTTGAAACCATCAGAGACCTTTTGCGTCATCGAACGGGACACTACATAGGCATCCGAGCCGAGTCTCGAAATCAAATCACCAACTTTGTGCCTATCAAAGAATTCGGCGTCCTGATGGATCGTCTTCTTAATAACATCGGCACGCAGCCTAGCTACCACTCTCTCACTCAAGATTCGTAGAAGCACGATTCTCCCATAGTTAGCGGCGATCCCGACCACCATGAGGCCCGCGAAACAGGCCAAAAACTCGTAGATCGAGAGACCCATGAAAATTGGTGGCACTTTTGACATTGGTATTGGACCATCGATGCTCTCATTACTCTCCAACCCAGTCTTCAGTACATCCAAAATCAATCCGATAACCTTCGGTATACTCATCCCGATTGCACAAGAGACTGCAAGCAGCGTAATGGCAATGAGCAGTAACTTCCAATCGGGACGAGCCAGCATAAGTAGCCTTACCACATCTCCCAAATTCGATTTCTCCTTACTATTCTTGACATCTTTCTTCTTGGCTTGTTGCAGCCTCGCTGTGACAGTATAACACCTCTGCAAAAGTAGTCTTCTCGGCTGTAACAAAGGCAATGGCACTCTCAGCCTCAGGATTTCCCGCGATGGCAACTCAGACCTCACCAACTGGTGGCAGAACCTCGTTGAGACCAACTTCGCGCCGATCGAAGATGGTTCTATAATCCTAAGAGGCCAACCTGCAAAATTCCGGCTTGGAAACATCAGGGTCCTCACAGCCGTCATCGTAGACCGCCTCATAACCGAAGAACCAGCACTGAGAACTAACATCGGCCCTTAATGTGACCTTCCCAACGCTGTTCAAGCTGTCTTTCATGAAGACAGCGAGTCAACTGAAAAAGAAATCCGCCATACACACAACAGTCATAAAACATCAATAAGTTTGAAAACTCATCAACTATATAGTTCCATTCTAACTACAAATTTCTGAATATTTAGAGCCCATCATTGTTTATCGATCCGCATTTACTCCTGCAATGGCACCGGGTCCGAAGTTGCGCTACCCTTTTCGTACTTGACGTAACGGGCCTCGGTTTTGGATCTAGCCAACACCTTGGAAGTTTGCAATTCTGGCTTCAAGGCTGCTCTCACAGTTCTGGCAGCTACAGAAAGGTATGTGTTGTAGGTTAAACCGGCTTTTCTCCAAGATGACATCCTGATCAAACAATGGGGTCTTAGGCTGACTGGAACAACAATAGCAACGAAGAAAAGGCTAATGTGGCCAACTAATTGCCTTAATACAGAATCTATCCAACGATTAGGTTACTGATGTTCCAGCAGGCTTCTTTGGCAAACCTCCCAGCTTGGAAAAAAGCCCATACAATTGGCTCGTAGAGGGTGATGTCTACAAGCGAGTGGCGCTACCAAACATGAGAACCGCTGAAAGTGAATAACTAAATGCGTTGCAACTGGGAGATGGCTGCCTTGCGCTCAATGGCGACATATCTTGGTGTATGAGAGCGGGCGTTGCTTTTGCGGCAGCAGAAATGTCCAATTTGCATCTAGTGTCAAGCGCCGGCGGTGTTTTTCAAGGAGATTGGGTGTCAGAGTGGTGGGCGTGTCGAACAAGGGCTCGTAGGCTGTAGCAGAGCAGGCAATGGACTACTCAGTAGTTGCTAGATTTGCTGTTTTTGCAGTGAGTCAGCCTCAATCTCTCCGCCGGGTAAGCCCATAGTGAAATATTTTATAGTACGGCGACCGATGATATAGAGGAATAGAGCCACTCGACGGCTGAATTGAAGGTCCTGTAAAGGTCTGAGCTTCTCGTGTGTTGCGGCAATGGTTTCTGGTCGTGTCAATAGGGACTGGTTTTACAAACTCGCGTCGGATCTGCAGGATGAGCGAGTTGGAGCAGCTGTCGGCCTCATCGAAGAGCTGTCGGCACTCACCTTGCCGGACGATGAGGCGGAGTGGTCGTATGTGCTTGGGAGACTAGTGAATGGTTTGGCCTCGAGCAGAAACAGTGCTCGACTTGGATTTTCTTTGTGTCTCGCAGAAGTTGTTAACGTGGCATTGAACATGGAGGACAATGTGCCCTCGGAATTAGCTACGATGGATAGTTTACTCGATCTGCTTTCTGATAGGCTCTCTCTGAACTCCAGCTCTACGGACAAGAAGAAACCCTCGAAGGGTAAGGACGAGAGGGGTTTGCTTTTTGGTAAGATGTTCGGACTTCAGGCACTTCTGAGCGATGTGATATTCACCAAGATCTTTCTAACTGAAAACAAGAAGATATCAAAGTTCGCATTCCGTTACATGGATGAACTATGTCAGCTGGCTATCGTGAGGACTTGGTTGCGCGAGCCATGTCTGTTCACGCTTTTCCAAACAATTCAAAAGTTGTTACCATACGTGGATGTCCAGGTGGGAGAAGAGATTTTGAAACTTTTGGATCAGTACCAACTAACTTTGACTAACGAGGGAGTTGCGATCTATATCCTCTTGCTTCACGAATCCCCATTGGGCAATCCCTCAGCATTTTCTCAGGTGGCTCTCACATCTAAATCTTGGAAATCAAATGATCCACTGGCGAGAGGTAACTTACCGCTACTCGCCCAGGTGTTGTGTAACTCTTCAGTGGCCTCTGATGATGGAGATTCCGTCAAGGCGGCTAACTGGACTCCAAGACTGCACTTCGTTTGGGACGTTCTTTTACCTATCGTCGTCACACAGAAGTCATCAGACCTGCAAAGCGACGGTAAACCAAAGAACAAGAAGAGAAAGAAGGAAAAATCAAGCCTCATCGAATTCCCAGAGTTCTGGCAAGTAGCGGTGGATGAGAATATCTTCAACGAAAAGGCTTCGAATGAAAGAAAGTTTCTTGGGTTTGTCATCTTCGAAAAGGCCCTTCCATTGGTTCCATTTGATTGGGTAAACTGTTGTTTCAGTCAAAACTTCGTGAGAACACTAATAAACCACTCAAGTGACTCAAAAAGGTCTCTTTTCAAGCTTTCTCATGGAGCCTTGAATTCTATTGTGGAGATCTGTGAAGCAAACTCTTCCGAAAAGCTTGTACCTTGTTTATCAGCGCTGCTTTTTGGACCTCACGGGTCTATCAATTTTGATAAATTGACCAAATCGAAAACCGTGTCAAGATTACTGGCGCTGGGTAATCTGGACGAAATCACACTCTCCAGGATTTTTGATATATTGTCGAGGTATCTTACAGAATCAAGTTCTGCTGAGTCAAAAATCCAGTTGCAGTTTGCTTTGGACACACTTCTCCATGTGGTACGTAGTCACAAAGCTCAACTGACACAGAATATGATTGTTGAATCACTGCTTCGTCCTCTTGTTTTATTGGCATTTTTTTTCGAGGATGATGAATCCATCAACAATTTGGCCAAGGAGAGACTTCAATCCATTCTATCCGAAATCATGCAATCAAATAGCGAAGGTCACTCGTATCAGTATTGTGCCCTTCAAGTTATCCTAGAAACGGAGTCTACAGGGAGACAGCCGGCGGTCAAATTAGATGAGTCATTAGAAGCCGTTAAGCAAGAAGCTTTGGAAGTTTTGAAGTCTACATCAACCGATCTGGGAAATGCGCAGTTACGTGGAATAGAAATGCTCTTATCAATGTCTTTGCTACAGCTCTACTCTGGTGAAAGTGATGCTGTTCAAGTTGTTGAAGAGCTCTGCAGTTTCTATGAGAAAAAAGATAAGAATGCTGACTCTTTAGTCGGCGTGACAGAGATTATTTTGTCTTTGCTTGCACAGAGGAAGGCATTGCTGAAGAAGTCAAGTCTGTATGTTTGGCAACAGTTCATCGAAGACATTGGTGAGGAAGAACTGAAAGTTTTGTTAGATGTATTATCTGCAAGAGAGAACAAGAAGGGTTTCAGCCAACTATTCGAGGGTGCTGATGAGTATGAAGTGGTCGAGGGAGAATCAGAGGAAGAAAAGGAGCTAGAAGACGAGAACAGTGAGGGCGAGGATGAAGACAGCAGTGACTCCTCGACAAGCAGTTATGAAGAGGAAAATGAAGACGGAGAGCAAGGTGATGTTGCCAAAATTGATAGGGAAGCCACGAGTGCGCTGGCGAAGGCCCTAAACTTGCCAGAAAACATTGTCAATGACAAAGGCGAAGTTAATTTCGACCAACTGAGCGACGATGAGAATGATGAACACGAAATTGATGGCGATGAAGACGGAGAGGAGGACGAAGAATCTATGGATGACGAAAAGATGATGGAGCTAGATGGACAGCTATCGGAGATTTTCAAGCGTCGAAAGCAAGCACTTTCGAGCATTTCAACCGGCAACCAAAGAAAGATCGAAGCACAGGAGTCTCGTGAAAGTGTCATAGCATTCAAACAGCGGATCGTGGACATGCTTGAAATATATGTCAAATTTATTGAAAAATCGGATTCTAAGGCTACAGTCAGGGGTCCAGTGCCAGCTTGTCTGCTATTAGTTCTTCCAATGATCAAATGCATTCAACAAACGACGGATAAAGCCCTGGCTAACAGGATCGCTAAGCTATTGAAAGCCAGGATATTCAGGATCAAGACCTCCCATTTCAGTCACATCAAGGATCAAGAAGAATTATTTGAAATGCTGCAATCGCTCCATAAACAGTTGCTTGTACTGAAACCGGGTCTTCACCAAGAGTTGTACTACTCAGTCGGTTTCAGTGCCTCGATGTTTTTGACCAAGATAAGCATGGAGACTGATTCCGATGATGGCCTAGATCGAATCATCGACCTCTACGCCGACACAATGAAACAATGGGCTTCTTCAGGTAAATTTGGTCCCGGTTTGTTTATGGATCTACCAAACTGGTTATTCTCCAGAAAGCAGACCAATAAGTCAAGCTAGGGGGGTGGCTGTAGATGATATGATAGATGTAGATTACGGTTCGTAAGGTGAACTGAAGCGAATTTATTCCTTAGTTGTCGTTTAAACTCTTTTTCGGTCACTTTAATTTAGGATCATTAGCATCTTAAGTGGGATCTCACGTTGTGATGCTCAAGAGCTAGGTGTCAGGAATGGATGGTGCGGTGTCACTTGTTCATATGATTGGTTTTCGTTCATTCGATGGTTTTCGTTTAGTGCTATGGCCTCGTTCCTCGACGTCTTTACGAATCGTAAAGTGAAAACTCCAGGTTTCGTATCCATCAATACTTCCCTTGACACCTCAACGAGGTTTGAGACAGGCAAGTTGAGCTTGACAGGATGTGACTTCAGATCGAGGCAATGCAGAGTCGCTGATGGGTATATTGCAATCTTTTAAACGATAGGTTGATTTGCTAGGTCTAGTACGATTCATATAAATATTGGCATTGGACCGATTAAATCTCCAGTTCCCTCCCATTTCGACAGTGATTATCAAAGGGTCTAATCTTCATCATGTCATTCAGATCGTTGGGCAGTGTCGAGAAGAAAGTTCTATCTCAATCTTTGGAAGGACACAGAAATGGAGTTGTGTTCAGTGCCATGTACTCTACAACACCAGAAGAGTGGTCAGACGATGCTACCCTTTTGACCTACAAGGACTCTCGATTGAATACGTCTTTGCTTTCAAGAGCCCTTGCGAAACTCATCTCTGAACATGTTGAGCTATATACTACCATCACGGAAAGCTTGGAATTTGCGCCAGTAAAGGAGATCAAGGCAGAGGATGTTATTAACACAATAACATTTGATAGTTACAAGGATGAGCTTGTCAACTGTCGATTTGGAGCTCCTCCATATTTGCTTCGTCACATTTTTAATCAAACTATTTTCCAGCCAGGATCTGGCAACGTTTTATGGGAGGTATTTGTTGTTGATGAAACCCTGATCATCTTTCATGGACATGACGTCTTGTTCGATGTCTTCTCAGCGGCCAACTTTCAAAAGCTCTTCTTGAGCACGCTTAACAGCATCCCAAGAAAGGGAAAAGAGTTGTCAACTTTGTTCAAACTGGATCGTGCTGTTCTTCCACATTTCCCAAAATCCATCTATGAAAGTGCTAAACTTCGTTTGCCCGCCAAGGCCGCTGACTTGTTCAATTTGCAGACTCAATCGTTCTTCAAGTCTCTTTATGTGAATACCCTGAAGAAACCTTTCGATTACTTGAACTCTACCCCTCCACAGCAGTTGAAAGAGTTTCGTGCACGTTATGCAGATATTTTGAGAACTGATAATAACTTGTGCGGTACCACTATTTTCGGTAACATTTCTTCTGAGAGGTTGAAGCATTTGGATTGCGTGTTAAAGCAGCAGAACATATGTTTGAAAAGTTTTGTCTGTGGTATCACAATGCTCTGCCTCAAGCCTATTGTCAAGAACTTCTCTGGAACTATTACCTTTTGCGTTCCTGTGGATTTGAGATCATCGCTAGATGATTCTTCAGATTTCGGTCTGTTCTATAAGGACATTAAAGTGGAATGTCCTTTATCATTGATAGATGACCAAAACTTCAATGGATTGACCGTGTACAACGGGTATGATGCTAGCAATGTCAAAGTATCCGAAAAGGATCCCAAGTATCGGGAGCAACTACTCGAGTATCAGTTCAAGAGAGTCACTGATCATGTTGTTTCCGCTCTTAGACAAAGGATGAAGGCCTGGGAGAAGTTTGGTTTCAATGACGATGATATCAAGAGGATGAGGTTTGATTGTGATGAAAGAAATACCAATACAAAACTTATTCAGATAAATGATGTCTCTGACATTAAGATCGATGCTGAAAATGTAGCTGAAGGTAAATTCAGTGTAAGAGAATTGAATTTAACACAAAGCCTAAGGCCCGGACAACTCATGTCTCTATCATACGCTCACAGTGAAAAGGGTCTTAACGTTTGTATCCATTATCCTGATAGTTACAACATGGAGGCATTTGTGGAATGCTTTCAATCATTCATCGAAGACGTTTAGTCAATTTCCATCATACATTTTTGCTGGGCGAAAATTGCAGACGCTATTGCGCAACTTTATAATACATATATGACTACATATTAGTAATCATCTTCCTCACTCTAGCAGCGAGTCTTTTATTTCGGGAATACCTCCTATCTTTGGTAGCTTACTAGAGCATTTCCAGACTTGTATGATGTTTTCTTCCTCTGCACTGGCCATTAGCCAAGGAATGTTCGGATTCATTGAGAAATCATTCACGGGACTTCTATGACCAGCGTGGATCATCAAAATCTCCGGAGCACCATCTTCCGCATCATCTGGGACCTGTTCAGCTCCAATCTCGGTCAGATCCCATATTATGACACGTCTGTCCTCACCTGATGACAAGACAATACCATCCTTTCCACCGTAAAATTGAAGATTTGTAATGTTTCCTTCATGACCGGTCATACTGTGCAATGCCTCTGAGGTTTTCCTAGCATCGTAAAGGTAGATCAGTGAGTTTGTCCCAGCAGCTGCAAACAAATTTGTTGAATGTTTACTGAACGCCATAGTGTTGAACGCGACTGGTGTGACAGTTTTAGAGACAGTAGTATCTTGCACCCTTTGATCGTGTAACTGTAAAGTCGAGTCCTCTGACACGGAGCCAAAAGTGTTGCCGTCCAATTCGTGCCACTTACAATCGTTCACAATATCTTGGTGGCAGCTTTCCCAGGTGGCTACGGGGTTGAAATTCTTTCCTAGGACATCCCATAGTGCAATATTGGAATCATCGGAAGCACTCAGTAGCTTTCCTTTATCTCTGGGATTAAACGATAATCCATAACCATTCTCTTGATGGTACTTCAAAGTCGATAACAAGCCCTCATCGGCCTCACGAGATCGATCGTACACGTAAACGTTACCGCTGCCACTAATGGTGGCAATTATGTTATCATCCTGAGGCATATATCGAGCCCTGGTAACCTCTTCATCATGTTTTAACTTCTTGATGATCTTAATGTTAGATTTGGTGTTGCCATCTTGTTCAACTTCATCTTTCCCAGGTATAATTTCATCTGGAAGATCGATTGCCGCAATTTTCAAGTAGTTGGGCTCTTCCCCTGAAGTGTGAGTCCCAAGAATCAATTCCTGGCGATTGTTAGTGCTGCTGCAGGGCAGCCATTCGATCGTCAGAGTTGGCCAGGTCAAGTTCGTCTCGCTCACGAAGTCATACATCAACGGAACATTAGACTTCCACAGCTCATATTCTTCGTCAATTGATAGTGGTTTTTCCGGTTCTTCAGCTGCTATGGACGCCATGATGAGATCCTACTCTGGTGGCTAGAGTTTGCTGGGTTATTTCAATGCTTGATGGATCTTGTATAGGACCTTGATGAGGAATCTGTCACGTGTAGCAGGTAGTTGAACCAATAATTGAGATACTGATCATTTCACTTACTATTTGGTCTATACAATGTTTCTAAATGGCTCTATCATCTTCTTTTGGTGGTCTTTGTGGTGTCCTTTTCAATAATGTCTCCTACACCACCCAATTCTTCGAGTTTATCTTCCTCAATGCGAACTTGGTCTCTTCTCTCCCACCAACGACTCTCGCAAATCTCGAATGACTTGGTCTTCAAGTGCTTACCCTTTGCGTCTTTGTTATTGGAGATAGCCCACTCTAGGAAAGTTGCACCCGTGCGCACGTAGAAGGAACGTAGGGTTTCAAACGCTTTAGGATGTGGTAACCATGGCCGTGGATCGGGAAACTCCATCTCTTCTTCTTCGATCTCTTCTTCCTCCTCTTCTTCCTCGGCTACGAGTTTCTGATCAGTGGGTTCGTCATCGCTCTCATCGTCAGACTCGTCTCCTTCCTCAAAGTCTGACTCACCGTCGAGATTATCTTGAGCATTCTCGACAGCGGTGAGGTCTTCCCAATAAATGGTCACCCCGTCAGCCCTATTCAAATCAATGCTGTAAAACGAGTCAATTGAGTAATCTCTTTCTCCATACTCCCAAACACCGCCAAAGATGAAAAGCGTGTCGTCGACCACAGCTGTGGCAGCGTTGAATCTAGGATGAGGAAGTTCGTTAGAGATTCTGTAGTCCTTTGTTGAGCTTTTACCCTCATCCTCAGAGCCGTCTTCGCCGGATTGGGAGTTTTCCTCGTTTTTCTCATCTTCGTCATCGCCGTCGTTGAGCTGAGCGTTTTCGAGAATCTTGTTCAGCAATTCTTCCAGTTCCTTCTCTTGATCTTTCGTGCTCTTGTTGTTGAGTTTTACCTGCTTCGTGCGCTGAGGTCTCAATGATAAAGAGTACCATCTGTTGGTATTTATTTGATAGGTGAAAATGTCATTGTAGAAATTCGAATCCAGACTTTCTTCAGTTTCTTCGTAGTCGTAGACACCACCGAACAGAACACCTCTACCCTTGTGAGGGACCATAGAACAACCAACTCTTGGTGAAGGTTGGAAACCCTGTTTTTTCTTCCTGTCCCATCTGATCGAATTAACATTGGAGTTCATCTTCAGATACCAACAGTCTGTCAAGATTTTTCCCTTCTGCAATCCCTTACCAGCTTTGACTTTACAATATCCACCCCATAGAATGGCACCATCTTGATCACTTATTAGAGAATGGCCAGAACGTGCGTCAGGAACAGGGTGATTGGGTGGGAACTCGACTTGCTTCCACTTGTACGTTGTGATATCAAATAACCAACAGTCGTTCAGGTAAGTTGTCGAGGTGCCGAGATCTCTAAAACCACCATGTAAAATAATGAAGTTTTTCCAAACAGCCATTCTGTGGCCTGAACGAGCAGATGGACCATTTTTCTGCTCAACCTTGGTCCATTCCTTGGTCGAACAATCCAATAGCCAGGTGTCAGAATAGTGATAGAAAGTATTCTGCTTTGGTGAGGAAAACTCACCTCCGTGCAGTAGAGCTATACCACTGGGATGGCTCGCCATGGCAGCCGAAGACCTAGGCATTGGAGCATTTTGTGATGTGATTTTCTTCCATTGATCATTGTCCGGAGTGAAAATGATAAGATCGTTATAGAAATGGGTAACAGAAGATGCCTGATTAGTGTGTTCACCACCAAATATGATGAGCTCCTTTTTACCGTGAATTGGGTTTGGGACCATACATGGGTTGATTCTTTTTGAGGGTCCCTCGATTGACTCGATCACCACCTTCTCAAATTGTTCTTGTTCCTTCTTAAAATTAGCTAAAACTTGTTCAATATCTAGATCATCTTCTTCCTCTGCACCAAAAATCTTCTTGGACTTCTTCTTTTCCTTTTCGGCAGCTTTTCCCTCATTCTTCTTCAATTTAGCCTCTGCTCGAGCCTTCTTGGCTTCTTTATCCTTCTTGCCCTTCTTGGCCATTGTAATTAGACTAGCAGGGCCCTTATTGGTACTCTAACAGGTTGCAGACTGGTAAACTATTTCGCTGTTCTGATTGTAGTTAATGGCTTCGAAAATGCAAATGAAAAATTATCGATGAGCTAGCTGATATACTACTACAAAGCTAAAGAACAGACACAAGCTATTCAACATTCTATCATATTATGAGCTTTCTGAAACAAGCTTAGTCACCAATGAGGAAAGCTCTTGTGCTTCCTTTTGGGTGGCAGCTTCAGCGTAGACTCTCACGGCGTTTTCTGTTCCGCTTGCTCTCACGAAGCTTCTAGCTGAGCGAAACTTTGACACTGCTTCGTCGATCTTTTCTTGTAGACCAGCTGGAGAGACCAATCTACGCTCTTGATCGGTTGTCACGAAGTTGGATCTGTCAGAGACTATCTCTTTGACCAAGACGTTGGGAAGATCAGTGAACTCCTGGCCCCAACGGCTAGGTGACCATTTCAAGATCGAAAGCACAGCTAGAACTCCCAACATGTCGGAGATGGCATCACCTACGGCCTGGTTGATGAGCTGAGGCAACAATCTCAAAGTCTTGGCAGCGACAGAAGTCTGCTTTTTCTTACTGATAGTGCTGTGGAAACGATCAGAGAATATGATGGTGCCGTGGCCGTTGGCTTCGAAGTAGATACCAATATCATACTTGCTAACCGCTTCGTGGTGCAAGTGCTTGACACCGGTCTTGGTACATGACACTGGGACCTTCAACTGGTCCTTGATGTACTTGGTGGAACTTCCGTTGGCATAAGCGGTTTGAACCACACCCATTGACAAAGTAGATTCCAACTTGGAGTCTTTGAGCAATTGAGCGATGAAATAAGCCAGCAAGGTGGAGATTTTGTCGCCATCTAGCAACTGAAACTTGTTGTCCTGGTCCAAGTGGTAGAACACGACACGGTCAGCGTCGCCATCGAAGGAACAGTACAAAGAGGAGCTAGGAGTAGAGTCTTTGATACCTTCTGGCAGTTTCTGACCTGTCTTGACAAAATCAGCGCCACAGCCGCGATTCAACGCATCGGTATCCTCACAGTTATCGTTAATGATGGCAGTGCTATCCTTCAACAAGTTGCAACGTGGAATGAAATCACGCATCTTGGGTCCACCAATACCATTGGCACAGTCGACCACGAGGCTAGCGAATGGAAGCTCCTTCACGTCGTGCAGACGGGCGATCTCGTTCCAGGCGTTGCTGAAGTCGGAATAATACGTCTCTTCCCCGACAGAGCCACCAATCTCCAATGTCTTGCGGGTCAAATAGTGCAATTGCGGCGTGGTCAACAGCCCATAGTTTCTGATGTCGGCCTGGAAGAGCGAAGCCGCACTGGCCAAGAGACAGGACAGAAGATGAGGACCTGAGACACGCGAGTCACGTCCCACAACCAATCTGGGCTTGACCTCGAACTCAGTGCTGATCAACTTGTCGATCTTTTCGAGGACTTCCTCTTCAGAGCCAAAAGACAGCAAGTTCGCCCACTCTGTGGCCTTCGGTTCCCACGACTGCACCAGCATCGACCCATCGGGCTCCACAATCTTGACCCCGTTGTCCGAGGGAGGGTTGTGCGACGCCGTGATCATTATACCCACCGGTTTCCCACCCAGTTCGATCGATCTCAAGCACGCAATGATCGCCGTGGCGAACATCACCGTGTCCAGCTTTGACGCATCGTCTCTAAACCCGGCAGTACCGTACTCGTACCGGTAGTTCTTTGTGGTGCAGCACTTCTTCAGCAGCAACGAAACCAATTCAATCTCAACCATCCTTGAATAGCCCTTCTGTGTTCAGCAGCGATCCACTCTGCTCGTCCCATCTACTCGGCGATTTTTCACTCTCACGCTATATACTACAAAGACAGAGAACTACAGCCAAGCACAGCAGCGAACCACGCCAAAGATGGCTCCACCCACGCCCGTGCTCACCAGGGAGCAGGCCTGCCAGCAGCGCCAGCCCCAACCCGAGCAGCACTGCCAGCTCAGATCGCTAACCCAGTACCAATGCCAGATTTTCCCACCCGGCAGCGGCGAGTACCTCTGCGTGCCCTTCAAGAGACTCTTCGAGGAGTGTGCCACGGCCAGCGGCTCCACCACTCGCAGGTTCGAGCTAACTTCACCGCTCACCAACTCCTAACTACGTTACACGTGTTCTTTGCCGTGGTCGGACACGCTTGTTGGAGCAGGGCTCTCGCGGGTCGGCGAACGTCGACCTGGTGCTCATCGAGCTCAACAGACCTCCCAGAACCGCTCAATTCGCCCTCGAGGCTTCTCATCTCCATATATATCTAGCCATCTATCTGTATCATATATTCGGGTACCACTTTTCCAGTTGCTGAAAGTGCCTGAGGAATTGACAGCCAGGGGGTATAGAGGACTACTATAAAGAGAAACAATGCTGAGATCAGGACTCTTGAAGACATCACCAAGACTTGCCGTTTTGCAATACAGTACTAGAATGTCTTTGTCGAGTGGTTCTGTGGCTTCACAGGAGTTTAGAGTGGAGACGGATGCGTTTGGTGAGATCAAGGTGCCAGCAGACAGGTACTGGGGGGCGCAGACGCAGCGTTCGTTTGAGAACTTCAAGATCGGTGGTGCTCGTGAGCGTATGCCGGAGCCCATTGTGCGTGCGTTTGGTGTGTTGAAGAAGTCGGCTGCGATTGTGAATGAGTCGTTGGGCACGCTGGATCCAAAGATCGCCGAGCCTATCAAGCAGGCTGCCGACGAGGTAGCTCAGGGCAAGTTGACCGGCCATTTCCCGCTGGTGGTTTTCCAGACCGGGTCTGGGACGCAGTCCAACATGAACGCCAACGAGGTGATCTCGAACAGGGCCATTGAGCTGGTCGGTGGGAAGCTTGGGTCGAAGCAGATCCATCCCAACAACCATTGCAACCAGGCGCAGTCGTCGAATGACACGTTCCCCTCGGTGATGCACATTGCTGCGGTCACGGAGATCACCAACCACCTGTTGCCCGAGTTGGCGTCGTTGAGAGACGCCCTGGACAGCAAGTCGCAGGAGTTCAAGGACATCGTCAAGATTGGGAGAACCCATTTGCAGGACGCTACGCCGCTCACTTTGGGCCAGGAATTCAGTGGTTACGTGCAGCAGTTGACCAACGGGATTGACAGGGTGGAGAGATCCCTGCACCATTTGAAGTTCTTGGCTCAGGGTGGTACCGCTGTCGGCACGGGTTTGAACACCAAGGTCGGTTTCGCCGAGAAGATCGCCGAACAAGTCTCCAAGGAGACCGGTATTGAGTTCCGTACCGCTCCCAACAAGTTTGAAGCTCTGGCTGCTCACGACGCCATCGTCGAGGCTAGCGGCGCTTTGAACACGGTCGCTTGTTCGCTGTTTAAGATCGCCCAGGATATCAGATACCTGGGCTCCGGTCCTCGTTGCGGCTACGGAGAACTCTCCTTGCCTGAAAACGAGCCAGGTTCCTCGATCATGCCAGGCAAAGTCAACCCAACGCAGAACGAAGCCATGACCCAAGTGTGTGTCCAAGTCATGGGTAACAACGCCGCAATCACCTTTGCGGGCGCCTCCGGTCAGTTCGAACTGAACGTCTTTAAGCCCGTGATGATCTCCAACTTGCTGAGCTCCGTGAGATTGCTGGCCGACGCTTCCTACTCCTTCAGAGTCCACTGTGTCGAGGGTATTAAGGCCAACAGAGACAGAATCTCCAAGTTGCTACACGAGTCTCTCATGCTCGTCACCGCTTTGAACCCCAAGATTGGCTACGATGCAGCTTCCAAGGTCGCCAAGAATGCTCACAAGAAGGGTATTACTCTAAAGGAGTCCGCTCTCGAGCTCGGTGTCCTCAGCGAGGCAGAATTCGACGAGTGGGTCGTTCCCGAGAACATGATCGGCCCAAAGCCTTGAGCAACGCCCGTCTAGTTACTGTATAACCCTTTTAACCTATTCTTATCTTCGTCAACCACTCGACCATTCACATAGCTATTCGCTAATAATTGGCTGATATGGTAGCGCCGCCTGTCTCGGCGGAGTCCCGTTACCCTACTGTGGCTGATAAGAGGTTACGGGGAGCCAGATGGGGGGGGGGGTGAAGTATATAAAGGGATGAGGAAAGATGGGAGGCTAGACTGGGTGCACTCAAAGAGAAGCAACATATCGACAGATCTGTCATTTGTACTTCAATAGCGTTGTACACGTGTAGTTCTAGTCTGTTATAAACCGTTTTTGAGGCTGCTTAGAGGCCACTAACTATGAAATTTGAAAAGTCCGTTGTTCCCTTGGCGGTCTTGGCCTCGCTAGGGTCTGCTTTGGTCATTCCGGAGCTGGCTGGAGGCTCGAAGATGCCTTGCCACTCGAAGGAAAAGGATGGGAGGGGTCCTCCTCCTCCGCCACCACCTGGTAGGGAGACTGATGTCAAGCATGGGAAAGTTGAAAAGCACAAGGGTGACAAGATGAAGTTTAAGGGTGACAAGATGAAGCCTAAGGATGGCAAGATGAAGCCTAAGGGCAACAAGATGAAGTCGAAGGGTGAACCTTTACCTTTGGCACCAATGGCTATGTCTGGTGTTGCCAGTGACAAGATCTTGCCTCACCGTTATATTGTCGTGTTGAAGAAGGGTGCTTCGCCTGACGAGGTCGAATTCCACAAGGAGTTGATCGCTCAAGTTCAGTTGCAGTCAGCTCGTGAGTTGCCAGAAGACCACCCCTTCTTTGCTTCCACTGCTGATGCTGAGAACAGCGCCCGCACTGAAGGCGGTATCCAGGATTCGTTCGACATTGCAGGTTTGCTGAACGGTTACGTCGGATACTTCACTGATGCAGTCGTGGATCTAATCCGTTTGAGTCCGCTGGTCGATTTTGTCGAGAGGGACTCTATGGTGCAAGCCTCCGAGTTTGATACTCAAAACGGCGCTCCTTGGGGTTTGTCTCGTATCTCCCACAGAGAGCGTTTGAACCTCGGTAGCTTCAACAAGTACTTGTACGACGATGAAGGTGGAAAAGGCGTGACATCTTACGTTATCGACACTGGTATCAACGTCGACCACAAGGATTTCGATGGTAGAGCCAAGTGGGGAAAGACCGTTCCATTGAACGACGAGGACGTCGATGGTAACGGTCACGGTACCCATTGTGCCGGTACTATTGCATCTAAGCACTACGGTGTCGCTAAGGGCGCAAATGTCGTTGCCGTGAAAGTCTTGAGATCCAATGGTTCTGGTTCAATGTCCGATGTCATCAAGGGTGTCGAATTTGCCGCTCAGTCACATCAAAAGGACGTTAAGGATAAGAAGAAGGGGTTCAAAGGTTCCACTGCCAACATGTCTCTTGGAGGTGGTAAATCACCAGCTTTGGACTTGGCTGTGAATGCTGCTGTTAAAGCCGGTATTCACTTCGCTGTCGCTGCAGGTAACGAAAACCAAGACGCTTGTAACACTTCTCCAGCTGCCGCTGAGAATGCTATCACCGTTGGTGCTTCCACTTTGAGTGATGATAGAGCATACTTCTCCAACTGGGGTAAGTGTGTCGACATTTTCGCACCAGGTTTGAACATCTTGTCCACCTACATTGGTTCTGATGATGCTACGGCCACTTTATCCGGTACCTCCATGGCCTCACCTCACGTTGCCGGTTTGTTGACCTACTTCCTGTCTTTGCAACCAGACTCCGACAGTGAATTCTTCGACGCAGGTTCGAGTGGTGTTACCCCTGACCAATTGAAGAAGAAATTGATTTCCTACAGCACAAAGGACATCCTCTACGACCTGCCAGAAGGCACTCCAAATGCCTTGATCTTCAACGGTGGTGGTCACGACCTGAAGAAATTCTGGGGTGGAAAGGGCAAGGAAGATGCTTCCTCCTCTCCAGAGGCCGATAGCAGATTCGAAGACTTCGACTTGGAAGACATGGTGGACAACTTGGGCTCCAAGACCGATGCCTTGTTCGACCAGGTGAGAGATGTTCTTGATAAACTGAACATTATCTAATTTCTAGATCATATCCCCGTGCTATAGTTCCAGATCTTCCGCCGGATGGAAGATATACATATTTCATAAACCTTCATAGCGAGTTTGTTAGTACCACCATATTTTTTAAACCTTTGCTGGAACGGGCTGTGTAAACAGTAACAGATCGTCCACTGTACAGAGCGATGTTGAAGGGTATCTGCTCGGCGTGATGTATAGGAAGTTGATTGCCCCGTATCCTGCTAGCCTCCAGGACGGTGTCACGTATCGTGATCCCCGATTGTCTCGAGCTGATGGGAGTCTTGCGAGAGACTCATCAGACCGCGGGTCGAATGACAATGGAGATGATGTATACATCGAACTGATTAAGTCCAAGCCGAATCTCGAGCCAGATTTCGAGCCGAATTTCAATGATACTAGAAGGTATCTCACAACGAATCCGGTGCCGAACTTCTCGTCCAGTTTCCAAGCTACAAGGACTGCTTATTGTAAAGCTCCGCCTCCGCCTACGCCTCCTCATCGACCTGTTTCAAAGACGCCAGCACCTGTGAAGGTGAATGACTTGCTACGATCGTCCTTGCAACGTATAGACAATATGGTGGAGCGTACTGACTCTCCCATCGTGGTGCGATACAAGAACGTGATTTTGATTTTATGCATCCTGGTGGTAACGTGGCAATTAGCAGTGCTAATGGACCACTTAGCGCAAGCTGTCAGATTCTACTGTGGTACCTAAGACGCTTCTAGGCTTCTACTTATCAAAAATGTTACTTCGCAAGCAGTGAAGCAAGACAAAGCGGTTCGTAGTATCAGTGAGATCAGAAGCTCAGTAATGTAATACAATTTGGTAATTTATCGTTGAACACAGATCGAACTGAGTCAGGCTTGATCTTGAGCAATGGAAGACGATAGCGAACTCTCGGAAGCGCACTATGCCGCCTGACAAGGGACAAACAGCTCCGATCGAACTGCAAGAGTAGAGGACCTATGTGTGAGCCTTTGCAGTCGGCTATGACCAATTCCAGACTGCCAGATGGGCCATTTGTAATATGTAGTTACACTGTCCTAATTCCGAGTTGGAAAATTTTTCTAAGCGATGAGCATCGACTAAACAAAAGGTAATAGAGACTCCACCATCAAGGTACATAAAGCCGACTCTAACATCTGTCTAGTTCATTACAGGGTCAATTAGAGTGATCATACACACATCAATCGAACAAGATGCGTCAAAAGAGGGCAAAGGCCTACAGGAAGCAGATGTTGGTGTACAACCATACTTTCAAATTCAGAGAGCCTTACCAAGTTCTAATCGATGACCAAATTGTGCTCGATTGCCACGGATCCAATTTCGACCTGGCCAAGGGGCTGAAACGTACATTGCAAGCGGAGGTGAAAGTGATGATAACGCAGTGTTGCATGCAATCATTGTACGAGACCAATAACCAGGGCGCCATCGAGATGGCCAAGACTTTCGAGAGACGTCGTTGCAACCATCCACCTAAGGATCCCAAGCCTCCCAGTGAATGCATTGAGAGTGTGGTCAGCATAAACGGACAGAATAAACATCGTTATGTGGTAGCGACACAGGACATCGACATCAGAAGAACCCTCAGACGCACTCCAGGTGTACCACTTGTGTACACCTCGAGGTCTGTCATGGTCATGGAACCTCTCAGCGATGCAAGTGCGAAGATTAGCAATGCTGTTGAGAAGGACAAACTCTATAAAGGTCTTAATGATCCACGCAACGTGAGTATGGAGCCTCCTAAAGAGGATACAAATGAAGAGAAGTCACAGGAGCAACGCAAGAAAAGACCCAGAGGTCCTAAACAGCCAAACCCATTAAGCATGAAGAAGAAGAAAACCGTAAAGCAAGAAGTACCGGATAAAGAGACTCAAGTAAGCTCGGAAACTTCAAAAACCAGGAAGAGAAGGAGGAAGCACACAAGCGGCTCCAAGAGCGAAGATCCAGCTGAGGAATCTCAATCGTCTAGCTAGTAGCTAAATAGTAAATCCTTAATAATAACCATCACCTATTACACGTGACCAATGTTGTTTAGATCACGTGGTCTCTGTGCGGTTTTCGTGCCTAGTGATTTGTCACAGAAACGCGATTTGGTAAACAAAAGATGGCACATCAAAACAATAACAAGCTTCTCATCAAGTCCAGATGGGAGGTTCTTGAGGGCATCATCAGGTATTACAGATCATCAGTGGACTGATTGACGAGATCTGTGAGGCTGAAAATGGTAGCAGGCTCACGAGACAGCGATGGAGCGGTGGAGGAACTTAATATAACGGTTGCAGTCAGGTGCAGGGGACGCAATGAGAGAGAGATTAAGGCGAAGAGCTCAGTGGTGGTCTCTGTACCTGATGTGACAGGCTCCAATGAGGTATCGATCAATACTTCGGGTGACGTGGGTATTGCAGCACAGATCAACTCGAAAACCTACACGGTAGATGAGGTGTTTGGTCCCAGCGCTACTCAGAGTCTTATTTTCCACAGGATAGCAGAACCTCTATTTGCAGATTTTATCAAGGGTTACAATTGTACAATGCTGGTTTATGGGATGACGTCTACGGGCAAGACCTACACGATGACTGGAGATGAAAAACTGTACGATGGCGAGCTGAGCGAGTCAGCAGGGATCATACCTCGAGTGCTGTTCAAACTTTTTGAGAATTTAGATTTGCAGAACGAGGATTATGTGGTAAAATGTTCGTTTGTGGAGTTGTATAACGAAGAATTGAAGGACCTACTGGGAGACTCACAGGATTTCTCATCAAGCGCAAGAAAACTACGAATATTTGACTCTAGCACAGTGAACAACACAGGTTCTATCAGCAGAGATAATAGTAGGAAAAGTTCGAGGAACAACTCGCCAAGATCTTCCTCAGAGCTACCGACAGCGACTTTTTTGAGGAAACGTTGGAAAGGATCCGCGCCAACATCCAATGGATCGGCGGGTTCTTCTACGTCTAATAATAACACTATCAAACCACAACCAATACAGGGCTCACAGGATCAAAATGCTGGCATTTACATACAAAATTTACAAGATTTTCACATTACTACGGCAAAGGAGGGTATCAAGCTACTACAAAAGGGTTTGAAGCATAGACAAGTGGCCAGTACTAAGATGAATGATTTTTCTAGTCGATCGCATACGATCTTTACAATCACTCTGTACAAGGAATACAATGGTGAACTTTTCAGAGTCTCTAAGATGAATTTGGTTGATTTAGCAGGTTCAGAAAACATCAGTCGATCTGGTGCTCAACATCAACGGGCCAAAGAAGCAGGCTCTATCAATCAAAGTCTTTTAACGTTAGGGAGAGTGATTAATTCGCTCGCTGATAAGAGTCTTCACGTTCCCTTTCGAGAGTCCAAATTAACCCGTCTTCTTCAGGATTCATTAGGCGGTAACACCAAGACTGCTCTGATAGCCACTATATCTCCTGCCAAGATAAACTCCGAGGAAACTTGCAGCACATTGCAATATGCTGCCAAAGCAAAGAATATCAAAAACAAGCCGCAGTTGGGTTCTGTGATAATGAAGGACATATTGGTGAAGACCATCACAGCTGAACTTGCAAAGATAAAGGCAGACTTGTTATCAACCAAGACTAGAGAAGGTATTTACATGAGTCAAGATAACTACAAAGAGCTGACAAATGACCTTGATAGTTACAGGACGGAAGTACAAGAATACAAAAGAGCCATTGAAACATTAACATCTCAAAATACGCTTCTCTTAAAGGATAAAAAGGCCTCCAATGAAGTCAACGATCTTCAGAGAATCAAAATACAAAACATGAAGGATTCGATGAGTGAGCTGTTTTCCAGAATTGAAAGGCAGAATAAAAGAGAGCAAAATTTGGTCAACACAACCTCTACACTCCGATCGACCGTAAGCACTTTGCAGAGTATCTTGGGTGATCATGAGAGAAAAGAGAAGGATTTGAAGGCGAAAATAAACGACTTGATCGCTAATGATTTCGCACAATTCAAACAAATGATTGGAATAAATATGCAGGAGATTCAGAAGAATATAGACTGGGAAACGGTAGGAATGCAGCCAAACATCGATTCGATCAAAGAAGAAATAAAGAAGTTGCTAGAAACAGCCCAGGAACACACAGACGAAATGTACAAGGACTGCGTTGAAAAACTCTCGAGCGAATTGCCTTCCTTTTACGAGGCAACGACCGGACGAGTCAGAGAAGTGGAGGAACTTGTAGGGAAATGCTATAAGGATCTTTCCGAGAACTTATCTGACGCAAGTGAGGAGTACAATAATTTCAAGCAGTATCTCAATGATCACTTCTTCAAGAACAACCATGAAGAACTTCTAGCATCCCATGTCGACCGCACCTATCATCATATTCAAAGATCTGCCGACGACCTATTTCAAAAATTCAAGGAAATGATGGACAATCACTTAGAGAATAACAAGCACCTGATGCTAAATAGCTTGAGAACCGCAACTTGTGATGTGATAGAAAAGGAAATGCAACTATTGGAGCCTCAGAAGCAGAAATGGGAAAACTCTATCAAATACATTAACAGATGCGACGCACTTAACATCATGTTGCAGAAGGATATAAAGCCACCCCTCTTTGAATTCAGGACCACCGTGCAAACATCGCGAGATGTGATAGAGAAGACTATAGCAAAGGTGAAGGACCGAATCGATGATCATGAAAGCCCCTCACTCATGTTGAGCAAAAATGAAACATTTAATGAGGAATTCTCCGGTCTCTTGAGCAAAGAAACCCTACTTCAAGACAGCTTGAAGAAAAGTTTACGGTCAACCGATGACTATGGTAACGCTCTCAATCAGCTTCAAGCTTCTATATCGTCTGTTGTAAGCAACGATAATCGGCTCACCGACAGAAGTCGGTTCGAGAGTATTGATGGTGTTCTCCGGAGACTTGATGAGCAGAATGTTTCATACCCGGACCGTTCACCTTTGAAACCGACTAGTTATCGAATGAACAAGAGTGCACGAAGTAGCCCGAATAAATCCAGTCCTGTTAAGGCTACATCACATTCACCTTGCAGGCAGGAAACGCTTCATGCTAGGGCCAGCTTTAAACGATCATGCACAGACCTCGATGGCGCACTAGACGAGAGTACAAGCAAATTTTCCCGACATCAGTAACCGTAAGCAAAAGGAACCCGCCAGGCGGTCGCTAAAAGACCGCGTTGTATTATCACTACTTAATTCAAATTTGAAACAGAACAATATTCAGCTATTGACGATTTTGTAATCCCCAAGAACGGCTAGGAGATCTTCCACCTGATCTCTTGGTTTTTCCAGCTCTACGCACATTTTGTCTAGATTATCAGCGGCTTCAACGGATTGAAGCAGTAGGAGTTCCCTCTCTTTATCAGCGCTCTCCACAGCGAGCTCTTGATTCTTGTGCTTATCCTCCGCTGGTGTGAACAGTCTCCCTGATCTTCCGTCTTCTTGCTGTCTATCAAATGATACTCTAGATGGCCTTTCTGACCTTCTCAATCGGTAGATGTTACTCAAGGACTTGTCTGGCACACTCCCGAAGGATTTTTGTCTATCCAATCGCCTTATCATTTCTCCACTACCATACCTCGGTTCTGTGCTGTCTACAGTGGATAGTTTCTTGTATACTTTCTTCAAAACTTGATCTGCTATATCGGAATCGAGAGCTTTTTGACTTTTGTTGATTTTATCATCCTCCCCTTCCCCAAATTTGATATCGGACGTGGAGAATATGTTCTTCGGACCTTTTTTATTCTTTCCACGGCTTGAGTTTCCGTCAAGGTCAGAGTTCCTGGCTAAATCAAAAATTTCAAGGCTTTTCATTACGGGATAGGAGTAGCATCGATATATCAACCCCCTCATGACTCCGAATGCGATGAAGCGCCTGACATCGATCCTATTGTGTTGGATTGCGTTGAAGTTGGAAACATACCACTCCTTTACCGTTACACCTTGACTGAGTGATCTGTAGAGATCAAACAAACACGACCTAGTTGGTAGGTATCTCGGGAGCATGTTAGATAAATTTGTGTTGTTGCTGGAAAAACTGCTTTGAGATTGCTTTCCAGCTTTGTACAAGGATGCCTCCGATACAGATGATTCCGAGTGCTTATGCCGATTTGATGAGCCGGCGCTTCTGGAGCTCATAGAAGTCTTACGAGAGACAAAGCTTCTGCTAGCCGAATGTGTCCCAGACAGATCTTGTTCCGAATAGTTCAAGTCAATATTCTCTGCTTTATCAAAAGGCATGGTGGGAAGCTTAGAAAACTCCTCACATACAACGTGAGATTGGCACTCCGTCGACAGCGTGGTGTCTGTCAAAAAAGTCCGCAGCGAGCTCGTTGGCGCATAGATGTTTGAAAACTGGAATATGTCAGCCAGGAAGACACAGTCGTAGTATATAAGATGCTTCACACATTCAACCACTAGATCAGGAGCGCTGTCACTGAGTTTCGCTATTTTAGCGACGCAATTAAGTCCATCGATGTACGGTACGATCTTTAGCATCGTGGGGTCCCAATTCACATCTATGACCTTTTTCAAGTTCACCGTTGATACTGGGACATCTTCTAAAGAAACACTCGATTTAGGGGGTGTCATCATGGGAAAAATTTTAATATCGACGGCATTGCCATCATCAATCGGTATCAGACATTCAGAGTAGTTGTTGAGATCTTGGTATACTCTAAGAACCAGATCCTGTAGCGAGAAATCATTGTCACGGTTCTCAGCGTGTTCATCTCGAGGATTGCTTTGGACTTTTGACAGGTTCAGGGTCCCCTTATCTGATTTTGGCTTCACATCTTGCGAAACTGCCTCTGAACCATGCTGGTAAAAGACGGGATCTTTCTCAGCTTTCGACAGTATCAAGTTCTGCTCTTCAAGCACTTTAAACATCTTTCCCAAGCGTGCAATAGCGGGCTCATAGGGTGATGTCTCGCAGTCGTACTGGAATACAAATACAAAGTTGAAACTGAAGAAATTCCTCGCATATATTGGTGAGTTGACTGTCACAGGATAGGATGCAATTCGATAACTTTTATACTTGAGAGTCAAAAGTTTGTGACAAAGCTGAGGTTTGGGAATGATGTAGTTCTTTATGGTATCGAAATTGATGTTATGATTCTCCAAATTACCGGGAGGAAACTCATAGCGAATTTTTGTCCCCTCTGTTGGATGAAATACAGCGTATACTATGGTATGGATGGGAACGAAGCCCTTGAATTGGTCTCCCATTCCTTGAATCCTTCACCTGAGTACTCATCATGGCCCTCATTCTGACCAGCTTTCGAAATGTATACGGATCGACAATCCACGGTCACGTGAGATATTTCATATAATGAAGTTCAGGTTGGACAGAAATCTTCCTCTGGAACCTGACAGTTCTCGTCTATGGATCTAGTAATCCACTCGGTGGTTACCAGGTGAGGGATTGGCTGTAGGTTGTCGAAACCCGCCGCGAGCTGCCCGATTGATTCCCTCAACTCTAAGAGCGAGCAATCCCTCGTTCCAGTACTACTCGACACCACCACGAGATTGCAATCATCCAGCATGGAGGTCAAAGTGCCACCGTAGAGTCTGATCTTGGATTCTAGTGTAGATCTTTCTATATCAGGAAAAAATGCTTGCGGTACAAAGATTATCCTTCCTGCAAACAAGAAAGTCGGAGCTCGGCTCAGCTCTGGAGCACCGGTGATCTCATTCAAGGTGGCGCCAGGTGTGCCATCTAGGTTAAGCTCAATTAAGCGATCCAGCTGGGCTTCACAGATCGTAGAACCATAACTGTCTCCGAAAGCATCGACTCGTTTTTCAGCAGCTAACATTAACTCTTTAGACACGTTAAAGCAGTGCTTCGGCGTCACTTTAACCAAATTTCCGTGGCTTATGCAGTCTAAAATCCACTGTGGACTGAGTACGTCGTAGCCTTTGTCAATTAAAGACCTACATTCACCCGTAAGCTTGC
Organism: Torulaspora maleeae; assembly: GCA_003708055.3. Taxonomy (NCBI): domain Eukaryota; kingdom Fungi; phylum Ascomycota; class Saccharomycetes; order Saccharomycetales; family Saccharomycetaceae; genus Torulaspora; species Torulaspora maleeae. Next base: position 849,132 of record PPNA03000003.1, on the reverse strand, counting down.
CGCTGATCAGACGGAACTTCTTCTGCAAATGGCTCTTCGAGATGACATTCTGAATCAATATCCCTCCGTTCTGTTTGATTAAACTATTCAGACTAGACTTCATTATTCGAATGTTTTGAACTGGGTCAATGAAGTCTGACAGAACGTAGAAATGTATATTGGCAAAAATCTGCGACGGAGCATCAAAGCTATCCGACTCTGGGACTTGGCTCATATAAATACTTTGCTTCTTCCTTCTAATCTTTCCTACCTTTGGATATTTCTTATTAAAAGAGCCGAGAGAGCTACCTGACTTGTGACGCCTTTCCCGCCACAGTTCAGACAAACTGTAACAGCCAGTCCAGTCCTTGTCGTCTCTGATCCTCCTACAATAGCCCCCATAGAGTGTGCAAAGTGTTGCAAACTTAGTTTTGGTGGATTCAGTGTTGTCCAATGATCTAGCCTTGACTTCAATCATTATAGAATCTTTTGGATCAATCCACTCCTCAGGAATTTTCGAACCAAACTCAAGAAGATCAGGGGATGGAAGTTGATCTTCTGATTTTATCCACTTGCCTCTGGTTCTTCTGTCAATATCCTTGAATTCTTCTTGGGAAATGCCATTCGCAATTGTGCAGAAGGAAACGAATTTCTTGATAACTTTTTTCTGATCAAGATCGCTTTCATCATCTCTATCGCTGTCCAGATTGACAGTTTTGCCCTCGTCTATTGCTTCCATTTCAGCCGGATCATTTTCATTCTCATACACTGCCAGTCCACACATCAGTGAGTCTTTCCTCGCAGGATCTCTACCAATGACAACCAGATCCATGTTTTCACCAAACTGCTCTAAATACTCGGGCTTTATTTTGATCCAGCTATTATTTCGGGCACCAATATCGTATTTAGATTTGTAGCCTTTCAGTACAATCCCTTCAGATCCCATTGATATCGCCATCTCAAGAGATTTTTTAATGGCAGACTGTTCGGAACAACGAACATAGGAGAGTATATCAACAGCATGTGGATACGGTGTCAGTATTTTCGTCAAATACTCTTTCCGTTGATACAGAGGTAATTTGATCAAAGAAATGCCGTTGAGGTAAACTAGATCGAGAACCATCAGCATAGGACGATAATCTTGAGTATATATCCCTTCGGCACTAAAACCTTGTTTTGCACTTGTTTTGACTAAACCAAAGGGTAAAACGACATTTCTGTTTGTATCATATGTTATCATTTCACAATCCAAGACACATTCTTTGACATTTTGATCAAACTTCAAAAACTGGGCAACAGTGCCACCATTGATACTTTTTCCATAAAGGTATGTGTAGTCAACTCCGCGTCTGCTAAGAAATTTGATCCTGGCGCCGAACTGCATATAGTGAACTTGGATTCTCTCACCGTCCATCTTTTCTTCTATAAGAAAATCGTCTTCCAGTTTATGACAAATCTTTTCGTATGACAGAGTTACTTTCTTAGCCAGTTGTGGGACGAACGCAAATCCGAGATTGATACTCAGATCGTCATGTCTCAGACGACACTCTGGGTTCCATAGTCTTTTGGCAACAACCTTCAAATCAGATACAACGCTTAGATACTCTGGTGCATCAGGATGCCACGAGCGTAGTAACTTATCTTCATGTCCACCGATCAGCCTGTACTTCATCAAAATATCAAAGAAGAACTTAAGCTCTACAAAAGACATGTTTTGAAGACAGAAATTGAAAATGGAGGAGTCTGATAAACCCTTGAATCCTCCCTTCACGTTCCTTTCCTCGACAAGTTGGTCCAAAAGCTCGTTGAGCTTATCAATTGTAATCCTCTTTACCGGTGATGGTTCGCTCTTCCTCTTCTTAATCTCCTCGACGCAAAAGTTCGAGAGCCTCACCCCTCTAGTCGCCCTTCTTTTCCATCTGAGTAGCCTCTTCTCCGTGGCTGACTGTTTTGGAAGGGCCAAGTAATTGCAAACTGCTTTGACTAGAGTGTAGTCCTTGATGTTGTATATCCGTCTTTCTCTGTAGGGAAGAATCAGAGCTAGAGCGGGATAAATATCGTCACCAACAGTTCTCCTCCATAGTTTTACGAAATGTGAAACCACTTCATAAGACCTAACAGATATTGGCATGGCTCTCACATGTTCTCGTCCTTTTCTTTGAACATCTTCGATACGGACAAATAGTTCTTCGCAGAGCCATAAGAAATCTGGAGATGGTGCAAAATTCTTTGGGGTCCCTTGTGGAGGTTCCGCTGATGTGAGCTGACTTTGCGGCGTCTCAGAGTCATTCGTTATGCTATCTGTTTCTTTCATACCAAGCGCGATTGCTATATTACACTCAAGTTTAGCTCGGGTAGATTAGCAATCCTAGCATTTGGCATGAAATATCCTGCAACTAGTAGCGTAACCTCTATGATGGTTGTGCTGCTCCTGGTGAAGTATCAAGTTCAGAGATCTGTGATGGGCCTTCTGAGGGCATCGCATAATTATACAATTGACTCCCACACTGTCACGTGAAGAGGTCCTAAACATGTATCTAACTCTAGGCCTGTCTAGAATGTCTTCATCTCAGCTGTTGTGCTATCTTTCAAAGCCCTTCTTCGCCGGATTCGTTGTCTGCTGTGTCGATTCCAGTCTCCTCATCTGATTCCAGATCCGCTATTATGTTTCCCAGCGAATCATACTTGAAGGTCTTGGTATCGTCCCCTTCCTTCTCTAACTCTTCCTCTTCCTCCTCATCTTCTGAGCTCTCAGATTCAGAAAGGTTGACGTTCCTCCTGTTGACGTTTCCCGTCATCCATATGTCGTCGGTTTTAGACTGAGACTTTCTTTCTTCCACTTCTCGCTGTATCTTGGCAAGCCACGCAGTCTCGGCCTCCTTGACAGATTCCACATTTGTGCATTGTTGGTACACTTCTATCAGTTCGCTGTTGAGATCGAGGAAGCTAGGTCCCCAGGAGAAGTGAGACAATAGTTCTGAGGCCCAGTCCATTCTTCCGACAATGGCAAAACAGGCTGCAAGAGCCTCCACACAGTTCAGTTTCCAAGGTCGTCCGTAGTTGACTTGATTAGCAGCCACCAAGTAGGGAAGGAGCCGCTCGTGCTTGCCGCCAATTTTATTGAATGGGACTTCGTCAAGTCTGGCCCAAGAACACTCAACCACAGAAGCACCATGCTCCTCTACAATAGCACGATCGTTGGGACACACAACACCGCTTCCGTTGGGGGACACGACAACTCCTTGAAACTTCTGACCCACTCGCAGCGATTTGATCAATCCCAGTCTCTCCAGTTTTTTCCCGCTACACCTCTTTGGATCGCAGTGGTCAAAATCCCACATTGCTAGCTTCACTGGAAACTTGAGCTCATCTGCTCCACGTTTCATTTCCATTCGTCTATGGTTTTGCCTTGAACTGTGTCCATTCGAGCCTTTACCTGAGCGTTCGCTTCTCGTTTCGCGGTTCTTGTTCTTACCCTTCGACATATTGATGAACTGATAGCCAGTAGTAGATCTAGAGAGGCTTGGAAACCTTTTTATCGCTGGAGATGAGGCTCTACTAGAGTTTAAAATTGATGAAATTTCACCGTTTCCTTCTTACGCCGAGGTCCATCAACTTCAACAATATTGAAAAGATCATCGTGATAAAGATAGAGAAGAGTTTGATTGCAGGAGGGTGAAGAGACTTTTACTTCTACGCTGTTGATGTTGGATATTTGATTGCAAGTGCAAGATTATGCCGTATCATTTACCGGTTCTGCTGAACCCCTTAGTGAACGCAGTGTTCAATTGCCCGAATCCCTCAACGTCTAACCTAAAGAAGCTGTTTGCTCGGCTGGAAGGCCAGAAATTCATTCTATTGGTACCTCCGTGTGGTAAACTATTGAATTACAAGGATAAACTATCGGGAATGCCCTTGCAGGAGCTCTGCTACAGCTTTGACTTTGTGGCATCTCATGTTCTGTTGATCGATGAGATTGGTGGTGAGAATGTAGTGACTTCCTCTCTCAATCAAGCTAAATTTGAAACCGCTAATAGGAAGAAAGTGGTAGTGCGTTCTCAGCATCGGGTTGTGTTGACGTCTGATGGGTTTCAGTTCAAGAAAAAATGCCGGATTACAGATGTAAACTTCATTGCCAACTTCAATGATTATCTGATATCATCGGATCAGTTTCCTGTAGTTTACATTGATGAACCTCTCTGTGGGGAACTGGCGAAGATCCACCCCGCCCAAGATTACGCGCAGGATGGCCCGAAGAATGACAGGAAAGATAGTACACCGCTTAAGTCCCAGGTGCCGCTAGGGAACAAGATTACCTTTGAGAATATTCTGCGACTTCATCCGAACTGGACGAATAATTTTAGTGCCTTGTTTGCAGAGTACAGGAATAGATCTGAGAAGAGTGGTCCCCATCAAGAGTTGTTTCATGATATTGTAAGTCGAGTCTACTCTACGATGAGCAATGAAGACCCTTTCAAGGACTTACCTGACTTGTTCGATTTGATATATGAGTATGTGGAGCTCAATCTCTTCGACGATATATGGATCAGGACAACAAATCATTTCAGGAATGGTGAAATTGATACCGATGCTCTTCGAGACTTGTCTTTGGATCAGCTTGGAACAGATCTATATGCGGCGAAATTTCAAAAGTTCCACTTGTCAAATGTGGTGTCTCTGGAGAAGTGTATTGAATTGGCAACAGTTTCATTCGGTCGTATTTCCCTAGCACACGGGCACAGTGAAAAATCGAACGTATTGATCGAGACTTTACAAATACTGTCGGTAAAAAACCCTAGAGATGGCAAAATTGAATCTCCAGTGGCGATTGATGCAGATATGTTACTCAGCCTGTTTGTCCTGGTTGTTTGCAGGGCGCAAGTTAAAAATCTGAAAACTCAGTTATTCTTCTTACAGCAGTTTGCCAGAGATGAATCCGTTGTCAAATATGGTGTCCTGGGCTATGCAATATCCACTTTGGAGGCTGTTGTATATCATTTTGAAGATCTTGTCAACACTGGAAGGATTGTTGAGATCGAAAACGAGTGCCGATCTAACCGCGCTATGATCGAGTTTCTTGTGGCACCTGCTGAGGGTTCTTTTGACTTGAAACGATTTCAAAAGTCTTTGCGATACAGGACAGCGCAAGGAGAATCGGTTCTCTCGTTGTGTATCACAAACAATAAAACTCGAACTCTGCTTAACTTGCTGGAGTGTGACCGTGAGTTTCCATTGGAGGATCTTTTGGAGGATGAGACAACCGATGGTTGCACGCTGTTTATGCAAGCTCTCAAATGCGGCAATGAAGATGCTGCCAACATGGTCGCAGATCTCCTGGTTTCATCATGTACCCAACAGGAGCTGTTCGACTACTTCAATCGGTTCGACAAACTAAAAAGAACTGCTGCGCATTATTTAACTCATGAGGTCGAGATTCTGCAAAAAATTGGCAGTTACATTGACTGGGATGCTAAAGATTTAAGTGGTCACACAGCGCTCTTCACAATTTTTAGAAGTTATGACCAGTCGAATTATGAGCAAATGGTGCGGGCATCTTTTGCCTGTGCCGCTGATTGGTATAGAAACAAAAATATGACCTTCAATTTTAGAACGCATGAAGATAGGAAGGGAAACACACTTTTGCATATTATGAAAAGAGGCATCTCCATGCTTCTAAACTTCGAAACTATAGACGTTAATGCCTCGAACTTGAAGGGTTTGACACCGTTAATGGTGTATTCGAAATATAATAGGATGGACAATATCAAGGCAATCCTTAATGACAAAAGAGTGATGATTCATAAAATGCAGCACCCGCTTCTCTTGGATTCTCTATGCTACGCCAAGAATCCATTAATTTTGCAAGAGCTGGCGAATCATGCTGCCAAGTTCACCACAGGGAAATGTTTTGCGCACACCATGAGGTACGAGGCATCAAGTTGGTTAATTGATATCACATCACAGGTAAGGCATGAGTATCAAACGACAGAATTTCACCTGAAAACAATTCAGAACTTTTTTCGGACATTTCTCAAGTTGAATCCAATTACTTTCTTACCACTAGACTCCACTCTAGAATTACTTTCATCGCTTGGTAGAACTAAACTATCAACTATTACAAGGTTGGAGACGATGAGTTTTTTGCGAAATGTTACAAGTTGCATAAGTGCTTTAATTCGCGTAGCTAATGTGCCTGAAGATACTGTGTCGAATGAGGCTGCATTGGTTTCATGGATCAAGACTCAAATCAAAGCTAATAAAAATGCCACCTGTAGATACCTTTACAACAAAAAAGTTGAGCCAGAAGAAATGAATATAATACAAAGCTTCCTACGCTTCAATCAGCACGAGTTATCGACCTTGAAAACGAAACTGCAAGTCATGAAGAAGCTTGTCATATTTTTACGACTTAAATCGATGGACGTTGTGGAGTCGAGTCAGCTCTACTTTTCGCAGAGTGACGAGGACTTGGAAAATATGACCCACTTACCTATTCGAGAAGAGTTTGACTGTAGAGTATACGGCGATGGTCCGATCGTTATTCTTGCAGAGGATATCAGTTTCTTGCTTGACTGCACTAACCGCCTTCAAGGCCATATTTCTAATCTATTGCAGGTTAGAATACCGGATTGGTGGAGATCATACGGAGAGTTGGTGAGTTTGCACCAACAATATGCCCAAAATTTTCCTCACCTGGTAAGGGATGACAGCTCTCTCATCGAAAATGGGATTTTAGGACGACTTCTCGAAGGCAAGAAAGATAAATTAGAGAAGAAGTTGTCTTTTAGCATCGCGGAAACAAGAAGAGGCATGAATGAAGCTGGCGCCGATATTGCACACCTGCACGAAGACTTAGCAGAACAGTTGAGTAAGTTCATGGAGTTCAAGGGAGCATTTTTCTGCAATAGTGTTATAAAAAAGTGGGCAGGTGAAAACATCAAATCATTAAAAGACCAGTTGCTGCATTTGGAAAGAGTGTTTGAGCAACCACCATTATAGAATGTAGAAGACAATAGGCATTTGACCATGGATGGTTTTAACTATGCAACTACATAATCTGGGTCGAAAGCTGTTTTAGGCCGCGTAAAGAAACGACCATCGTGTAATATGGGCGGCATGTGTCTAACGAATAATAATAGATTATTTCTTAGCATCTTCAGAAGTCGCATCACCATTGGTTGGTTCACCATTGGCGCCTCCGAACATATTGCCAGCCATTTCTCTGAGAGCAGGGTTATTCATCAGGTCCGACATGTTTGGCATACCATTACCTTGAGCAAAGTTTTCAGCCATTTGTCTAACACCGGGATTCTGCATTATGCTCTCCATTTGCTGCATAGCCTGAGGGTTTTGCATCATCTGCTGAGCAGCTTGCATCAACTGAGGGTTGTTCAACAAACCGCCAAGTCCGCCACCAAGCATAGAGGCAAAATCGCCAAACCCACCTGCACCGCCAGCACTGGCGCCAGTCTCGGATCTGGCCTTTGTTTCGGGCTTCTTCTCCAACTCCAAAGATTGTTCGACCTTCTTCTTGGCGGTTTCGTAGTCTCTCTTCATAACATCGCTAGCATTGCTGCCCTCAATGTCTAACACCTTCTTGTAGGCATCCAGTGCCTCCTCAGCGCGCCCCAAAGCGAATTTGGCATAACCAAGCCTAGAGTAACCCTTTGAATAGGAAGGATCGGTTTCGATTGCTGACTTTGCGTCCTTGATAGCTTCTTCGTAGGCCTTCAACGAAGAATGAGCAGCAGCTCTGTTGGCGTAATAGACAGCGTTTGTTGGCAACACTGCGATAGCCTCGGTATATTTCTTGACTGCCAAATCGAAGTCTTTGGATGCCATAGCTCTGTTACCTTCCAATTTCAATGCTTCGGCCTTGGCTTTGATCTCAGCATCCTCGGCAGGAATGTTAACCTCAATGCTCTCTCCCTGAGTGGCAGGGGCGCTAGTTGAAGGACTAGAACCAGTCTGCACTAACTCGACGAGACTTTTACCTCCAAACAATGACTTTGAATCACCTTTTTGAATCTCAAACGACTCAGCAATACAGTCGATAGCGACGTTCAAAGAATCGGCAGCATCTTCCGAGACCTTCTTGTCTTCCACAAGCTTGGCCAAGTGGTCTACAATTAAAGAGGCAACTTCCTTGTTAGTTGGGGACATTGGAACCTGTTGATCAATACTTATTAGATTTTCTGGGAGGCAAAACCTTTAAGATCGCGGCCACTTGTCTGTCATCGATATATATAAGAGCGCGAGTTCGCGCTCAAACTGAAAAAGTCTTCAAACTTCTAAAACGTTCTACAGAACTTAGACTGGTTCATCCAAGGCCTCTTGGTTTCACTATAGTAGTCATTGGCTTGTAAGCTCTACCTAGCTACACTGAACCACAGCAAGACCTCCTTCCAAGAATTGAGATGGGAGGCAAAAAATAAATCTTCCCCGCCAGGACTCGAACCTGGAATCTTCTGGTTCGTAGCCAGACGCCGTGACCATTGGGCCACGAGGAACAAGATTTGATTGTGATTCTACCCTTGAAATCCTCCCTATATCATAGTATGATAGGAATGACCACGGTTAACTCAGGTTAAATTGTCTTGTTCCAAGACACACTGACACTTGAGGTGTGACGAAATCTTGAATCATCCCTATGAAATTCAAAAGAAAGTTCCATTGAGCAAAAATATGGAGAGCAGCTAGCTACGCTGACGTTTTCCCGAGCGAGAGATTCAGAACTCATCTTGAGAATATGGATGCTTTGATAAGCATCAATCTCAGAATCGGCAATTTTTAGTAGAAGAGTCCCAAAAATTCGCTGTTTCTCAACGTGCTTAGAGGTAATACAACGATGGCCAGATTGATCACTCCCAAAAAGATGCGAGCTGCTCACTTATGGTGGAAAAGGTTTGGTCAGCTAAATCAATTACATAAATTATACCGAAGCTTGACTTTGTCGTATTTTTCTTTCTAGTCAATTCAACTGTTTTGCGACCAAAACATAAACATTCAATTAAAGGAACTGAAAACAAAAGAGGATATGAAACAGAAATAATCTGATCATACTGTATGATAAAGTTTTCATTCCATGGTTTAACTCATACATATAGGGATAAATACACGTATTAGAAATTTTGAAATTCGGCCATGAGCCGCTTACAGCGGCAAACTTGTAGCGTATGTCGCTTGATAAAAAGAAGAAAGTAATTAAATCATTTCCACTGCCCTTCACCTCAATCTCTCTTCACAGCTGTTGTAATGACTTGCGCGGCATGGTAAACAACATATAATAGCTCCAGAGCCAAAACAGAAGGAAGCAACCGAAACCAATGCTACAGTTCAACAGGACCCATAAATCTGGGTACTTTGAGGGTGGGGCGACACACGAGTCTAGTAAATGCACAATACCCATAGCCACGTATGAGCCGACAATCACGATTTTCCAAACTATATTGCGTGGAAGTAAACTACGACGCCTATAGTTCACATCAACACTACTAACCGAGGGGCCGGGGGTCAAAAAGCTAGGTAGGAATTTAGGAGTAACAAAGCTAAAGTTTCCGATTAACCAGTTGCTTAACGTGAAACAGACGTAGTATTGCAAAGTATGACCATCTTTCTTCAACAGTGGGTAGAGAGTAAAAAGGCCAACATTGTTGATCCAGTTTACCAATGAGAGAACGTTCCAGTCGGAAGATGTGTACAGTAATGTGACCGGCATTAATGGGACCAATATTGTCTTCTCATGAACCTGAAAACTGAACAGATAAAATGACATTGAACATGCAGCTAGCGCATAATAAATGACATGCTTCTTGGGATGAAGGAATATGACGAAGGCTGCAGGTAGAAACCCAACAAGCGTGGCAATCAGAGAATACAGTTGAAGCTCATCTTGCGTAAAAACATCTTTATACTTGAAAACAATGTTTGTGACACACCAAAAATTAGCCACTTTATCTTCAAATATGCCTCTAGCGAAGGGAAAAATGCGATGAACCGACTGTAGAACATTTTGCAACCCACCTCCAAGCACATACAATGGAGCATATACTGCGGAAAATGTAGAGACTGTAGCAATGGCAATGGACAACAATCGAGGGAAGTTAAATTTGGGGGAGAACAACGATTTACTCAGCAAATAAGCGAAGAAAATTGGTGCGTAGTACAATGCCATTTGCTTGAAGCATATCGACAGCACAAAACAAACAGCCGCGACGGCGTAAAATTCTTCAAGAAGACTGTTGATTGCATAAACGGTCAACCCGAGCATAACGCAGTTATACTGAAAATGTCCATGGTCAATCAGCATTAAAGAAGGCTGGAACAGAATAGCCGCAGCCGCAATAAACTGTCCGATGGGTGATTGATTACGATGTTTGCCTAACCATTTCGTGAAATAAACGACCGCCGGAATGTAGAACAAACCTTCACTGAGTAGAACTGTAAACCTCATGTAAGTTTTTAAATCAGGAGATTCGAATCCTCGAGATTCGTTAAGGCGATACCACTCTGGCTTGATGAAAGAACCTATCTTGCCCAGAACGTACGAATGATATGCGGTAAGCGGTGGGTAGTCCAAACCCCAATATTCCAACTCAAACCAGTACCACTGAGAAGGTGCCAGATGTTGAGTCAGCTCCATCCAATGTCGTTGAGCCTCGAAATCACCGAACATTGGCCCTGTATTAAATCCGGAGTAGGACCCTAAACCAACAGCACAAGCTATTATCAAAGCGAATAGAACGATAACATATTCTGTCAGCCATTGGCTTCCAGCAGGTCTGAAAGGGTACAGAAAATCATACAATGGAGAAGCATAGAATGCTTCTTCGACTGGATTTCGCTTCAGTATCTTAGCCTTCGGTTTCATGAGTGCCTCCTCTACTCAGACAGTTCTGATAAATTCAACAATGGTGTTGGGTGGTTCGCGCTTTCTTCTAGTGTAGCTTTAGAAACAAATAGTATACAGAATTAACAAACAATGCTTCAAAAGACGCTGTAAACCTTTACTATAAACTATAAATAGACGTTCAATAAGTTACTTGATATTTCGAAACTATTGGAGCTGCTTCTTAGCCTCCTTCTCAGTAATCCCCCCGGCTATCGTTGATCTCCAATCACGAGCCCTTTCGAATCCGTTGATACTATACTGATAGTTTTGGAACACCTCAAGAAGGCGTTCTCTATTAGTTTCAACGAATGGCCCATGCTGTATTACGTCTTGCTTCAAGATCTCACCACCAACCAGAGCAAATTCAGCGTCCTTAGAAGCTGACGCACCGGCAATGGCATCACCATCGTCCTTGAAGAACACTGATGAAAACTGTGGAAATACTTGGTCGCCGATCGTCACTGATCCTTTCATCACATACATGAATGCATTGAAACCGCGTGGAAATTCTTGGATAAACTTCGTACCCTCCTTAGACGTTTTGTAATGATAAAAATGAACTGGAGTATATGCTAGCTCTTTGACAGATTCAACTCCGTAAGATTTACCGCTGATTACTCTTACTTCCAGATGATCGTTGGGCTTTACAATAGGCGTCTCTTTGGACCTGAGATCTCTATATCGGGGTTCGCAGTTTTTTAGCTTCTTAGGTAAATCTACCCATAATTGTAGACCTACAGCAGGATCACCGTTTTCCATCTCTACCGGAATTTCTGAATGAACAATGGCCTTACCCGCTGTCATGAATTGCAGGTCTCCAGGAGACAAAACACCCTTGGCACCAGAGAAATCTTCATGGGCAATCATACCACCCAAAACGTAAGTAATAGTCTCCTGACCATGATGTGGATGGTCTGGAAACCCTGCAGGAGGCCTCACGGTAAAATGATCTAGCATCAAGAAAGGTGAAAATCGTCTCATCTGCATGGAACCTATCGACCTTCTCACTGTGGCACCAACACCTTCCTGCTGTTGGCCTGCCACAAAATATTTCAAAACCGAACGGAGATTGACACTTGTAGTCATTGCTGTTTCTGACCTTATAACTGATTCTTCTGTAGTGCAATTAGCTTGCACTAACGACTTAGTTCAAAGGAAAGGAGAGAGAATTTTGAGAGAGCCAGCAGTGAGATCAACAGGATCAACAAGCTCAATTTATACCAATTTCTTTGACCATCTTTTTCCTCAATGCGTTTCCATTCGCTTTAGTCATTTATATGTAAACTTTTGTAAGCGGTGTCAAGGTCGCTTAGTCTTCGGACTTTTCGTAAGCACCTAATAAGAGCTGGGATGGCCAATGCTGATAAATCGTCAGCTGATAAAGTCCTTGGAAGTTTCAACCCCTCGAATTCGAATTGTTGCGAAGTATATCTGCTCGAGGATTCTAGGGCATTCGACTGTCTAATATCAAAGACCGTTGTGTAATCTGCTTAAAACAAGGCGATGAGCAGGGCGATTCCATTTCATCAGAAGTTGAAAATTTACAAATTTACAGTGCTTAGTCAAGCAACTTCTCTTATTTAGGCGTTCCTCTCTGAATAAGAAATGTGTGAGCCTGACTAATGCTGTCGATCCAAACTCTTCCAATCTTTGAGTACTTTCGAGAGAGGACATGAAGCCAAGTTTACAGCTCAAGCATCTTCAGACAACATCAACTGGTGCTTAATAGGCGGTTGAAGGTGCTTATATTGACGTTGTGATATAGCTTCTGATTCTCGTACAAGACGATTTAGCAAGATTGTGTTGTAAGGTAAGCTCAACAGAGAACAGAGATAAAGCACCTATTGATTAACAGCATCTGTGTTGCATTGAAGAGGTACTCTCAATATATTCAGACCTGGGATTGATGTCATCAAGAAAGAAGAATATATTAAAGGTTATCATTTTGGGTGACTCAGGAGTCGGAAAGACTTCTTTGATGCATCGTTACGTCAACGACAAGTATTCCCAACAATATAAGGCGACCATTGGAGCTGATTTTCTCACCAAAGAGGTTGTTGTAGACGATGATAAAGTGGCAACAATGCAAGTTTGGGATACTGCTGGCCAGGAACGTTTCCAATCGCTTGGAGTGGCATTTTATCGTGGTGCAGACTGCTGTGTGTTAGTTTACGATGTGACGAATGCCAAGTCTTTTGAAAATGTCAAATCTTGGAGAGATGAATTCCTTGTAAACGCCAACGTTTCATCCCCCGAGACTTTTCCTTTTGTGATCCTAGGGAATAAAGTTGACGTTGAAGAATCGAAGAAAGTGGTGAATACCAAATCTGCACAAGATTTAGCCAAGTCACTAGGAAATGTCCCATTGTTTTTTACTAGTGCAAAGAATGCCATCAATGTTGATACTGCTTTTGAAGAAATAGGCCGTAGTGCTCTACAGCAAAATCAAGCCGATGCTGATGCTTTTGAAGAAGATTTTAACGATGCTATTAATATCCAGTTAGACGGAGAGCCCAGCTCTTGTAGCTGCTGAGCTTTCATCGAAATGAACGCATATATACTACTATGTGAGTTGTTTGTAATGTACAATACATATTCTGCAGTTGCAGAGGACGCACTATGATTGTACGCCAAGTTACATGACTGGTGTGAATCATCTTTTGAAGGATATATTCCTTCCCTTGTTCGTGGACCTCCGTTTCTTCATGCCTCTAAGAGCACCGCCAGCGTCATTAGAAGCTGAATAAGGATCAAAATTCCTTTTCTTTGATTCTCTTTTTTTATTCAGATCACCTCCAAGGATCTTCTTACCCTTCGAATAATCGATCACCTCTTGGGAAGGTTTTTCGGTGTCAAGCTTAGGAGAATGAGCATGTTTAACCACCTTTTTCAGCGTTACAATTTCGTCGAGGTCTTCTTCGGCTTGTGCTACCTGTTCGGTCGTCTTTTGTTGGGTAACATAAGCTGCACTTGTTGATTCCCGTGTCACTAGCTCGGTTTCAGGCACTGGTACACTATAAGCTACAGTGCTATCAAAGTCTTCCATCGCCTGCGATGCTCCACGGGACCGCAATTCGAATTGATCATGTCTTACAGGATGTGGAGCCTCACCGCTATAATCGACGGCGTTATCCTCTGAAGCCAAAATATTAATGAGCTTCGCAGAGCAATCACCTCCCTGATGTGGCAGTTCAGGATAAGATATCATTTGAGAAATGCTTTCGAAGGTCGCCATTACTTTCTTAATCTGTGAAACAGTCATCAACGAATCTGTATTTGATTTATGACTCCTTTCCGACTGTGATATCGACTGAGATTTACCGCTCTTGGCAGACTCCAAAGAGCTCTTGATTAGGTTTGCTAGTACCAGTGAATTAGACCGTACATGATCGCTGACGATGTTGCTTACGGACACGACATCTACGGGAGTGGTCGGGCAGTAAGCAGCGAGGGAAACCAATAATTGATTTGGCATGACATACCTAGGAGATTCATCGTCCCTACGAGCTATCGTGTCTCTCCAATGGTAAAGACTCTCGGTAAGATCATCTTTCTCAGGTGGAATGTTATACTGGCTCATCAGCACCCTCCATGGATCCGGCTTTTCAATAGGACAAAAGACATTGGTTGAAGGCAAAGAAGGCCTGAACTTTGAATACTCAAACCGCCTTTTAGCCACGTTTCTCGACTCAGATAAGACTCCAGCCAATTTACTCTGTTCGATCAAGGTATTTCTTAGTTGATCGTAAATATTCAGCAAAAAATGAGTGTCAGCCCTAGCATAGGCGTTCATGGGCTTCGAAAGCGGTCTAATTCTCCAATCTGCTAACTGATACTTTTTGGAGGTTTTAAAGTTGGCGTACCGTTCTAGTAAGTATGCCAAGCTATGTCGCGGAAGACCGATCGCTCTAGAGGCATGATATGTGTCGAAAAGGCTGACCACGTAGAGACCTAAATCTCTTTGTAACCATATGATATCCATGAATGCGCCATGAAAGACCTTCAAGATCTTGGGATTAGCGAAAACCCCATTCAGAACTTGGAGCTGGTCACGCAATGATATAGTATCAACAAGATAGTCTTTAGTCCTAGTACTAATCTGCATGAGACAGACTATACCATAATATGACCTAAGGTCGTGATGCTCCAAGTCCACCGCAATCTCAGTTGAGCCCTTCAAATCTAATAGCATCGCACCTAGAGCTTCAGTATTATCGACCCAAATGGCTTCAGTGGTGTCCCAAGGTTGCGACGGAATTGGTTCTGACTTCAGAACAACAGAATCGTCATATTCCTGCTGTTCAATCTCATTTTCATACGGATGTTCATAGTGCTCTGGCATAGTATCATCCGCAAGTATTAATTTGGGACCGGTAAAAGGTGTCAGAGAAAATGGCTTTTCTTTCAGTAGAGGAATGAACGGGTGACTCTCAGTATTATCAATAGGTTTATCAAATGACAGCTGAGGCTTGACAATTTTTGCATTAGGAACATCATTCATTCTAAGAGAGTCGTCCAGATGCTGCATTTGGGTATTATATTTGGCAATGGGTGATTTTGTTATAACATCTATCGATCTATCTGATAGTTCAAAGAGATTATCCATTAAATTGCTAAAATCCTTCCAGGAATCGTCCAGCCTATCCCGACCAAATCCAATCGGATCGGCGTTCTGGTCCACTGAAACTAGAAGACTATTGATCAGCTTGACAATTTTTGCAGATGTGGAGTCTAATGAATCGCCTAAATCTTTGCTCATGCTTCGACAAAAGTCGACATCTTGGGCTGCCAAAGCCGTAGATGCTCTAATAGTGCTGAGAACCTTCGAAAACAGTTGAGACTCATCAGAACTTGTCATCCTATGGTATTCTTCAATCTAATTTGTGTCACCGATGGGATGGACCATTTGTACTGAAATGATGAATCGCAGTTCTAAAAGTTTTCCTACCAATGGAAAAGCCATGAAAGAAGTCACGCGATCTAATTAAAACATTATGCATCTTTTTTATTTTTTTAAAATCATTTTCGAGTAAAAACAAAAAAAAAGTATTTTTCTATTGCATTTTTTTTAATTTTTATATGCAAAAAAATTATATTCAACTTAATTTTTTGTATCAACTTTCCGAACGAGAAAAGTAGCTTTCCACAAGCTATTATTTTTAAAAAAAGATTGGATATCGTGCAGTTTTTTTTTATGAAGATGCGATTAGATTATACATTGTTAGAATGATGTGTGGTGAATGTAGGCGTTCTTTGATTGTTTGTCAGCTTTTTAGCCTTGTCGAGAACTTTTCCATCGGTCGCATGATGATCTGGTTCAGGGTCCAGATTGCGTTTTCGTGAAACGCTTTCTTGATCACTCTGATGATCAGCTGTGCTTGATGTATTCAAGGTTCCATCAGAGGAACCTCGTTTTGTTACTAGACTTTCACTTAGAGGTGTTCTGAGACTATTCTCCTTAGGTGATGGTGGAAGGAGTGCATAGTTAGCCACCTTTGATTTATCTGGTGAGGCTTCAAAGGGGCCAACTAGTTGAACTATTTTGCGAAAATAGGCATCCAAGACGTTATAGCCACTATCTTTCAGAGATGCAGTCAGCCCTATGGTTGGTATGTCGGCACCAGGATCATCATACAACGAAAAAGTGTGAAACTTTGATTCTAGCTTGCACCAGTCAATGTTGTTGTCTCTCGGCAGTATCCTGTAGTTAACCCTTTTCAAAAATTCGCACTCTAAGATGTTTAACTCACTACTATGAACACCTCCAACTTTTGCGTAATGAGTGTTTGTGCAAAATGAATCGCATAATCCCTTACTGGCCACGGTTGTAGCAGTCAAAAGAAATCGATGCACAGTCAAAGAGTCCAATTTGAAAATAGGATAGACACTCGCGAGTAGATCAATGTAGTAAACTGCCGTCAGCAAAACACAATGTTCCAGTGAAGAATATTTAGTCAGCCGCAGAAGATAATCATAGACTGATATGTTTGGGGCGGCTCTTGAATGAAACCTTGTCAGTCCAGAAACCCCGTTAGATCTGGATTGTGCCGACGAATCATTGATTTGTATAAGAAAGGTCAACATCCTAGATATAAGGACTGCCAGATCAGTTCTGGAGCAATTTGAAAAGTTTGAGGGAAGATAAATCGTCGATATATCTTTGCTTTCTTCCTTAGGATGATTATCAGGTAAAGGCTTATCTCCCGCGGGAGACTCTGCCGCCTCCAAGACCTGCATCCTATGACCTATTTCTTCTGAGTTGGTTTTTGTCCTTGTTTAAAGCCCTCTTCGATTTCTCCCGATTTCACAACTTAATTCAGCTCAAAATAAACCATTATTCTACCGAGGAGTGATTAAGTTCTTAATATAGTTGAGGACGTAACAATGACTCGATAGACCGCTTGACTTAGTATTCTTACCGACCTCTCAAGTCAAACTAGATCCTAGAACAAGTTGAATGTTTTTTTTTTTTTTTTCGTTTGTGCTTGGCAAAGTATTCACGTGAAGAGTATGATTTACTTGCCGTTACAGACAAAGGTGCCCCACAGCCAAAAGACTACCGTCTTATATATCCAAGTAATCAAGCAAGATGGAGTTCCGAGCTGCAGTCTGCCTGGGCTCATTATATGCCTTTCAGTAAGCTTCAGCCAAGACAATATTAGTACTCAAAGATAGCCTGCTGCAGGACCTTGAAAGTCGCCACGTGTGCTTTATCAGCCGGCAAGGTGATAGATAATGCAACAAAATTTGGTGCACAACCACTGCTAGTAACACACGGTGGTAAGAGACACGCGGACATGGGACGTGGCTCACGGCAACATTCTTGGGTCTTGGGGTTAGCCAGCATGCAGAGTCAAACGGCTTTCAGGTCAACAGCAGAAACAGCATGTTGAAGTCTGCTCAACTTATAACCCGCGAAAAATCAAAATCTAGACTACGAGCAATCGTGCAGGAGCGCTTAATTGTTGCATTCACGGAATTTCATCATATGTCTAGGCAACTAGAGATGAGCTTCGAGACTGCTTGGCCTTTCTCGACCTCGTTACCTTGAATGCCCATTATTTAGCGAATTCTGTTGGATTTTTCACTACCCTCGCGGCGTTAAAATGTTAGCCAGCGATTAACGAGGGAACTCCCTCAAAGATAGGTATGATGTAGTCGCGTTTAATTCCTCCGTACCGTGATGACCCGTTGAGCGTGGGTCTGGCGGTGCAAAGTGTTGGCAGATTAGAGAAAATGTCGATCTCGAGTGTTACTATAAAGTGATCAACAGAAATATTTGAAACCTTTCTACTCACGCAATACCAGGTTGAAAAACCTAATGTCACACAGTTTAAAGAAGCGGGCTTCAGTTTCTGTTACAACTAGTTCAGAAGTTGATGAGGAGACTCATGAGCTTACTGCAGTGAAAAAGGGTATGCATGCGAGAAATCAGGGTAGAAGATTATATACATGGGATGAAATACCAGAATGGCAAAAGGATAACGAACATATCTTGAGTGGATATGTGGGAGAGACCAAGAGTGCGTGGGGATGTTTTAAGAGCCTTTTCTATCTGCACAACGAGTCAGTGAATATTTACACTCATCTTATGCCAGGGATAGCCTTCTTCACGGTCATGTTCTTCAACAAGTTTGCCATTACCAAATTTGAAACAACCAGTCTCATTGACTACTTTATGATAGATCTTTTCTTTATTGGAGCCTTCACTTGCTTGACGCTGAGCAGCATTTTCCATTGTTTGAAGAATCACTCTTTGACTGTTGCAACTTTTGGCAATAAATTAGACTACTTGGGAATAGTGGTCCTGATAGTCAATTCAATGGTAAGCATATTATATTATGGATTCTACGAAACCCCGTCCTTATTTTATCTTTTCACTTTCATTACCTGCTCCTTTGGTGCAGCCTGCGCAATTGTTTCCATGAAGGAGACCTTCAGAACTCGAGAATGGCGCCCATATAGAGCGGCACTGTTCGTTGCTTTTGGATTGTCTGCAATCTTGCCAATCATTACAGGAATCCTTCACTATGGTTTCAGTGAGCTGTACTTGCGGATCCAAGTTCAGTGGGTCCTACTTGGTGGGATCTTCTATATTATTGGCGCAGTCTTATATGGGATGCGCTTTCCTGAGAAGTATTCACCAGGGAAATTCGATATCTGGGGCCATTCTCATCAGCTTTTCCATATACTAGTTGTGGTTGCAGCGTTGTGTCACTTAACGGGACTCATTAAGAGTTATGATTTGGTACATCTCAAACTGGCAATGGCGACGTCCTTAGATAATTTGATAGATACGTTTTAACTGATTTTATGTTCGTTTGGGTATATTTTGGAACGATTCGACGCACATAAATTGGCCGGATACCAGGGCAACCTGACGGATGACGAAGGTGAACGGACTCACAAAAAAGCAAAAAAAAAATGCTTCCAACCAGAGTCGAACTGATGATCTCCACATTACTAGTGTGGCGCCTTACCAACTTGGCCATAGAAGCCTCTAATAGTTGGAAAAGCAGTAGGGAATTGCTCCCTGTGTCGACTCAGAGGCTCCAGTACTTCTTTCTCACCTAGTTCATGTCATCATTCGTTCAAGAGTTGCTTAGGCTTGTTTTTGAATCATTGATACGAAGGGCACGAGAACCCTTGCCAATCAAGGCTTTTGAGGCATGTTTGCAGTATCTCAACAACATAGTTAGTCCCACGACACTCTGCGCTAGAGGTAACAGCATATCTATAATCTTTTATCATGGTTGACCAAGACAGTGACATGAGGCTAGTACAACGTTAAACAATGTACCTCTTTGATTCAGGGAACTAGCTAGCCCCCAAAGATGAGCCATGGTGGAGGTGTGGGAGAAGGCCATCGTACCATCAAGAGAGTATATATTGTAGCAAATTGGCTCAATTTAGAATGTTGACACTACTAATGTAAGCCTTATCACTTCTTAAGTAGCAATTATCCATTATTGATGCTTCTGCCGCACCCTGTCCTGTGCGCTATAGAAGCGAACGGAAAATGACTTTCTAACCTTTAGAAAGACTTTCATCGAGAGGCCTCCATGCCAGTGAAATTGAAGTGGCCTTGGTTGGGAATAGCAATACCATGCTTCCTGATAGCATTTATAGGGTACAATGCTCATTATTTCATTCTGGCCAATTTTTTGTCCTCGATTAGGCAGATCTGGTTTCAAGTCAGCTTAACGTCGATTTGGATTTCATATTACTTGGCCATCTACACAAATCCTGGACGTCCTGGGCCTGACTTTGAGCCATCAGAACGCGAATGGAGGAATTATTGCAATAAGTGTCGAAACTACAAGCCAGTCCGAACACATCACTGCAAAACGTGTAATCAGTGTGTTCTTATGATGGATCATCACTGTCCATGGACTATGAATTGCGTGGGGTATAGCAACTTTCCCTCATTTATGCGATTCTTATTTTGGGTTATTTCAACAACAGGGTTCCTTCTATACCATTTGGTCGACAGAATAATATACCTATGGCGGCACAGGAATCTTCCCGACTATTTGGTTCGTAAATCGGAGCTAATTTTTCTGACAATTTTGACACCACTTGACGGCTTTGTGTTACTCACCATCACCCTCTTATTTGCTCGCTGCTTATACAATCAGATCTTCAATGGAAGGTCTCAGATCGAATCGTGGGAAATGGAAAGGCTACAATCGCTTTTCAACTCTAAAAGACTAATTCCGTTGCTCCTAAAATCCTCATGGGAGTTTTTTCCCCAGTCTCGCGGACAGATTGATGAGTTAATGGCCAATGATTCAATCCACAGACAAAGAGTACGGTTTGATGACATCGTTAACTTCCCATATGACCTCAGCCCCTTAGAAAATGCCATTCAACTACTGGGACACCCTCTTCAATGGCTTTGTCCGAATGGCATACCTCTTGGTGATGGCATGTCCTTCCCAAAGAATGAGATCTCGGAGTATGTGCCAGACACTAAAATTGAGGACGTATTCTTAGCTCTACCCTGGCCACCCGATGGAGGAGCCAAGAATTCAAGCCTTGGAAGCTCAGGAAATGCAATAGAGAGCAGGATGGAAGGTGGGGAGCAGGTTGTAAGACGAAGGCCAACGGATACACGGGAGTTCCTCGAAAGACAGGACTGGCAGAACGACTGGGGAGAAAACTTGACGGATTTCGGCGTTGACCTCGAAACCGAACAAAGTGATTGAAAGCCACCAAACCGCCGGGATGACTTAAATCATTCTTAACTTGTATAGATACATATTACGAATTATCAAACATGGTCGTGTTTTCATCACGCGATGATGGTAATGGCGATTAACGTGCTGGTGTCTCAGTATCGACTTCATCCGCTGTCGTATCATTTTCCCGATCTTCAGCCTCAGTGGCATCTTTATTGGTTGAGTTGTTCTTACTGGATATGGAGACCTCTTTTGAGTCCGCCTTTTCCAACTGAGCCCTGTCGATCGTCTCACCCTCGTCAAGGCCCATGAAATTGTAGCCTTCCAGCGAGCCATGCTTTTTGATGTGGGCTAACTTTTCTACGACTTCCTGTTTTTGAACGTCAGTCAAGTTCTGCTTCCATCCCTTTGAACCATCCAAAAAGTTCAGTACTTTTGCTTTCTTCCTCTGCCTCTTCGAAACATTACTTTGAACTTCCTCGGGAAACTTATTGAGTGACTTGCGTGAGAAGACGTCAAAAGATCCCGCCTCAATTTGCAGAAAATATGTTTCAGGATCAATCTTGATCTTCAAGGCTGATTTAGAGACTCCTTCAGGAGAGTATTTTTCATTGGCACTATCGACATCACTTCCTAGATCTTCCTCAGATTCTACTATCTTCTCCAAAAACGGAATCTGAAGCTCCTCCTGTGAAATTCCCTCTGTAGGATGTGATAGAGAGTAAGATGTCACGTAGTACTTCCATTTATCTTCCAGTGATTTGGGCTCTGCCAGAGTCAAATCATCCACCGCAACATATTGTATGCAAACGTGTTTCTTTTGCTTGTTGAACTCTATGCGGAACATGTTTTCTGAGTTCGACATATAAGAGCGCACCTGTAGCCGATACAGTATCTGATTCTTTGCACTCGTATTGACCTGGTTTCGATCCTTCTCAAAAAGCATCATTATTTCGGAGGTTCTGGAATCAGTCAAGATGGTATGAGCATGTTTGACCAAAGACTGCAGAACCTTATCAATTGTATACAATTTGAATGCCTTGTTGTTATAGGCCTGACGGAGACTCTCTTCGAACCATTGGTGTTCAATATCGCCATCGATCAGTCGCTTGCATAGGTGTAGAAGTTGCCCATAAGCGTCGGCTCCTTCGAAGTCGAGACCCATGTCTTTCAGCTGCTGTGATATCAGATTGAGGTCCTTCGCGAATTGAACAATTTTCCTGCTATTAATTTCTTTCGTAACGTCATCATTGATCTTGCGAACTTCATACAGTCTTTCGTAAATTGTCGTCAGATGTCGGAAGAACACATAGATATTTGTGTTGGCGATAAGGTTGAATGTTTTGCGGTTATTGATAAGTCCTTGAGCATTCACTTCATCTACAAGATTCCCCAGTAACCAGGGCTTCTTGGCCTCGTGTTTTATTGTTTCCTCCTCCTCTTCGAATTGGGGTTCAGCTTCAATACCACTTCCCCCGGAAACATCGTCATCCGCCAGGCGGTTTTTTAGTTTTTGATACTTGACTCTATGGAGAATGTCACAGAGTTGCAATTCATCCTCTCGGGAGCGTTTGCTACTTGTTGACTCGCGACCGTTATCCTCTTCGTTGGATTCTACCTTCTTGTTCTCGACGTTATTCCGGCAAATTATGGCGCTGTTCACTTCTTCGAGAGGAATGGAAAAAAACAACGACACGAACACTTTGAAAAGATCTCTGAGTCGTTCCTTATCAGGGTTTGAAAAGTTAGAGCTATGATCAATGAACACTTCAGTAAGGCTCAAAATGTCGAAAAGCACCTCCTTGTCTAACATATCATAGTCAAGTTGACTCTTTGGCTTTGGAGTCAACCAGTGCATTCTTTTATTGGTTTGGTCGCTCTTGATACTGCTGATCTCAGAAACTAGCTGTTTGGTGGTTAGGAGTTTTTTATCAGCCTGCTTAAATGTGAGACCGAGATGATCCAATGATTTGAAATAAACCTTTTGCTCCAATTCTCTCCAAACCTTATTCCACTCCCTCTGAGCTCTTCTCCATTCTTCGTCCTTCTGTTTCAGTCTCTTCAAAACAACCGGAACTGCTACCGCTGGATACTCATGTAGTGCTTCAATAATCTCGAAACCCCTTTCCTTGTCGTAAACCTTTCTGATGACTTTCTTATATATGGTCAATGAGGTATGACCTAGGCCTGGAGGCAACTTGAAAGTTGCCTTCTCCTCCTCTGACATATTGGAAATTTTGCTTGCGATGGTCTCCAAGGTTTGTATAGTCCTCAGATTGGACTCGATGTAAAAATCATACTCGTGTCTCTCTTCTTCGATCTTGAAAAGTGTCTCTTCATACTGATTCTTTCGATGAGCTATGAAACCCGAGTCTTCCGAGGCCCAAACTGGATGACCAACCCATTCATCGTTTAGAACTGCCCAACACATTTCATCCCTTCCGGAACAAGGCATGAAAGTGTCAGTCTTTGGTAGTTTCTTGTAGCTAGGACCACAGGCTTCACACAGATCCAAATCTAAGCGATGCTTCTCATGCACAATGTTCTCAATGTGTTTAGGCCTATCTTGGTATCCGACGAAGTTCTTGAACCATGAGAAAAGTTCTTTGTTTCCACCCAGATAATGCTCCGCTCTATCAACTAGCTCGTCCGTCTCTAATAAATCCTGAGAGAAAAGATTCAAAATCTTCAAAAACTCAGTATAGACCTGTTTGTTCCCAATGAATTTCTTCGCTTTATCAAAAAAACTTGTTTCTTCAACTAGGGAAAGACTGTCCTCGATAGGTTCCGTAGGTTCTGGTACAACAGGTACGATACTTGGATCCAAGTCGATTTCGGGTCTAACGGCAACGTCAAGAAACTGACCTTCTTGATGATTCACTGGCTGCTCGGTCAATGGAACTTGCTGTAACTGCTGCTGCTGTATCTGATTCAGATCGGACGGACTATGGGCGCCAAGCTGAGATCTCAAGTTGGATATGGGTAAGGGCTCGCTAGAAAGGCCTACGGCATGCTGAGGAGAAAGCTTTTGATCAAGATGACCTTCAACCTGTAATACAGGTGGTAAGCCAACTGCCCTTGGCTGCTGCTCACGATAGTACGGATGTGGAATGGCCCCATTCGATGGAGGAGAAAAGCTGCCCAAGGGTGGGAGGTTTTGACGAGACGCCGGAGGACTTCCTTCAGTATAGTACGAGCCAAAACCATAAATTTGAGGTTGCTGGGGTAAAGCAACTGCTTGATGTTGTTGCTGTTGTTGACGTGCAGCAGAAGCAGAGGAATCAGGCAAGAATTTCTTAAAGTCATCCAATAGATCTGGTGCGTTCTGGAATAATACAGTGACCTGCGCGTATACTTCATTGATAGGTTTCTGTTCTCTCTGATATGTTTGTAAGATCTCCAGGAAATGTTTGTAAATGTCCGGTTTATCAGCGAATCTGTTTTTAATCTTATTCACGTAGTTGATAGCTTGACTGAACTCAACATCAGCTGTTTTCTTGGTTGGATCATTGGGTTGCAATTGAGTGGATTGCCCTAGTGGTGCTTGCAGGGGAACTTGAAAATCCACCTGTAGTGGTTGTGTTTGCGCCTGGTTGGCAGCGCTCAAAGAAGCAGTGAGAGTTGGTCCTACGGCCTCAGCCGTAATTTTTTGATCGGCCTGTGTAACCGCTGCTGCTGTTGGCTCCTGTTTTGAACCCAACTGTTGAATTTGTTGGGCCCTTGGTTGTGATTGCAAGCCCTGTACCGAACCCTCTATAGTTCCTGCTACGGAGGATGTTCCCATTGGAGTTGTAACTCTGATTGGTTCATCAGGATTAGCGGAGCATTCGATCCGGTAACCCTGGGGTAGGAACGTATTAAAACCTTGAATCAAGTTGGGATACCCCTTGAAAAGCGAGGAGACTCTTTCAATGACCCCTGGAGTATCAATAGCTTGTGATTTGAAGTCCTTCATGATGTCTAAGAAGAGGTTATAAACATCTGGTCTGGAGTTGAACTGATATTTGACTTGCTCAAGATACGAAAGTGCATCTTTCACGTTTAGCGGCCTATAGTAGACATCGTGCGCCTGATGCGGTGCCTGTTGCGGTTGCGCCTGTTGTTGCTGCTGTGAAGCAGGTTGTAGAACTTGGAAATTGGAGTTTGGTAAAATTGTTTGGTACGGAGAAGGTGGCAATGGATTGTCGAAATTTGCCAAAGAGATACCTGCACTGTTCTGGTGATTCGACTTGACTCCATTGTTCATGTTCGTACTTGTTGCCTCCATTTTTTGTCCATTCACGTCATTGCTGGGGCTTCTATTCTCATTTGCAGGTATCGCAGGCATGGCAGACGGGCTGCTGTAAGTAGAATGAACTGATGGTAGCCTCAGTGGCTGATGAGGTAAAATCGTCATTCTAGCATTTGAACCAGGGCTGTCCTTGGAAGGAGCGTCACTAAGACTTGTACCACCGACCCTGTTGCCTTGCGATGTCTCTCCACTCAAATCCGAGATGGATGGCAGGACAACATGTGGCTTAGCTTCATTTTTAACCTCTGGGTTCTGCTTTGGAAGCTCAGCAGACACTGCAGAGTTAGCCGGAAACCCACTTGGCGCTACCGGAGCCAAACCTGTGGCAACACTACCTTGCTCTGAAGAAGCGTTCCCACCATTTTCTCGATCCTTTGACCCTGCTTCGCTACTGCTGGCGGCAGCAGGCTCCTGTTGACTCCAAACATGGGAACTACTCATTGGCACTAATGAGCAACCCTGCTATAATCGTTTTGGAAATGTAATGGTCCTAGCGAGTCCAAAATAAAAGATATAAACCAGCAGAACCAGGAATAAGCAATCGTTAGCACTGGAAGTAGAAACGAATCAGTAGATTGGTCAAAGAGTGAGAAAAATCGATGTCTAAAGATCCTGACAGAGAGGAAAACGTAATTTGCAAAATAACAGTATGCCTACCGAGGTGATACTGCGAGGAAAACCAGAACTCAGCTATGGCCAGCTCCGAAGTCAAAGTATCTTAACGTGATTGAGCCAATGAGTGTTGTAGTTTACTGCTGAAATTTAGTCGAGTTCCTGGCGGGTCGGCAGCTTGGAAAGAAAAAAGGGAAACAGAGAGGTCACCATCAACGACCATGTTTTTTATCAGCTTGGACGTGAATTGACGGGAATTCAGAATCAGTCGACGCTCTGAAGCACTGGTGGTTGTCCGCGCTGCTCTTTCACCTCGAATCTTGGGGTCCAGGTTTCGATAGCTGCTGCTGAACTATCTTCTTATGGTCACGGGTCAGATTTTCGTCTGTGCCGTTGGCAAGGTCACCGCTTAGCGTTCTCCCTAGGTAAACTACGATGGGGATTTCACTGACTAAATGCGGTTGCTCAGAGGTTGCTGCGGAGGCGGCTAGAAAACGCGCTAGACACTGTCTGATCTTAGCCGCCAGAGCAGTCAGCATGGACAAGGGTTACCCGGAACGTGGTTTTTTCCAAGTTGTAGGTTGACAAATTGGCTAAATGACGATTAGCGATATTTGGCTTAATGGGCAGCTCAGCGACGTCTCTGGGCATATACCACTTCCCTGATCCAAGATGAATGCTCCAGATAGATTCGAGCTGTTTTTGCTCGGTGAAGGGGAGTCTAAACTGAAGATTGAGCCAGACACAAAGGCTCCAAATGCAGTGGTGATTTCATTTGAAAAGGAAGATCACACATTGGGCAACTTGATAAGGGCAGAGCTATTGAACGATTCGAAAGTTCTCTTTGCTGCTTACAAAGTTGAACATCCCCTATTTGCCAGGTTCAAGATGAGGATACAAACTGTAGAAGGTTACGACCCCAAGGATGCTCTGAAGAATGCTTGCAATGGTATCATTAATAAATTGGCGGTTTTGAAAACCAATTTCGAAACTGAATGGAACTTGCAAACTCTTGCATCTGATGATAATTATGGCATGTGAGGGAAAGTTTTACGGCGGGCAAAGTATTACGGTCAGTTTTCACATTGATTCTTGAAGGATCTTAGAGCTTTTGCTACTGACCTGGTTGTAGATATATAAGCATCGAATTAATTAGGTTTGACTTACTTTTGTCGTACATCTATCTATCTCGGCCTGTCACGTTTGATTTTGTTCCACTGTGACTACAGAGGATTTTTGTTTGAGACCCTCCTTGATCAACGCCAGTTTTTCAATAAAATTACAATCAGGATAGTTAGGTATCTCTCCGATCTTTAGTAACTCAACCAGTGGATATGTTAAACTCTCATGTGATGGGGAGATATAAGTGACCAACTTACCACCTTCTGACACTGCCAATTTGTTATGATCTTTAAAATTGAACTGGAAAGTTCCATCACTTAGTTCAAACATGACAAATTGCTTATACCTGGTATAACGCCTCAGGAAAACGTCATCCTTATGATACTCTTCTCTGACAAATGTCGAGACCCTACTCAGATTAGCTCTCATATATTTGGAAAAAAAATCAACCACTTCTAAATGCCTTGTTAGTTCTCGAGGCTTTTCACTTAATAGATAATGACTAGCGACCCAACCCTCTCTGTCGTCGTAGCTAATGTACCAAAATTCTTCAGCATCAGCCAATCGCAGTACAGTGGTTCCATTATTGAACAAAACTCCTATATCTTCTGTTGATAATTGATACGAGAAACCGTGCTTGTTCGAATAATCCACCCATTTAGTCACTATTATCGGGTGCTTAATCTTAGGTAATCTAGATTGTGGTAGTCCACCCATTCTCTTTTGTGCCTCTGCTTCTAAAATACCATTCAATGTTAAGTGACACTCGCTCGCCAGGATCCGTAAAGAAATTTCAGATTTAATCACATTAGTCGATGTAGCCACAAGATCTCTCTTAATTGTGGCTTGTTGAGCTCTACGGACTCTGGCTTCGCGCGCTAGGTCGTTTAATCGTCTTTGTGCTTCTAGATCGACCACTTCCTTATACTTATTTCGAGTTCCACCCGGCGATAAAGAGTTTGGTAAAATAGTTTGACGCTGTTGTTTTGAAGCATCGTTATTCTCCTGATTAACAAAAGATATGGCATCTTTTTGGGATTTATGATTTTTGCTGTTATCAATTATTCCTGACCTTTCCATACAGGTCTTGAAATTAATTAGCGATTCCTCAGCGGAAATCCTACTTTCATAATTGGGTATCTCAGTCATTACGTCGGATTGAATGTAGGATGGAAAAACGCCTCTGAACCATACATAATCCATAACCTCCATGAGCGATGGTCTCTCTAGTGGGTCGAGAGATAATAAATCCTGTATGAGAACTCTTGCTTCGGATGATAAATACCTCTCCTTGGGAAACACAAAATCGCAACATTTGATACGTTCATAAATCGTATTAACATCCTTCGCTTGAAATGGAGGCTTGCCGATTAATAAAGCATATATCATAACACCAATGGACCATATATCCACTTCATAAGAATGTCCAGAATGTTTGCCCATTAACACTTCAGGTGCAATATAATTTGGTGTGCCACATACTGTATATTTCCTTTCTCTATCGTTTGCCAATACAGCTGCTAAGCCAAAATCACCAATCTTCAAATTGTAGTTCTTGTCAAAGAATATGTTACCCAATTTTAAGTCTCTGTGTATAACTCTTCTGGAGTGCATGTATTTGATAGCGCCACAAATCTGTGTTGTGAAAAATCGAACTTCTGGCTCAGTTAAAGTTTTCCTCTTCTTTAACAATTCCATTAGCGAGCCATTGGGACAAATCTCCAATAGAATATAAACGTTTGTCTCATCTTCGAAACAATCGATAAATTGTACTATGTTTGGATGTCTCATACTCTTATGGATTTGGATCTCTGAAAGTAATTTCTTTCTTGTCTTTTCCGTCTTAATCGATAACTTGGCGACCGTTTTAGCAGCGTATATCTTGCCGCTATCATCTCGAATTTGGAAACATCTAGCGAATCCACCTTCTCCCAAGAAATGCCCTCTGTGATAATCTCTACCTCTCGTCTTGATCAACGATGGCGGTGTCTTACAAAGTGCAGATAGTTTCTCTTTCTTCTTCTTTTGACCAGGCTGAGCATTGGTATCTACTCGCTTGTTGTTGTTATTCTGCTGATGTTTGTAATGATGATGAGCTTCGCCCTGATTTTCCTTCCCATCTAAACCAGTACCAATGCCAATTCCAACGCCAGCATTGTTATTCGCTTTAGCACCTTTCACAGGGGTATGTACTAAATTTGAACGATTATTCAATTGCTTCTCGTTAACTGTCTGTAAAGGTGCTAATGACATCGCTTTGTTAGGATTATGATTATGCTTCACTGAGACAACTTAAGAGACAAAAGTCTAGCAGACCGGGAAGCGGAACCAAACTCCAGATTTCCCTTTATATTCTTCAGGAATTTTTTCTTCCACAGAATCGATATTCCTTCCAACCTTATAATCGTTTTTGTGTCAAGATGGACCTGGGAAAAAACCAAAGCCCAGACAACGTACAGCGGATGGTGATTACTGTCTCACAAATGCGTTTGTCTTTTAACCGAGAAAGCAACAGAACTCGATTTACAGTAATTTGACCTGTAATGGTTGAAACTTGATGAAAACAGGGAACGATTTTATCGGTGCTCTCGAGCGCCTAACGTCTTGGACCTAGTAATGCGAAATCTCACGAGCAAACTGTTCAAGCACAGACAAAGAGTTGGTCTTCTCTAATACAAGATGCCCTCCGGTTAACTAGGGAGTGATGTCTTGTTACTGGCTACTTCATACTAAATTTGAATGCTTCCAGCAGCTTGTTTTGAGTTGGTTGTTGATGCTTTCTGAATTTGTTTGTTTTGATTTGCGCCCAATGCGGATAAATCTTCAAGACCTCACTGTCCGGAGGCGAAAGCGAAAGAAGTTCCTTCCGGGTCGGACATTAGGTACCCGGCCAGTCTGAAACGTTTGTCCGGAAACCGGTGTCTGTCCGGACTAGACCTCTTTTCTCACTTCCCGCTGAGAACATTTTAGTTAACGTATATTTTCTGGAAGCGAGATGGTCTTCGTACTGACGTAAATCTGAAAACCTTCAAATATCGAACCTTCCAAGACTTACTCTGTGAGATATTGTTCAGCAGCATACGTCTGGAAAGCGGTCTCTTAAGCGATAGTCAGTCTGTTTTGGAGGAGTGTTCAAGGAACTCGCTTGTGGATTATTACAGGATTTGTAGACCAGTTTGGCTGACGCTCAAACAGGTTGGATCAGTCCAAACGAGATTGTCGCGCTCCGTGAGAATTTGGGTATTATTTGCAGCGATATGACCACTGACAAACGTCAGTACTCTTCAGACGAGGAGGACACTCCCCTGTCACAAACTTCGAAGAGGAGAAGAGCCGCCCAACTCGATGAAGATGATGAGAGTACGAACGAATTTGACAGTGATACAGCACTCTCCCAGGTGTCTGAGGTCTTGAGTGGAAAAACTCCTGAGGTGGAAGAGGAGGGTGGGAAGGATGAAATCAAGGCTGAAACCGATTCAACAAGGAAACCACGCAAGAGACAAACAAAAGATCTTGTGAAGGTGAAAGTCGAGAAACCAACACGAGGGTCTAAGAAAGGCAAATCAAAGGTCAAGAAAGAAGAAGACCAAGAAGGTGAGGAAGAGGCTGAAAATGGTGGCTATAAATGGTGGGAAGCTGAAAAGGAGGATGACACCATGAAATGGACCACGTTGAAACACAATGGTGTCATTTTCCCACCTGCCTATGAGCCCTTGCCTTCACATGTAAAACTCTATTATGATGGCAAGGCAGTGGATCTACCTGCAAAGGCCGAGGAAGTGGCCGGTTTCTATGCAGCATTGTTGCAATCAGATCATACAAAGAATCCCGTCTTTCAACAGAATTTCTTCCATGATTTCTTAGAAGTTCTGAGAGAATGTGGTGGAACCCTTAACGGCATCGAGATCAAGAGTTTTAATAAGTGCGATTTCACGAAGATGTTTGAATACTTCGAATTGCAGAAGGAACAAAGGAAACAGCTCAGTTCACAGGAAAAGAAACAGATGCGTTTAGAGAGAGAAAAATTGGAAGAGCCATACAAGTTTTGTGAGTTGGACGGAAGAAAAGAACAGGTAGGAAATTTCAGAATCGAACCTCCAGGACTTTTCCGAGGACGTGGTGCACATCCAAAGACTGGTAAATTGAAAAGGAGAGTTTACCCAGAAGATGTTGTACTGAATTTGGACAAAGAAGCGGCAGTTCCACCTCTACCAGAGGGTCAAAAATGGGGAGAAATTAGGCATGATAATACTGTCCAATGGTTGGCCATGTGGCGAGAGAATATTTCTAATTCTTTCAAGTACGTGCGATTTGCCGCCAACTCTTCTTTGAATGGTCAGAGTGATTTCAAGAAATTTGAGAAGGCAAGACAGCTTAAAGATCACATCGAGTCCATCAGAAAAGATTACACGAAGAATTTGAAGAGCAAAATTATGCTTGAACGTCAGAAATCTGTTGCAATTTACCTGATAGATGTGTTCGCCTTGAGAGCAGGTGGAGAAAAATCCGAGGATGAGGCTGATACTGTCGGCTGTTGTTCTCTGAGGTATGAGCATGTCACTTTGAAGCCTCCAAATACAGTCATTTTTGACTTTCTCGGTAAGGATTCCATTCGATTTTATCAAGAAGTTGAGGTTGACAAACAAGTGTTCAAGAATCTGGCTATCTTCAAGAGACCACCTAAACAGCCAGGTCACCAATTGTTTGATCGCTTAGACCCCAGTATCTTAAACAAGCATCTACAACATTACATGCCGGGTTTGACAGCGAAGGTCTTCCGTACCTATAATGCTTCAAAGACTATGCAAGATCAACTAGATCTCATACCCAATGAGGGTACTGTTGCTGAAAAACTGCTGAAATACAACGCTGCCAACAGAACCGTCGCCATCCTATGTAACCATCAAAGGTCCGTGACCAAGAACCACGCTCAATCGGTTCAGAAGGCCAATGACAAGATAAAAGAACTTGAATGGCAGAAAATCAGACTCAAGAGGGCAATTCTGCAACTAGACAAGTCCCAACTAAAGAAAAGACCAGAATACTTCGAAGAACTCGATGATTTGGCCAAGGAAGACGAGGCCACCATTCATAAACGTATCGTTGAGAGGGAAATCGAGAAATGCCACAAGAAGTTTGCCCGTGAAAATGATAAGAGAAAGTTCGAAGGCCAAGAGCTGTTGCAAGAGTCTGACCTGAAGGAATGGCTCGACAAAGTTGAAGAAACCAGGAAGGCTTATGCAGTCGAACTGGAGACAAAGGAAACAAAGTTGAAAACCAATAATACCACAGTAGAAAAGCTGGATAAGCAAATAGAGAAGCTCGATCAAAGGATTCAAGTTAGCGCCATCCAACTTCGAGACAAAGAGGAAAACTCTCAAGTTTCTTTAGGTACTTCCAAGATCAACTATATCGATCCCAGACTTTCTGTTGTCTTTTGCAAGAAGTATGGTGTTCCGATCGAGAAGATCTTCACGAAATCATTGAGAGAAAAATTCAAATGGGCTGTAGAATCTGTCGACGAAACTTGGAAATTCTGATCATGCATGATCATGCTCTGTGTATTCGATATGTAGAAGAATATCATGAAGCCGTTCCATGATCTCCTGTTTTTTGACACGAAAAATTTGGCGATTATTTTCGTGTCTGGGCGCATCGATCGCGAAATGATAACAATTAATGATCTGAGAAGCAACGAAGATATACTGCTAGTACTGTCCAAAAGGGATACTCGAGGGCAGCGTGTACTCGAAATGATCTAATGAAACCTGTTGTCAAGGAATTAAGAAATGTACAGCTTTGGGGAAAATTTTCCTCCACCGTAGGTCACCTTTAAAAAGCCAAGAATCGAACTTTTAACTTCTTTTCTATTCCCGATTCAACTCCTCGATACACTTTAATGGTTTTCCTAGGTTCAAAGAGCACCATTGCTCAATTGCTGACGATAGTGTATTGCATTCCACTGCTAGTACGAGGAGTAATGTCTGAATACATACTTAAAGAGCGTGGATTGCCGAGTCTGAACAGTACGACCACAAGTAACTCCACGGCTTCTGTAAGCTCTACTTCAACTTCCGAATCTGCTAGTGCGACGTCCACACCCCTCATTCCTAGTTCCGACGGCAACAAGTATGTCTACCATGCCAAGCATACAGGTGGTACTGTTTTCATAGCGGTGGGTAGTTGTCTGGCGTTCATACTCGTCATTGTCATTGCGGCATGGATCGTTTTTGGGGTCAGTGCCTGGCTCAGCGCACGTAAGGAATACAAGTTGAAAGAGATGGAAGAGAAATGTCAATATGATCCGTTCTTCTTCGCGACCTTCCACGAATCGACTGACAGTTCAGACAGTGATGAAAAGAGTGATATGTCCGAGAAGGTATTGAAGAACAAACCTTCAACATTAAGTCTCTACAGCTTGGGATCGACCTCTGTACTAAATTTGCTGAACCAACAAAAGAATAACCCAGCCAGCGACGCTCAAGCAGCAAAGAATAACAACAGGCGTTCAATGTTCATTTCTCCAACGGAAATACTGCAGAACGATGCCAACAGAAGCGCGATCTGGGCCAATGACGGTGCGAGCTCCAATAATCTATTCGAGTCGGCCGTGAGCACGCCAATCGAGCAATCTTGCGCTCAAATCTTCAACAACATCGATGGCACAAACGGTCTACCGAGACAAACAAGATCGATGTACTATCACAACAACAGACACTCTGGCAGCACCTTGGATCTACTGCTCAACGCTGCCGTATCGCCAACGCCGGTCGACGGCACTGCTGGCGCAAGAGACACAGGCAACAACAAGAAAGATTATAGACCACCCAGCATGGTCCTGGATCAAATACTGGACCAGGATTAACCTTTATTAGATATAAAGATCGATATACTGTATAGTTTAAATTTTGGTCACATGACCTATACCGAACGCGGCAAAGCATTTTTCTAGCGGAGATGGCGGAAGTATCGAGTATATAAGAAGAGAAAGCACGTTCTGATCGCCACCGGGACTCATCGCCCTCAAGACAATAAAAGAAGGTATCGACACGACATGGCACGCTCAAGAGGATCCGCAAGACCTGTTTCAAGGCCAGTGCAGACGCGTTCCGCGTCCAGCATGGCCGCTCCAGCTCATCATGCTCCACAACAGTCTGCTTACTCGCATCCGCCAGCCACCGCTGCCGGAGCTCAACCTAGACAACCTGGTATGTTCGCGCAGATGGCATCTACTGCAGCAGGTGTCGCTGTCGGGAGCGCTGTGGGCCACACCATTGGTGCTGGACTCACCGGAATGTTTTCCGGTTCGGATTCAGCTCCGGCCGAACAGCAACAGCAGCAACAAATGGCCACCAGTGCCACGCAGCAGAACTTTGGCGAGCAAGCCAAGGCTTGTGACATGGATGCCAGAAACTTCACCCGTTGTTTGGACGAGAACAATGGCAACTTCCAGATCTGCGACTACTATCTGCAGCAGCTGAAGGCGTGCCAAGAGGCTGCTCGTCAATACTAAGACTGCAGCGGCACTCCGTAGCGACTAGCCAACATTCTATCAAACATTCAATCTATCTATTTGTATAAAGACTTCAATCATACGACAAATCTAGCACGTGACACCTGCTCTATCTAGAATCGTTCTGCACGGATGTTTTCCAGACCATAACCTTGAATGTAAACAAGGCATAAATATGATCAGAGTTCATTGAGGAACAACTCATCACTGCAACCAGGGCTCCGGAAAGGATAGCTGTTGATATTATGAGCCGGCTTGCGATTACTAAGGGTACGATTATCGGGAACATTGGGCTCATTTGGACTAACGGCACACGGTTCGCAGGTTCGCCGATCGTTGCTCTTTTTATAAGGTCAGCATCGAAGGAGCCTCAGTCATTAAACCTCATCCGGCATGTTCACAATACGACCAAGAAGCATCACACCTCCTTGATCACATCGGATTTGAAACATTCTGCGTTCCATAAGATGTCTCTGAATGCTTTAAAGAGCGAGTGTCGCTCTAGAGGCTTGAAAGTCTCCGGTAAGAAAGCAGAGTTGGTGGAAAGGATAATGTCGTTTAATGGTAGCAATGTCAAACTGAAACAGCTAAAGAAGGAGAAGAAAATGAGCACAGTTAGTGCCGCAAGAAAACCCAACGCAAATGCCAAAGTGAGGGTTCCAACACCTGCTATTGAGGCAGTGAAGGAGGCTGCCAAGCCGAAAGTGAATAGTCAAAAGTTTTCGACAACGAGCAGGAATCTCGTTTCAAACACCGAGGTCACCAAGTCTGCCCCTACTGATAGTAGCGCAACCAGTTCTGCGAATGCCACGGATATGAAGGCAACGAGCCAGACAAAGGTGCGTGATAATGTGGTGATGAAGGAAGATCTGACATGGAGAGATAGGATATTCTTATTGGGATTTGGTACCGTTGCCGCACTATGGTGGGGATCCCAGAGCTCAGAGGAAGAGGCTGGTTGAGGATTTTGGTCTACACGAATTCAAATGTTATCGAAACTATATTCCTCAAACCAATCGAAGCCGCGTGGACCATGAGCAAGGAGCTGTTTAATCTCTGCCCACGGTGCTGGCCTTCATCGCGTGCTTCCTCTCTTGAAAGACTCTTCTATCAAAGGCTTTTAATGCCAATTCTGTAACACTATTAGCAAATATTGCAGAGACACTGTTGTATAACCTAGATCTGAACTCGAAGCTAAGAACTAGTTCCACTTTTGAAGCATGATGCCTCTCTGGATGAGGCTTGATGGTCCAGCGGGTACACAAGCCCTTGAAAAGACTGTGAGTTATAGAGTCGGCTATGACCCTATACGTTTCTTCTCCCCCATCAAGAAACCTCGAGCATTCAACACTGCAAGTGTACTTTTCGTCGTATTGGCGAAATCCAATCCTCAAGCCTGCCTCTGTGGGTTTACCATCAATTGGGTTCCGTTTGTTAACGAAGGACTCCTTACAATATGGTATAAACTCCCGATATTTGGAAACTTCTGATATTACATCGTATATCTGTTCAGGTGGTGCGTTTATGGTCTTGGTAAGAGCGTACCTCTGCAAATGCCCATTACTCGGTGACGAGTTCCAACCAAATAGGCTTCGTGTGGGACATTTGGTCAAAGGAAACCAGTTCCTTCTATACAATGCGGCTTGCCTCAAAGTGCAAACTGACATGATAATCCTGACTCTTATATATTTAATCTGTTATGTTCCATGGTGATACTCGTCAAACTTTTTAATTTAACTGTGAGTATCAAACAACTAAGACAAAAAATACGTATTTCATATCGACGCTGAGAGCTCAATTTCGAGATATATGTCTTTTGATATTGACTGGACTAAATTGGAGTCCGATTCCAGCTTGAACGAGTCCATTAAAAGTCACCTGAACTCATATCTGCAATCGATTGACTTACCAGACTACGTTAGCAATCTGAGAATCTTGGATTTCTCAATTGGAAAAGTACCACCCAACATCATCTTACGTGAGATCTCCGACCCATTAGACGATTTTTATCAGGCACTGAATGAGGACATAGACGAGCAAGGTAGTGCCAAGCCGATCGAACCGAACCCTAACGACGTCCAATTCGTCACAGAGGTTGAATACAAGGGTGATCTACTAATAACAATCATTGCTGATCTAGTTCTCCATTATCCCACCAAGAATTTTATGACTCTGCCGGTGAAGTTGACGATCAGCAACATCGGGATCCATTCTTTGTGTCTTTTAGCATATTTGTCCAGGCAAATCTTTATAAGTTTCCTATGTGATGTCAGTGATAATACATTGGACAAGAACGATTCGATTCTCGATACTTCGGGCTCCATCCTGGCACCTAGAAGGTCACTAGAAAGGATTTTAATACTGCGAACCATGAAGATAGAAACTGAGATAGGTGAACAGTATCAGGGTGAAGGCTCTGTGCTTCGAAGTGTCGGGAAACTGGAGCAGTTCCTTCTGGAAAACTTTAAGGAAGTTTTACGTAAAGAGCTGAGCTGGCCCAGTTGGATAAACCTCGATCTCTCGCAGGATGATGAACAAGAGGACAGTGATGATGAAAACGAAGCAAGCACACATCCCGCCACGGACGACAGGCCTCTAGACTCATAGTATACACATCGCATTATATTTTCAATTGCATAACGGGAAATACGAACAAGCTACCCATTTCTGGTTAGGTTCAACTGACTGTAACGAATTATTTAACTTATTGTAATTTTTCAAGCCATCTCGCATAGCGTATAGTTTACCTGTAAACCACTCTATGTGAGCATCGTCATCAAAAAACCAGTGAAAGCAGCTTGGTCGAGAGCTAGTACAGTTCCGAGTGGGTGGGAATGATGGACCCGTTAGAGGATATTGATCCTTGGAATGCAAAGAATGAAGAAAACGTTTCAGTGGGTAATGAATGGACATTAGGGGACCAGATTGGTTCTATCTCATCGGTAGCAGATACAGCTGGACCTTCTTTGGAAGCGAGTATTCGGAATATATCTCTGACTGGAGGCAACGAATTCAATGGACATTCGTCAGTGCTCAATGAAACCTTAGAACGGAGTGCCTGGGAAGAGACTCCGGTTCAAAGAAGCACTAATATCTTGTCCGAAACAAGGCCTTCTGAGGAGGTTTCAGGTTTATTAGGATCTTTCCAACCTGCAGTCTTCTCCAGTACACTACCAACTACCTCAGAAGATGACACTCATCAGCAGCTCAATGTGGACTTGAACGACTGGCTCAAGAGAGTTAGAGACACGTACAAGCCTCTCACCTCCGACATTGTTGTTATTGAGCAACTACCGGATAAGGAAGGGCTGCTGTTCAAGCACACAAATTATTTAGTAAGGCATCTGGTATCATTACCGAATACAGAATCCAATAATGACCGTACCGTGATTAGGCGATATTCTGATTTTGTTTGGTTACAGGAAGTACTTTTGAAGCGCTATCCATTTCGTCTAATTCCAGAACTTCCTCCGAAGAAGATAGGATCGCAGAATGCTGATGCTATATTCTTGGAACGGCGGAGAAGAGGCCTTACACGCTTCATGAATTTGGTGGTCAAACATCCAGTGTTGAGTAACGATGATTTGCTGCTGACGTTTCTCACTGTTCCAACTGATTTGTCAGGTTGGCGGAAACAGGCTATTTACGACACTACAGAAGAGTTCAGTGATAAAAAGATAACACACAGCTTTGTCAAGATGTGGCAAAAGGAAATATCTGAACAATGGAATGAAACAGAGGCTAGTATTGAAAAATCAATTGAATCGTGGGTGAGAATTACTGTGTCAATGGAAAGATATGAGAGACGAGTCAAGTTCATGGCAAAAGAGCGAGCTGCTCTGGGTTCCCTGATCAACGAGTTTGCATCATTAACTCCCAAGCTCTACCCAGTGGAGCAAAATAGCAGCGTTTTGGACATCAATAATCACTTAAACATTATTGAAAAGCACCTTAGCGACACCACAAAGGTTACGGATGAGAGAACCAGTGAGTTTTCGAGTACCCTTGTACCTAAATTCCGGGTTTTCATAGATATTCTCCTTTGTCTGAGGGGCTTGTTCGAACGTTATAGACTCATGGCTGGAAATAATGTCCTGTTATTACAAAGACGAGTTGAAATCAATGGTCAGAAGTTAGAGAGTATGAAAGATAAACCAGATGTGAGCGGAGTAGAATATGATAGAGTAAAATCAGCCATTCAGCGGGATAAAAAAACCATTGCTGAAGAACTTAATAGAGCTTGGCTGATTAGAGAGTGCATACTGGAAGAGTTTACCATATTTCAGGAGACCCAGTTTCAAATCAGTAGTGCGTTCCAAGAGTGGTCCAAGCTCAACTCAAACTATGCTGGACGAACCATGAACGCATGGGAGAAACTTAGCGACAATTTGATGGACATGCCTACGTCCCGTGATTGAGAAAGCATGATCGTCTATCATTCATTTAAATGTGTGTATTTAATGCTTTACTATCAAGCAATTTTCTTACTTGTATTCGTGAACCCGATGCCCTTAACAGTTGCAATGAAATCACCTGTATTATCATGATCAACAGGCTTCAAGAAGACCTCTGTTGCAAAAATCGATTTAATGTCTCTCAGAAGACCGATGAACCTCTCGTCAATTTGTTCTTTGGTTATTCTGAGTCTTCCGATGTCTTCCTTCCCTATCACCATGTAAATCAAGGCGAGTGGTAACTGATTTCTGCCCACAGCTGCACTCTTGGAGATCTCTTCAAGTAGATGGTACGCAGCAAGAGTTCCGATATCTTCTGGCACTTCACCAGCCCCACCAATTTCTTCCGAGAAATATGACCAGCCCTTTTTCGTCTCTGCTACGAGCGTAATACCCCAGCCTGGGCTCTTCCCTGAGTTTTCACCTCTCCATACGTCGGCTGTAATATTGACTTCACACCCCACCCTTTTCAGTACTTTCTTCGCCGCATCAATCATTCTATTTACCATTGACGGACTAACCCTGGTAGAATATGAGACACCTCTGATCGATGAAATGATCGGTCTTTCTAATTCGTGCATTGTTAAAGGTTGAGCGATCAAAGAGTCCACGACTAGATGAACTTCACCACCACCCAATGGTGGGGATCCTCTTTTCAAAGTGTGTAGAGCGCATTCTCTAACTCCAAACTTCTCCATTACCGGCATCAACCCCCATTTGATAGCTTCAACCCCGGCATCGTCGTTAGAGGCAGTACATCCTTTGAATATAATCGAGAACTTTTTCTTTGAAAATGGTGCGAGATACAACATTGGCTCAACGAAGTACCCTACTGGTTTACCCTTTGGACAATTATGCGTGACTGACCCACCCACTATAATTCCGGGCCTGTATATGACTGTCGTACCTGTGTATGATATTTCAATAGCGCTGCCATTGGTGACGGATTCAAGAAGTCTCAAAAAGGAAACCTCATGATCTTTCAAACCAGGGTTCAACTCGCTTGACCTGATCTTCTCAATCTTGACTGCTTTTCCAGATAGTGTGGCTAGGATGAGCCTCAGTCTGAAATTTTGCGAGCCCTGAAAGGTAACGTAAGATCCTCTGGATGACATAATGGCGCGGCCGGAAATCTGAACACAAGATGATGCTTTTCGACAAGCCTTAGTTCCTGATTCTTTTCTTTGTTCATCAACAAGCGGATGCGATGAGATGAGATGAGATGAGATTGAATTACCAGAAATTTTTCATTTTCGTTAATGATGATATTTCATCAGCACTCAATCTAAAATGCCAAGCGTTCTGGCAACTGAGCAAGTAGTATAGCCGCTGAGCTCTTCAGCGTTGCTTTGATCAAGGCGTCTAGGAAGCACCACCTAGGATGTGCTGTTAGACTCTGTGATAGCACCTCAAATGGTTGCTCTCCATTAATAGAACTTTCCTTGTCAAAAAGTTTTGCCAAAGTGGCTTTCAATGCAAAAATGAGCGGTACGAGAATCGAACCCGTGTCCCCACCTTGGAAGGGTGGGATGATAACCACTACACTAACCGCCCTTTAATATATAAACTTGTTTAAGCTACCTTTCAAACCATGTCAGCTTGCAGAGCGGGCCAAAATGATAGCCAATTTCGTTGTGCTCTTCAGTTATTGTGAATCATATGAGCTCAATTGCTCAGTTTCTAGGTTGCAGATTGTTTCTAGAGCTCTTAGGCGAGAACTGGCGCGGATTCTCGTTTGTTCATCCTCCCGCGTAGCCCCGATGCCCGGGGGGAACTTGCTAATTTATACTGCTCATCACAGTTAATATTTAATCCCCTTCCCATCGGATCCAGCTTGACATATAGTGGCCAGAGGAACTGCTTTGATCACTTTCAGTGTAACTGTTGCCCAAGGCTACTCATGAAACCACGTGACCGCCCGATAATTTGCTAGCTCTTACGGTGTCAAGAGTAAGAAGTTGAACAAATGCTACAAGTAGGACACGCCAGTGAGTACTGTTAGGGCATCCGTCTCACTTTCAAGGTTTGCCAGGGTTTTGGTGGCCACGTTCGGATGTATTCACCAGTGAAGCGCGAGGGAGCTGAAGGTATTGAGTCAGCCAAGAAAAGGTCGAAATCGAACACTCCATCTAATGAAACTGAGGCTACATTTGATCTAGGAGCACAGCATAATGTTATACGTGAAGACATGCCACACACAGGGACAGCAGATTTCTCTTCCGGGGTACCCACACCTTTTGACAGTTTTGTGGGTGACAATGCTCCACTTCCCAAGAAAACGGCTCCTTCGATGGACATCAAGAGGAATAGTAGTACGACTGGATTAGCACTACCTAAGAAAGATGATAAGAAAAAGGTCAAAGTCCAAGGGAAGCAAGCTCAAGGCTCGTCCATGCAGCAGAAGGAAACCTCGGGAGGAAAATCGGCCCAATCTACACAATCGGATCCTAATAAGATGCAGGATGTCTTATTCTCAGCTGGTGTGGACATAAGAGAAGAGGAAGCCCTTTTGAACTCTTCAGTGAATGCCTCAAAATCGCAGACTCAAGCGTCGAACATTGAAATACCCAAGCACCCGCCATTTTTGCATCCAGATCAGTTGAGCACTTTCATGAAGAGGGTTTGCAGGACCCAAAGTTTTCCACAAACGTTTGCAAGAAATCCAGATGTACTGCGTATCATGTCGACAGCCTGCGAGATGTACATCAAGGATATAGTGGCAAACTCTTTAGCCATCTCGCGACACAGAAGGAAAGCTGTGAAGTTGAACTATGGTAGGAGAAATGAAATTGCTGCCGTGCTCAGGTCGATAGCGATAGCTCAAAAGAAAGAAGAGGAAAGGCGTGTAAAGAAAAGAATAGCACTTGGTCTCGAGAAGGAAGATCTGGAGAATAAGTTGGACTCGGAGGAAACTCTGCATAGAGCTTCTAACGTGACGGCCGGCCTGAGGGCAGGTAGCAAAAAACAATACGGATGGTTAACATCTTCGACCAACAAGCCATCGTCTCTCGGGACGAAGAGCCATGGAATGGTAGCCGCTGCTGTGGCAGCTCGAGGTGATAGTGGCCTGCGGTTTCGAGAAGCGAGAGAGGAACCGGGTATTGTCATGAGAGACCTCTTGTACGCTCTGGAGAATAGACGAAACGGAGTCCACAATGTCATTTCTAAGGGTTATGCAAGAATCAGAGATTAAGCCATGTTCATAGCTCTGCTGATTTATTCTGACTTGTTTTATAAATTAAGTGAATAAAATTTTGAGGAAAGTACACTATTAATTACAAGAACTTCTCTGTACAGTAATTAAATAACATCTTTTATCACAGGCTGTGGCTTACAATCAGTAGGAGGCATAACATCAAGACTAAGCCTCCTTGGCTGAAGGGCGATTGTCTGACGTTCCAGGCAGCGTTCTTATGCGTCGAAGTGACGGCGGTAGCGGTGGATGATGCCGAAGAAGACAACGAAGAGACCGCGCTAGTTGATGGAGCTAAAGTGCTGATTGATCCAGTTGATTCAGTCGCAATGCTGGAAGACGTTGTGGACCAGCTCACTGTTGAGTTTGTACTTTTGCTATCCCAGCAGTAATTCTTAAAACAGTCGGAACACTCTTCAGGTAAAGTTGCGTTAAGGTTTTCCTGCTGACGTCTCATTATGGCACATGCTACACAACCGGCAAAACCAGCATCGTCAGTCAAGTTTCCCCTCGTCATTGCCTCGAACCCATTTTGGATGAGGCCTAATCTCTCTCTTTCGTTATATGACAGCTTGAACGTACTTTGGTTGCTGTTGTAGGTGTGGTACGCGTTAGGCACGTAAATCACAAGCGGAGGGATATGATCAAGATCGCTCAAACTGTCGGCATCGCAACCAAAGAAGGTAGGGCGCTCATTGAGATGCTGTTGCACAAAGATCTCCGGGCTTGGGATATGCGGGAATGACATGCCCTCTCCCAATGAACTGAACTGGCGCTCATAGGTACTGGCGATCGCGGTACCATTTGGCCAATTCTTGGCAGTGTCGGCAGAGTTATCTAGTGCAAAAACAACATCCACATCACGAGCTTTTTGTACTAATGGGACCAATGGAAGCGTTTCGCCATCTTCACCACCGTCAGCCAAATAGAGATAATCGTCACTGGCAAACCTTTCCTCAAACTTATCAGAATCTGAACTTATACCTCTGAATGGGTTAGGAGAATAATTTGCCACATCATTGGAATCATTTCCAATGGCCTTTCCGAAAATAGTAGCAATTGGCCCATTGTTCAGCAAAAGATTAACAACCGGAGACATCTCTGGACTGAACAGGCTTGAAGATGTGCCAACTACGAAACCAACATTATCAAATCCTGTCACACACTGCCCCTCATTTACTGGAGCTCCATTGAAGGCATTGGTTCCCAGATATTTCAGGTCTGTGAATGCATGCAAGCTGTCATCCCAAGATCCCATTTCGAAAGGATTAAACTCGAGAATTGTGGAGTTATCGTAGGAAATTTTCGTGTTGGGTCTTCTAACATCAGCCACCGAGATTGGAAAAGGCATCTCACCATTCATGAAGATTTCGTTGTCTCTCAAAGACGACCATTTGAGATCTA
The DNA here is from genome assembly GCA_003708055.3 of Torulaspora maleeae. Taxonomy (NCBI): domain Eukaryota; kingdom Fungi; phylum Ascomycota; class Saccharomycetes; order Saccharomycetales; family Saccharomycetaceae; genus Torulaspora; species Torulaspora maleeae. Next base: position 805,492 of record PPNA03000003.1, on the reverse strand, counting down.
CACCTCCATCTAGTGCGTTAGGGAAAAATCCATAGGAAAGTGCACGACCCCAGTAGTCAGTTATTGTCACAGCGTATCCAGCCTCTTCCTTGGAGTTGACATCTTGAATTATAGTAGCCCAAGTTTCGTTCGTCAATGTGATATTAGTTCCTCCTGGGGAAGCTAGAGAGGCTGTGATATTCCAGATTGAGTTAGATGCAGACGTCTGGTCTATAATATCTTGTACGGAGGTCCAGTTGTTGTAAGCTAGAGTCCCAACAAGCCAACTTCCACCTGAAAGGCCCGCCACATACGTGGTAGCTTGCAGCAAGCCACCCAAACCGTGCTCATTGGCTCCATTAGTTCTATTATCCATGGCTGCTAGCATGCCCGCACCACTAAACATGGCACGGTACCCACCACCAGAACAGGCCACTGCGATTCGTGGTACAGAGTTGTTACTAGATTCAAGGAGTTGAGAAACCAGGGAGCTATCAGAGAAATTGGCAGTTGCACGATCCAAGAATGACTTCAAGGCCTCTTTGGTGTGGCTGTCTCTCTTGCTTAACCATTTCGTCTCTTCTTGAGATAACTCATCTGCTTTCCTGACTAACTGGATATCAGAGTCACACGAAACTTCTACTGGAGCGTAAGAGCTTCCTTGGACGGATGCAATCACCACTGCAGAGCCAGCTAAGATGTGTGCTAGTATTGAAAGTCTAGCTATTTTCATAGGGAAATTCCGCAATTCCTGATTCAATGGTGAAAAGGACCGGCTAATGACACTTTCAAGTTCATACCGATAGTGTCATGAATTTGGGCTCTTATAGCCAAGAAAAATGCTCATTTCTCATCAAAATTACATAGGTCATCTCGTTGCATCAACATATTGCAAAACTTTCCCAAACGACTAGGTGGAGAAACCTCATAACATATCCAAAACTAGAAATAGACCAAGGATCGGCGTCTGTAGACTGTAAGTGGAAATCATCTAAACTTCAAAGATCAGGGGCATCTTGCCGAATTTCGTTTGGGCTTTTTCTTTAAACGAGTTGTTGAGATATCTAGTTTAATTAGATCGCGGCAGTTAAGATGATCTACATAGACTTCAGAAAATAATCGACGGCTGACACTCAAATTCATAGAAGTTAGAAACTTCTATGTTAAGAACTATGGAATATTCGTCTTGCTGAGACAGTTTTGAATGAGAAATTGCAAATTTTATGACCATATAAGCTGACAGCTTTCATTTTGGATTCTTGAAGAACTAAATATTAGACCCTCCATTGTGACAGAGGTAGACTTTTAAAACAATTCCATTGCTCACAAGAAGCCAGCAACAGCACCTAGTAGAGCCATTACGGAAAGGAATGGCGATGGGTTTGAAGGACTAATCGCATCGTTTTTGGAACTGCTTGCCGAGGTTGAGGTACTTGAACTTCCCGCGGAAGATGAGGCGGTGGCAGAAGATGCCACCGACGGGTCAAAGTCACTGTTGTTTAGACCAGAAACGTGGGAGTCATCGATTGTGCCGTTCCAGCAGTAATTTGTGAAACACTGGTTACACTCCTCTGGCAAAGTCTCGTTCAGACTCTGCTGCTTGCGTCTCATGACTGCGCAAGCGACACAGCCCAAGAAGTCGGAATCCTGAGTGAAGTTTCCCCTAGTAGCTGCCTCGAAACCATTCGTGATCATCTTCAATCTTTCATCATCAGAATAAGACAGTTTGAAAGTACTGGTGTTACTGTTGTAGGAATGACGGGTATTGGGGATATAGACGACCAAAGGTGGGACATAAGTCAAATCGGTCAGGTTCTGGGCATCACAGCCAAAGAAAACGGGCTTTTCATTCAAACCCAGGTTAACAAATGTGTTCACATCTGGGACGTAAGGGAACGACATGTTGATACCCTGAGGTCCGAATTGACGTTCATACGTGGCGACCAAAGATGCACCGTCGGGCCAGTAACTATCAGTATCAGCTGAGTTGTCTAGGGCAAAGATGACGTCAACGCCACGTTCGTCCTGGACCAAGGGAACCAGAGGAATGTTTTGATTGTCTTCACCGCCATCAACCAAGTACAAGTATTTGGAATCGGCGATCGAAGTGGAGAAGTTAGAAGGCATATATCTGGTGTCCTTGAAAGGATTTGGAGCATAAATAGCAATATCATCCTCCGCTTCGGCCAGATCGGTGAGGAAATAAGAAGCAATATCCGCGATGAAGCTTGGCAGGGAAGTGCTGTTGATACGCAACAGGAATTGATTGAACAAACTCGATGAAGTACCCATGACAAACCCTGTGTTATCATAGCCTGCAACACATTGGCCCTTGGTCACTGGTTCGCCGTTGGAGACATTGGTCCCCAAGTACTTTACATCGGTAAATGCATTTAACGTTGGATCCCAGGAACCCATTTCGAATGGATTAAATTCGAAAAGAGTAGCATTGAGGTCAATAATAGTTGTACCAGGGTACCTACCATCTGCCACAGAGATAGGGAAAGGCATTTCACCGTTTTGGAACACCTCGGCGTCTCTCAACGTGGACCATGTGTAACCCAGACCACCACGATACAACGAAGGGAAAAAGTTATAAGCCAGTGCACGCCCCCACACGTCTGTCAAAGAGACGTTGAAGCCAGCGTCCTTTTTGCCCTCAACGGCATCAGAGATATGATCCCATCTCTTGGCTGTGGTGACAATCATCAGCCCGCCCGGGTTAATGATAGAGTTGGAGATATCCCAAATCGAGTCGTCCTCGGTCATGTTATCCACAATACTCTGCACAGAAGTCCAATTGTTGTACGCCAACGTCCCCACAAGCCAATTACCACCGGAAAGACCTGCCAGGTAAGTGGTACTTTGCAACAGACCACCTAACCCGTGCTCGTTGGCTCCATCGGTCCTGTTGTCCATCGCAGCAAGCATACCGGCACCACTCAGCATGGCACGGTACCCACCACCGGAACAAGCCACGGCGATCTTGGGCACATTGGCATCGTCGCTGAACAACCTCGAGACCAGCGAGCTGTTGGAGAAATTGCCCGTAGCCCTGTCCAAGAAGGTTCTCAACGCCTCTCTGGTGTGAACATTCCTCTTTTCCAGCCAATCGGTCTCGTTCGAGGAAAGCTCACTCGCGGCTCTCACTAGCTTGATGTCCTCGTCACACGTCACATTGCCCGGAGTATAGCCGTCTGTTGGAGACCACGCATCGACGCACCGATCTGCCAAGAACACCGTTGCAAGCAAACCTAGCCAACTATTTAAAATCATAGCAAATAGCAAATTGGATCGACTCCACTACAATCTAGCAATCCAGTACGAGTCTTACTTAACACTCCAGTCACCTCCTAATGAAGGATGAACTATCTCAAGCTAATCCAAGTCGCCGTCGTATATATAGATGTTCCTTGCGGACAATATATATCACATCGGGAAAAGCCGCTGGCCGACCCTTGAAAGCTGCTTAAGCAGTAACATCCAAAAACGCCCGTCGGATCGTTACCAAGACAGTGACTTACGGGAATTCACTGCGCCTCCGGTCGAAAGGGTAGCGGAAGGTTCCCTGCTGAGCCTTGGAATAGGGACCCTATTATGCTGAATTAGTCCTTCATGGATGGTTTTTTTTTCTCAAAGATCGGCAGAGAGAAGAAACAAAAAGAAACACGGGCTTTTCCGACAGGCACGCTGGTTGTTCCGACGCCCGATCCGACCTTAGCCAGGTTTTTCCGCAGGCCCCGCTTCTGGACCGATTGCCCCTCACCTCGGTGTATCCCTATTTTTCCGATGTTCCGCGGAAGTATAAGGACGCTCGTGCTGCGTGACGTGTTGTGGGTGTTACCCTATTTTGGAGGGTAACTGAGGCTTCCGGAAGCGCTTGACGCGACGAGTCCAACTCGTAATAAACAAACAAATAACACCAAACGTGCAAGTCATCAGAGAAAAGGGGCCGTAATCAATCAGTTTCTGATCTCTGAGGAACCTGTTGAGAAGAATACGTGTCTGAATGTCCGGGAAAGTTCACGGTGGTAAAGGAAAATCTGGCGCCAAGGATGGCGGTGCCAATCTTAGATCGCAGTCGTCGTCTGCTAGAGCGGGTTTGCAATTCCCCGTGGGTAGAATCAAGCGTTATTTGAAGAAGAACGCGAGCGGAAAGATCCGTGTGGGTTCCAAGGCTGCCATCTATCTGACCGCTGTGCTGGAGTATTTGACCGCAGAAGTGCTGGAACTGGCTGGTAACGCAGCCAAGGATCTGAAAGTAAAGAGAATCACCCCAAGACATCTACAGCTGGCCATTAGAGGTGACGATGAGCTGGATAGCTTGATCAGGGCCACTATTGCTTCTGGTGGTGTGCTACCTCATATAAATAAGGCTTTGCTTTTGAAAGTGGAAAAGAGAAAGGTTTGAAGATTATCGCTGACCTTTGGTAGGTTCACACTTGGCTCCTGGATAACTCTCTATGTACTATATATCTCGTTGAACTAAACTGTATACGTGTTCTAATGATTCAAACAATGCGGGAGGATCGTCCGCCCTTGTTGGCGGCCTTGATTGAAAAATCGCAGGGCAGCGATACAAGGACAACGACAAGAATTAGAAGGAAAGGTCGCTGAGGAAGCTGGGATCTATTCGGTATGGCAATCTCAGAGACACGGAAGAGGCAGTTCATTGCCTTCTCCGTAGCGGTATACGGGCTGACGTTTTACTCGGTTTACAATGCTGTGCGGACGAGTATCTCGTTCCTGCAAACTATCATCAAGCTAACGCAGGGCTTCAACGTTGTCATCCTGACAGTCTTTGCAATCCTTAACTCGGTGCTGCTTTGGAAATTGAGCACTTCTATCCTGTTCGGTGAGTTGAGTCTCATAGAGTATGAACACATCTTTGAGAGGTTACCATTCACCATTATCAACACCATGCTCTTGTCTTCGATGTTCAACGAACACGATTTTTTCACAGTGGCTGTCTTTGGTCTCCTTTTACTCTATATGAAGGTATTCCATTGGATCCTGAGAGATAGAATGGAAGTCCTGCCACAAACGATCCAGGACTCAACAAGGCTGCGTGACCTCATCGTCACTAGGTTTACACTCAACCTTACGCTTCTCGCTGTGGTGGATTACAATATCATCTCCCATTGTTTGACCAATTCGTTGGCGAATAGTTTTGGTGCTTCCGCTTCAGTGCATCTGATGATGGGGATGGAATTTGCGATGTTGTTGATCGATCTCGTGAATATACTCCTGCACACTTCCCTGCATCTCTATGAGTTTCAAAGGTCCCAACATCGCGGTGCGCAACGCTACAGGAATGTTGCCGATGATAATGATGATGACGGCGATGGTCAATTCAACGGGCTAGAGGGTAAATTCATTTACGAAAGAATCATTGATATTTTCACAAGATTTTTGAGGACTATTCTACACGCTTTGCTGTTGATCCCATTTAGAATGCCAATAATGCTGGTAAAGGATGTGCTTTGGGACTTTCTAACCCTACATCAAAATGCAAAGAGCCTGTGGAAAATCTGGCGAAATAACAAACAGCTGGATGACAAGCTGCCTACGGTGACTCAAGAAGAGATGAGAAATGTGGATAACATGTGTATCATCTGCATGGACGAGCTTGTTCCGGAGGAAGATTCTTCCGGTCACCAAAATGTCAGCAACAAACCCAAGAAATTACCGTGTGGACACGTACTTCATTTGTTCTGTCTGAAAAATTGGATGGAGAGGTCGCAAACTTGTCCCATCTGCAGGTTGGCTGTTTTCGATGAGAGCGGCAACGTCGTTCAATCGACTTCTGGTACGAGCCCAACCGCAACCGAAGCACAGACCCAGCCCACAGACGTCATTGTTGAGTCTGTTGGGTCCACAGATTCTTCTCCGGATGCCCATTTTGAAGAGGGACAACAACAAGACACTGGGCCATCAGGTGCTACTAATGATGGCGAAGAAACAGGAAACGTAACCAATCAAGGCACGGTCAATGCATGGTATTCGTTCCCAATACAAGAGTCTGGAAACAATTCAGTTGGTTTTACCATGAAGAGTTCAAATGGTGATCAAATGATCCCAGCTAAATTAGTCTTCGAAAAGAAGAGTGACATTGAAAATTCGAGCAATGAACGAAGTGACGATAATGAGAATAACGAAGTTGAAGTGATCGTAATACCTGATGAGGTCATTAGTGATCAACAGAACATTGAGGGTTTGAAAAGGAGGATTTCTGAATTAGAAAGTCAAGTTAAGGATCTTACTAAACGTGTGAGAAAAGATTAGAATTACTGATGGTTTATAAATATAACAATGCGATGTGAAATTTATCAAACACTTGAGCTGTATCCGCTCGAGTCGTTATGAATAGTGTTCTCTGACTCCATGCTCTGAGTATCCAATTGTCCAGGCGAGGCTTCGGTATCCTCCCCAGCTGATGCGAGGTCAGGGTCTTGCCCATACAACCTCTTCTCGAACACTTCCAGTTGTCGCTCTATGTACCTCCTGGGATAGTGGAAATCGCCTTTAGCCACGCAGGTCTGTAGGCAACTTTTGGTTTTCTGAATGTGCTGGAAAACTTGATTACTGGCGATATCTCTAGCAGATCCAACCAAATGGTTATCAAACTGGGATGACAGAATATCTGCTTTAACCATGTGACACAGACTGTAAATGAGCCATATCTCCGAGTCATCCATGTACGGAGGTGCCAGTACTATCTCTGATATCTTGTCTATTAAGCTTTGTAATTGATCAGTCTCACTACCAGATTCATCGCTGTTCTTTTCAAATGCATCTCGGGTATATTGGGCGAGCGACTCCCACATCCAAGTGGTGACGAATTTGGGCACATGAGTTCTCGAACCTTTGGTAAATACTGGTGCGGTCCTAAAGTTAGTGTCCTCGGGGTATGATGTCCTTGATGAGTATACGTTGCTCATCCACTCCAAAAACTCGAGAAACCTTGATGGTTCATTCGCATGCAAGATTCTATTTCCTATACCCCAAACATTCCTGATGTCGACGCCAGGAATTCTAACGAGCAATACAAAGCAATTGTAAGCTGCATCCCAGTTCCGTCGACATACCTGCAGATGCAAAAGGTTGTTTAATAATTTAATATGTTTCATTTGATACGTCTCTTGCAACCCGTCAACCGGTTCGACCATTTCGAAGCCCTCACTGATGGTTTGTAAGTATATCCTGTTCGACCTAGAAGCTAGCTCAAGGGAGTTAGCCATCCGCCCCTTTGCAGTTTTGCACATTCGTTGATATTTTGTGAATGAGATCTTGTTTCTTCGTATCGGCCATCTCTTCTTTGGATCGTTTTGCCATTTCTCAAAAGTCTCTTGTGGCTTTTCATACCTTTTGAAAAAGTTCCGTTCCTGGTCTGCCTCTTCATCATCTTCTAGAGTATCATTAAACTCGTCATCAGATTCGCAATCGCTGTAACTCTCACCTGCTATACTCTTCAGTCTCCTCCTTATCCGTTTTCTCTTTCTCTCCAAAGCTCCCTCATTCTCGCTGCTTTCAGCAGCAGAGTTCTCAGGTGTTGGGAGTCCATTATTTGTTATGCCTTCGATACGGTTATACTTGTCATAGAGGTTGTTTATGTATTGATATCGCAGTTTTCGGGCATTCCGTACTCTTCGAGTAGTAAGTGCTATAGGAATCTCGAACATAGGAACATCATAAGCAACCTATCGCACTCTTAATTGTAGTATCGGATTCAGACACCAAAGTCCCTTCAACGGTTGCACTTACGTCGGTAAGCAGTTTGACCGTTTTTTAGTGCGATGAGATCGAGTTCCTATAATCAAGAAACCTGAAGAAAAAATAAAAAGAAAAAAACGCGATGAGCTTTAAAAACTACAGCTAAAGCATCAAATCGACTGGGCAAGAAGAGCCCATCGATTAGGGCACATAGAGCATGAGGATCGCTTCTTATCAAGGTTGAGGAAGTTTTAGATGCTCCGCTATTGGTGTGGTTTGATATTGCTTAAAGCGTCACCGGCGTCACCGGTAGAGCGAACAGCCACCGGGAGCAATTCCCAAAAGGTCAGGCGAGTGAGCTCACTACATCAAAACTGTTCGATGCAAGAACTTTTTACACTATAAGCTTGAATCAGAATCAAGGTCACAAGGTTTTTACCAAATGGTATATTAAGTAAACAGTTCATTTTTTTCAACAAATTACGAGGGCGTGTGGTCTAGTGGTATGATTCTCGCTTTGGGCGAATCTTCGGAACACCGAGGATGAACAACATACAAGCATGCGAGAGGCCCTGGGTTCAATTCCCAGCTCGCCCCAATTTGATTTTTTTTTCGTGCTGTGATTAGAGGTCACAGTGAACTCAGGCAACAGGTTAGCCAGCTTGATGAGACAAGCTACGTCTTTCGTAGTGCAACATGGACAAATACATTATTCTGTATTACTTATTTACATGTAATATTCATATACATCATCGTCCGAACCTAGACGGCCCGGATCAATTATAGGTAGTCTCACCCAGCCTAAGGTTTTTACATCATACCGGGCATACCTGGCATACCACCTGGCATACCACCACCAGCTGGGGAAGGAGGTTGTGGTGCATCAACAATGGCAACCTCAGTCGTGGCCAACAATGAAGCGACACCAGAAGCATCCACTAGACCGGATCTAACCACCTTGAAAGGATCGATGATACCGGCAGCCAACATGTCAGTGAACTCACCCTTGGAAGCATCGTAACCCTTGGCAAAATCATTACCATACTCGTCGATCAATTTGCCGACTATGACGGAACCTTCTTCACCGGCATTTTCAATGATCTGTCTTGCTGGTCTTGAAATGGCCTTTCTAATGATGTCGACACCCAACTTTTGGTCAAAGTTGTCAACCTTGACTTCATCCAGGATACGGGAAGCCTTGGCCAAGGCGGTACCACCACCTGGTAGGATACCTTCTTCAACAGCAGCTCTTGTGGCGTTCAAAGCGTCATCGTAACGATCTTTCTTCTCACCGACTTCCACTTCAGAAGAACCACCAACTCTGATAACAGCGACACCGCCAGACAGTTTAGCCAAACGTTCTTGGAGTTTCTCCTTTTCGTAAGAGTTTGTGGTGGTCATATCGATTGAGTTCTTGATCTGTTCCACTCTAGTCTCGATGGCGTCCTTTGAGCCGTTACCGTTTAGCACAACAGTGTCCTCCTTGGTAATGGTGATAGAATCACAGGAACCCAACTGCTCAATCGTACATTGCTCAGGTTTCAAATCTAGTTCTTCAGTGAAAACAGTCCCCCCAGTCAAGATGGCAATGTCACCCAAAGTGTTCTTTCTGTTGTCACCAAAACCTGGGGCCTTGACAGCACAGACTTTAACTTGACCCCTCAGCTTGTTCAAAATACAGGCGGCTAGAGCTTCACCGTCAACGTCTTCCGCTAGAATGACCAAAGGTCTTCTGGATTGGTTGGAGATTTCCAAGGCTGGTAAAATATCTTGGATAGAGGAGATTTTCTTTTCGCTAATCAAAAGCAGAGGCTTTTCGAATTCGACCTTGCCAGATTTTGGATCAGTGATGAAATATGGGGAGATGAAACCGCGGTCAAATCTCATGCCTTCTGTGACTTCCAATTCGTCCTCTAAAGTTCTACCCTCTCTGATAGTAATGACACCTTCCTTCCCGACTTTCTCCATGGCAGAAGCTAAAAGTTTACCGACATGTGCATCACCGTTTGCTGAGATGGTGGCCACCTGAGCAATCTCTTCGGATGTGGTGATTTCCTTCTTGTTGTTGCTCAAAAAGTCGATAACCTTCTCCACAGCAGCCTGAGAACCTCTTCTCAAGTCCATTGGATTGCAACCTGCAGCAACGTTCTTTACAGATTCAGTGAAAATGGCTCTACCTAAGACAGTGGCAGAAGTGGTACCATCACCAGCAGCCTCGTTGGTCTTGGAGGCAACTTCTTGTAGCAACTTGGCTCCCATATTTTCGAATTTGTCTTCTAGCACAATGGACTTGGCAACGGTCACACCATCCTTGGTGATCTTTGGAGCACCAAATGGTTGCTCGATCAAAACGTTTCTACCCTTAGGACCCAAAGTAGCCTGGACAGCATCGGCAAGTGTCTCAACACCTCTCAAAAGAGCGGCACGACCTTCAACGCCGAACTTCAATTCCTTGTGAGAAGAGTAACAACGGCGCAAGACGTTTGCTGATCTCAGGTTGGGGATACGAGAGCGAGTAGCAATAGATCTCAACATATTTCCACAAATAGCGAGCACTCTGTAGTTGTCCAAGGAACCCAGAACTGTTAATAAGAAATGTAGTTGGTCGTCACCACCTCAGCCGTAGCTGAATTGCCCGTGCAAACTTGCCCCATATATATATGCTACTGAGGGAGAAGTTACATCAAAACTCAAAAGCGGGTAACATCTTAAGGTCTTTCCAGAAAATTCCAGCGACATCACGTGACAGTCTCATAATAAGGGTTGGCGGTTAAAAGTGGGGTATTTCGGGGGCTGGGCGGCTAAAAGAATGTATAAAAGGTCAACGCACTTGTGAGCTGCCCATCTGATCAATTTATCAGCTCTACAGAAGTATTTCAGCACAGCTAGGTTCTGTCAAATCATTGTCGATATCAGGAATTATCATAGGTCTTGATGCCGGAGGATTGACCATTCAAATGTGCGTCACGTGATATGGGGCTCTGAGCTATCCGTAGGGTAACCTCGATCCTCGATTGGTTCGCTGATGCGGGTAATATGTCTTCCTTCCATGGATTTTCGCGCGGCGGTTTATGCACCTCGGTAACAGCGGCCCACCCCACCGGTCCCTAAGTCTATACCAAATCGAGTAAAAACGCACGGAAGAACTGATTCTCGACGTGGCCCTCCTCAAATCAGCGGTTGTTCGATAAAGCTCAGATCAACTCGGCACTCCTGTTGTCAAATTTCCTACCAACCGTGGAGGATTGAAAAAGAAATCAGATATATATCACTACTTTTCGAGTTGAAGTTTTCATTAAGGAAGAATAAAGCGAAGAGTCAAGCCCTGCCAGCTCGCTCGACTGCATCTTCACCTGCATTGGCAAGGTCATCACTCGACAAAGGTGACAGGGAGCTCCATCATAGGTTTGACCGAGCAGCAGATTCCATAGATTCAATTATTTTAACTAAACCAGACGTTGATCTTCATACGGACCCCTCACAAAGTACAACGACTAAGAATATACACGTTGCAATGCATGCGCCATCCTCAGCAGATAATTCGAGATCAATGAACGTGAAGGATTTCAATGAAGCCACGCTTACCGATGATGGTATCATGATCACTTCTCAGGGGCTCCATCATTCCTCCAGAGGCTGGTCCGCGACCGAAGATGACGTTCTGCATGAAAATCAGAACAACAGTACAACTAGTATTCGAAGTGAGAGCAGTCTTCTTGAAACGGCTTCTTTGATCAGTTGCGTTACATGCCTCAGCGATAATTACTCTGCTGAACAGCACAATCGTTTGAATGTAGCAAATCGCGGTGAGTTCTTAAGTGATGGTGAGGTCAACAATCTAGGTGACGAAAACACACGCTACTCCTCTGTCACGGGTCAAATGCTTGTAAACACAGTCATACCTTATGGAAGAATATTGCATGCCAAATATTTGGACAGCTCCAAAGGTTACTCAGATAATGCAGACGGAGCAACGACTGCAGAGGTAGGTATTTCGCATTCATCTTCGAATGTAAACGCTAGTGAAGGTCGAGCTAACTCCCCTGGAGACACTGCAAGCGCCGCCGATCCCTTCTTAAATGGTGAAGAGATCAACAGCGGAACAGAGAAAAAGGTTGCAGCGAAAAAATACTCCAAAAAAGGTAGTGAACCAACGTTGGTGGAAATTACGTTTGCCAAACCTAGACGTCATGATATTGTACCCAAGCATTTGACCTTATCCATTAGTTATCCGAGTTCCTCACCCCAAGTGGACGTTGTGGAAGAGATATTGAGAAGAAGTTACAAAGGTGCTCGGCGTGAGAGAAAGATTCTAGTCATCATCAACCCCTTTGGAGGTAAGGGTAAGGCTAAGAAGTTGTTCGTTTCTAAATGTAAACCCATATTACTGGCAAGTAAGTGTTCGATAGACACAGCATACACCAAATATGCTATGCATGCGGTAGATATCGCTCGTGAAGTCGATATCGATAAATATGACACAATTGCGTGCGCGTCCGGAGACGGTATTCCGTATGAAGTCATTAACGGATTGTTCCAACGACCTGATAGGGCTGAAGCATTCAATAAGCTTGCGGTGACACAACTACCGTGTGGGTCAGGGAACGCTATGAGTGTCTCCTGTCATTGGACCAATAATCCTTCTTACGCTGCGTTATGTCTGGTCAAGTCTGTGGAGTCCAGAATAGATTTGATGTGTTGCTCACAGCCTTCGTATTATAAAGAATTCCCCCGTCTATCTTTTTTGAGTCAAACATATGGTATCATTGCCGAGTCAGATATCAATACGGAGTTCATTAGATGGATGGGGCCAGCAAGATTTGAACTTGGTGTTGCCTTTAACGTGCTGCAAAGGAAGAAATATCCCTGTGAAATATACGTCAAATATGCTGCAAAGTTGAAGAACGATCTAAAGGTGCACTATCTTGAGCATAAAAATCGGGCCTCATTGCGATTTGAAACCGAGCTTGAAAGTACGGAAGATCGTCGTGAACAGGGGGGCTCTAGCTCCAATGAAACTGGAACCGAGAAAGTAACTGAGAAAGATTTCAAAATAAAGTACCCGCTGGATGATGGAGTACCCAGTGATTGGGAAAGAGTCGATCCCGATCTAACAAACAATTTGGGGATATTCTACACCGGGAAAATGCCTTATATCGCGGCAGACACAAAGTTTTTCCCAGCTGCATTACCGGCAGACGGTACTATGGATCTTGTGATAACCGACGCCAGAACCCCCGTCACAAGAATGGCACCAATCTTGCTAGCCCTAGACAAAGGGTCGCATGTTTTGCAGCCTGAGGTCGTGCACTCCAAGATACTGGCTTACAAGTTAGTACCGAAAATCACTAGTAGTCTTTTCTCTGTCGATGGAGAAAAGTTTCCACTAGAACCTTTGCAAGTTGAGGTCATGCCCCGTCTGTGTAAGACACTGCTCAGAAATGGCAGCTACGTGGACACAGAGTTCGACTCAATGTGAATGTTTTTCTTGGGAATTAGATACATATAGGTGCACTTAAGTATATGTATGCATTAAGTGTAGGTAGTGGATAAATTAATGGGATATTACATTTTTTTTCTCAAGGCGCTCAACATTGGCAACTACTTTCCTGTGGTTGCTCATCCGTAGTAGTAATATCGATCACACCAGGTTTATTAGTGTCTGCTTTGCCCGTTTCATCCGATCCATCAACCTCGGATGCTCCACCATGACTGTCTTGGAACTCGGGGAGTGATTTGGCCACTTTCTTAAATAGATTCTTAACGTTATAACCAGCTTTAGTTGACGTTTCCATGAAGATCTTGGCTCCCAACAGCTTAGCTTTGGCCTCACCTTCCTCCGTGGAGACTTGTCTCTCATCAGACAAATCGCTCTTATTCCCAACAATACATAGTATCACATTTTCTTCACCTCTTTCGTTCTTCACGTCCTCTATCCATTTGTCGATAAACTCAAATGATCTTTTCTTAGTGATATCATACACCACAATCGCAACTCTTGAATCTCTTATGTATGATGGTATCAGTGATCTGAATCTCTCTTGGCCGGCGGTGTCCCACAATTGCAGTCTGATAGTCTTATCGTCCAGGTACATTGTCTTCGACAGAAAATCAATACCAATCGTTGCCTGGTAGTGATCATCAAACGTGTCATACATGAATCTGGTAATTAGAGAGGTCTTACCGACACCTTGCTCGCCCAGGAACACAATCTTATATTTCGTCAAAGTTTTCCCAGACCTACTCCCACTCATTTTGCTGCCCTGCTTGGATTCGCCTGTCACACAGTGTACTGCTAAATAGCCAACAGAAGCGACTATCACCAGTTCTTGAATTCCCTGGAGATCTATTCCTCTAGTTGATCGATCCCTCCTTCTGGGCCTGGAAAAGCCATTTGAGTCACGTGCCTGTCATTGAGTAGTATATAAAGTCGTAAACCAGCCTAAAGCTGACTCAATTCGAGTCCATTTAGCAGCTCTTGATACTTCTAATCACTTAGCTCTTCAGCCAAACTTCTTGAACTTGAAAAGCGGTCGACTCATGTCCACCGGCTTCCAAGATTGGGTCTGACACTCATGTCTGGTAAGCGTTCTAAGCTGATTATTTTGACGCAACGTGAGGATCAGCCTTCTCTCCAGTATCCCTGAACATGAAGGGCATTACATGGAAGTGTGTTTTTGTGTTGAGCATCTGCGCTGTGGCAGCTTCCTAACACTGTAATACTTTCTATAGACGCTGCAAAATTTATCTACCATAGATTATTTCTTACCAGATTTCTTGATCCCACCACCAACTAATGGCTTACCAGATTTGACGTTGGACATGAAAGCTTTCTTGGCAGCAGCATCCTGCTTTTGCTTCTCTTTGAAAGCAACGTCCTCAGGATCAAGGTCCTGTTGCTGCTTCTTCTTTTGCTTTAATGGCTTGGCCTTACCACCTTGACGACCGGACATTGCTTATTCGGTTGAGTGACGAGTTCCTGAGGTGCAAGTAGCATCTAAATTTGATAATCGATGAGCTTTCGCTTAATGAAAATTTTCGGTCCTTGGTTAACTTTCGTGGCTAACATTAAGAAAGTGAGAATAACAAAATCGCTTCATTTGAAGCCAACTTCAAACTTGATGCGTACCGTCTGCCGAATTTCTTGACATTTGTGCTGTAAACCTTGGTCAATTGCCATTTTCTTGCCGTGTTTGTAGTCCAACGTGGCCCTAGAGAAATGTAGTCGGAGACTGTTGTCTGAGACGTTCAAGTTTAATCGCTATCGCATCTGTCTGCGTGTTTGAGTTGTCATACTATTCAAGCAGGGTACAGATTGTAGCAAGCATTTTATGTTTCTCGTAATATGTTTCCTTGTTAAATCTATGCTCTTCAGAACTAAACGTCAAAATTTGAATGGTTATGCATTACTTTGAATTATAAGGAGTTTTAAGTAAAATAACTATTTAGTACTTTCTTTCAAACTGACAATTCTGTTTAGAATGATCTTATCATCTGTGCTCTCCTTGTCCAGAGTGAAATAACCGACTCTCATGGCTTGGAATCTGCAGACTTCCTTTCTGTCTTTCTCCTCAGGAACGTAGAATTCTGATTTCTTGACGGAATCGACAACCCAAGGTGATTTCTTGACAATTTGGTCAAAGTTAGGTTCAATGACAGAGTTCTTGTAGACTACTTCACTTGCAGGGTTGATGTCTTTCAAATAACCATCTGGGTGTGCTGAAGGATTCTCAGAAGAAAACAACTGATTGTATACTCTTGTCTCAGCCACCTTGACAGGTGAGTTGTATTTTGCTGAGACGGGAACCCATTGAATGTATGTCTTTGGTTTCTTTGGTTTTCCATCAGCTGGTGAGTTGTCGTAATTAGCATGTATTCTGATGACCTTCCCAGATTCATCCGTCTCCATACTTTTGAAAGAAATGTTGTATGGTACTTTGATCAACCCAACTGGTTGGTTTGGTGTCAAACGGAAAAATTCTTTGTCATCGGTGGACTCCGAGAAGTCGGATCTTTCAATGAATAGCCTCTTGGTGAATGGCACAGTTCTTTCACCAAATTCTGGGGAACCAGGTCTGAATGGAATTGTAACCATCTCTTCATAATCATCTGGTAAGTTATCTAGTACCACTTCAATTGGGTCGAGCACAAACATGAGTCTAGGTGTAGAATCCTCCAAGTATTTTCTTATGGCACTCTCAAATCTGATAACCTGAATGTTTGTAGTACTGGTCGTGACACCCAATGTGTTAATGAATGATAAAATAGCTCCTGGAGGAACACCACGTCTGCGGATAGCCTCCAAAGTGAAAAGTCTAGGGTCATCCCAGCCTCTGACAAACTTCTCGTCGACCAATTTGGCAATCTTTCTCTTCGATAGAACAGTACCCGTGATATTCAAACGACCATACTCTCTTTGTGTTGGTCTGAAAACGTGCACCTGGTCACATAGCCACTCGTAACTTTCTCTTGATAGATAGAACTCGGTGGTACATAGAGAATGGGTGATGTTTTCGAAAGAATCGACCAAACAGTGGGTGAAATCATAAGTTGGATATATTCTCCATTTATCGCCGGTTCTTGGATGTGGTG
The DNA here is from genome assembly GCA_003708055.3 of Torulaspora maleeae. Classification (NCBI taxonomy): domain Eukaryota; kingdom Fungi; phylum Ascomycota; class Saccharomycetes; order Saccharomycetales; family Saccharomycetaceae; genus Torulaspora; species Torulaspora maleeae. Next base: position 789,208 of record PPNA03000003.1, on the reverse strand, counting down.
CGTTCAACACCCTGTATGCTACTAGATCCCACATCTGGGGACTTGGTGAGGTCAAATCCTGTTTCATTCTCAGCGTAGCCTCACCTGGCTTGTAAAAACCATCCCTCATCTTTCTGAACTCTTCTAACGTTTCTTCGACCGATCTTTCACGGTCCTTACATGCAAATCTTTCACCACCGGGGGTTCCATCTTCCTTGATACCACGGCCGGCTTTTACTTCCTCAGAAGTACAGTGACAGACGTAAGCCTTACCATTCTTGATCAAGACCTCAGCCAACTGATACAGCTCATCAAAGTTATCACTAGAGTATGTGACTCTTGTGGGGCTGAAACCAAGCCATGAGACCATTCTCTTAATCGACTCAAAATACTCTGGTGCTTCTGCCTCAGGGTTAGTGTCATCAAATCTCAAATTACATTCACCTCCGTTGTGTTTAGCATATCCAAAGTTGACCATAATTGCCTTGGAATGTCCTATATGCAGATATCCATTAGGCTCTGGAGGGAATCTCGTGCGAACTTTGCCATTGACCGCCTTTAGATGTTCAGCCAAAAGCTCAGTCGTTGCCTGTGGGTTGTCTTCTACCTTATGCAAATCCCCCAAAAATCCTTCAGTGAACATATTTCTCTCGACAGCACTAGAGAGGGATGTCTTGTCCTTCTTTTGCTTCTCCTTAGCACCACCCTTTCCGGAGTCTCCTCCCTTCTTCTTCTTCTTAACAAGATCTCTTTCATCCTTGGGGCCCAGAACTTTCAAGATCTCTTGATCAATTATAGGCTTGAAGCTACGAGGATCAGCCCACTTAAGTTCTGGCAGGTTCTTGATATTTGCAAAAATTCCAGGCACAAGCTTGTAGCGCTCCGCAACAATAGTCTCCTTATTGGCTTCAATATATTGAACGACACGCTCTCTGACCTGGTCCTCAGTGATTTCCACTCCGACACCCGAGTTCTCGTTCATAGCTTCCTCAGTCGCCTCATTTCCGTGTTCTTTGACGTATTTGAAAGCAGCTTCAACCTGCAAATTAGTCTTCAAGTCACCCTTGATGATACCATTCACGATAAGCTTCGAGTTAGCAAATTCAGCACCCTTGATCAGCGATGCTAGATTATGCACAAGAGCTCTACTCGATTTGTCCCAGGTGTAATCGACTGGACCCTCTTTAACCAGCTCTGATAAAGTATCTGCAACTTTTTTGTTTTTCACAATTTCTTTGATCTTAGGCTCTTCGAAACCCACCTTGCCAAAAAGCTGGGCAAGTTCTTCAACCTCAGACATCGCAATTGCTTCACTGGGGTATTTCTTGTCTACGTTAGCTGCCATCTTGATATGGTATCTCATCCTAATCGTTCTTAATTGTAGAAAAATTTTAATCGTATGACACGATCTACAATCAACAAAGGGTCGGCGGTTAAAACAAAGTAAACAAGACCTTCAACATAACAACTACGGTAGATTAGGAGGATGGATGGCACTTTGAGAATTCAGGAGACTAGAAAGACTATGAGAATCACAGAGGATATCATGAAGGAACTACTCGGAGTACCGCTCTCGCATTTGAGACACGGTGCCAATCTTGACGCTGAGATTGACCGATGTGAGATGAACCTGAAGAATGCGAACAATTTTGAGAGGCTGCTGCGGGAGTTATCGAATGAAGATATACTGGTAGAGAATTTGGAGACTGTATACGCTCTCCTCAGATTGGGTGCCAGATTCTCTAATGCGTCACTCGTGGGGAACGAATATTGGTCCATGCTGATGGTCAGTTAGATCTAATCACCGTTATTATCCTTTTTGACAGAATTTTTTATGCTAACAGTATTGAAGAACTTGGAATATGCGCCCGGAGCCAAGGTCTCGAACGATTGTAGCTTGATAAACCACCTGCTTTGCCATGGGTTACAGATGGATCACCGAGATAGCTGGAAACACTTGGCGCTTCTGATTGACCTTTGCTATGGGATTCCTAAAACAAAGCAGTTGGTTATGAAGTTGATAAGGTCAACATACGCCGAGGAGATCGGCAAAGTGCTCGATACTACACGGGATTTTCAGCAGGCCAATTTTCTTATCGAATTACTTTCAAATAGTTTCCCAAGAAAGTCTACTGACGAGGTGGGGGTTGTAATGCAGCCCGAGCTATGGGATAGAGCAGAACAAAAGAATGATGTATTCTTCAACAATCCCCTCTACCCGTTCCGGGGCAAGCATGGCGATGCTCATATTTTGAACTTCCTTTTAGACTTTATGAACTCACAGATGAGTGATGTTGTCCCAGTGACTAGCATTAGCCATCACTCAACAGGCAGAAGCGGGACTGCAAAACTTATAAGGACCAGTAAAGGGGAAAGATCCACTAAACATTTCTACGTTCAAGCAAATCATGATGGTGTTTTTGTGTGGGATGGGGATGGCAAATTCCTGGAGGTTGATCGCAGATATGCAAAAATCAGCAGAAAGGGAAGAAGCGGTATAAAAATAGTGATTGTCGGTAAGCCTTCAAAATGTCTCCGTTCTAGAGACGGCTCGTGGCTACAACAATTCTTGAACGTCGAGTGGTTTTTATTAGAGTGCAAGGATCAAACTGCTCTCGACCATTTTTTTACCAAGCTAGGTTGCACGAGAAAGGTTAGCGAAGTTCAAACATTCCTTGCACTTACCCACACAGACGAGGATATCATCGATCGTGCTGAAAGCACAGTTATAGAGCCTCATCAAACAACCAACTATGCTTCTGCCCAAGACCCGACAAACTCATCTTTGTCACATGCCAAGCCTGATAGCCGCTCAGAGAAGAAAGATCAATTAGCCACCCCGGAGCAATCTGATGCAAGAATCTGTACCGATGAATGGGATTTCAAGCCCTCATCTGAACAACCAGCCGTCTGCACCTCTAATCTACAAATTGGAAAACAACTTACTCCCGCTGCAGGTGACGAAATGGAAGATGATGATGGGTCGCCCTTAGTGCTTGCTCAGAAGAGAAAGAAAATCAGGGAAACCACCAGGACCTTAGAGATTTTGAAGAAAGATTTTGCCCTGACCTGCAATCCCTCTTCATCGAGAGATGATGACTGCAAAGTAGTGCAAAGATCACCATCTTTGTTGATAACAAAGTTCGAGACAACCGCCAAATATTTACCTCCAAGGCACAGTGAAGCTAAATCCAAGTTTGCGACTCCTAAACCTAGCGCAGCAAAATCGATTGCACCTAAGGATATCAATATCCTCGATACTATATTTGGCAAAGCTGAAACTTCGAGCCGTCAAAAGCCCAGGAGACAACAAAGGCTCAAGAATTTTAAACCGGTTATCGAGATTCCTTCACAAGATATTCCATTACCCAAAACAAGAAGCCATAGGAAGAGAGCTGGCGGGGTCGCCAAGAAGGAGGCTGCTGTCGTGGCACCAAAAGCCATTATTCCACCAGAGCTTTTAAAGAGCAAAGAACTGGCAGGTGTAGCTAAGAAGGCGGCTAAACGTTCGGCAGAAGAAATAACTGATGAATCAAAGGTTTCTAGGAAGAAGAAGCCTTTGGAAGTCAAAAACCAAGGTGGCCAAGACAAGCCTGATATGGCCAAGGTGGAGACGATCGAGAACCCCACATTGGATAACACGGATATGATGAATTCTACGACCATCTTGGGAAACATGTCCTACGCTGCACCTATGCCCGTTTCCACAGGCAACGTATTCACCGACAAGCTGCAAGAACAAATTTTCAGTTCGATATCCCACTTTTCCAATGAAATGGTCAGAAAGATGACATTAATCAATGATGAACTCAACAACTCAATTGTGAGAGAATTGTCTGGGAAATATCAAAAACTGTTCCAGGAATTGCAAAAAAGCTTTCAGGAGGACACGGAAGAGATGCTGAAATTTGTCGCTGACATTAAGGATATGATGAAGCTGCCTGAGAATGACCTGGTCGACCTAATCAAAACTCGCAAAGTTGGTCGCTAAGCCGGTTCTGTTACCCGCCGAAGGACGTATCAAAGTACCACGCAAAAAAAGTTTTCACTCAGCGCTTGTCGGCCAGAAAGCTGATCCGCGAGTGAAAAAAAATTTCATCATACACTTTGTTCATCATTTGGATGTCTTACTTGAAATTTTTCACTTGTTCTCTTAGAGTTTGCTCTAATATCTACAGCAGACCGCAATTAATCAAAGATGGACTCCAAGACCCCAGTTACTCTAGCTAAAGTTATCAAGGTTCTAGGCCGTACTGGTTCTCGTGGTGGTGTCACTCAAGTCCGTGTTGAATTCTTGGACGACACCTCCCGTACCATTGTCAGAAACGTCAAGGGTCCAGTCAGAGAAAACGATGTTTTGGTCTTGATGGAATCTGAGCGTGAAGCTCGTCGTTTGCGTTAAGTTAGGGAAATTGCTACCATATTTTATTTTCTGTTTCCTTATTATTAATATCATCTAAAAACCAAAAAGAGAGATTATACATGTGCTATTACAAATTTTGGCTTTGATGTTGTCTAGCTTGCATTGAAATCGTTTGTTCGGTATGGTTGGTTTATGAGAACATGGTTTCAAACCTACATGGATTACAATTGAAGGTGGGTAATTTAAAGATACATTCCAAGAGATAAATTAAGTGATCGAAGTCACCTGATTTTTTTGGGTCTCGCGGAGGAGTCTTTAGATTCATCGCTTGTTATTGACGGTTGTAATTGGTTGAAAGGAGGATGTTCTGAAAATTTGTGAAGATCCACCAGCACTCACAGCAAAGAAAATCAATTATGCTACCATCATCGTTGGCTTTAAGCTGCAATATGCGCATGTTATATACTATATATCATCTAATAATCTTGATTGTTCAAGTTGTCTTCTTTGTGTATGTCGATGGATGTGACTGTTTGTACCTAGTTTGACAGAGGTGACTGGGTTTTTAGAATAGTCAACACATTTACGAAGCTCCAACACCCATCAACCACCAGAATGTCTCGGCGGCTATTTTTTGGGTTTTGCGTGTAAAAAAATCGATGGGCCTCCGAACCGCATCACGTGCTAGAAAGCAAGATGGCTCGCATATCACGTGCAAATCATGTGAGGTGGCTCTTCAGGCGAAATCAGCTGTTTAAGGACAGGACGAGCGCTATGTTGGCTCGGATCGTTTCTTTGGTAGTAAATGGCTAAGAAGTCTCTGAAGTGTATTCTTGTGTCACGTGAGACATTGGAGGACGGGTAACATACTTTCATAAACTAATGTAAGGCACTATCCTGTGAAAGGCTCAAGCAGGTGATAGTTCTACATAGAAGCCCTGAAGCACGCAGGCATGGGACTACCGTCCATCTATGCGAGTGATAACAATAGGATATCCATAAAAAACGGAAAAAATGGTCCTTCAAGGAGTGAGATCTCAACATCCTTGGCGGGAGTTGCTAAGAAATCTGACAGTGGAAAATACAAAGTCTCTGACATCGACAGTCTCGTTGGCTCGAAGTCTAGCAACACTAGAACTAGTGATGAGGACTATCCGATGGTGGAAATGCAAAATGAGGATGAAGTTCAGTTAGTGTCGAAGATGCTGTCCCAAAGAAGAAACAGTCGCTCAGGAGCTTCTGAATCCTTCATCTCTAAAGAAGCATTGGATTTAGAGATCCCAACAATGATGCCTACGAGAATGAAAAGTATCTTTGTTGTAGACACAAACTTTTTAATCTCTCATCTGGCCACATTAGAAGCTCTAAGGCAACTTGCTCCCTCATTCCATCATCAGATTATAATTCCCAACACAGTTGTGCAGGAGCTTGACGGGCTGAAAAACTCTCTCAGGGCGGTTCAATTAGATGATAGGACAGGTGAAATCGGATTGCTGGCACGACGAGCTAACGGTTGGATTTATGGGAACTTGGCTAATCGGGATTCAGGCGTTATGGGACAAAAACTGCGTCAAATGATAAACCCAAACTGTGTGAAAGATGATGCAATACTAGACTGTTGCCTCTTTTTCAAAGAGAAGCTCAGCTGTTTCGTGATCCTTCTATCCAATGACAAAAACTTATGCTTGAAGGCCCTTACCGAAGGACTCTTAACAGTGTCATTCAGGAAAGGAATGACAGCTCACTTGATTGCCTCAATGACCCATAATGAAAATGTGAGCCTTTTTGGGCCCGGGCTCGAGGTCGACGAACCCATGGAGGAAACCCAAGTCTCGGATTCTCGTCGCCTCAATTTTACAGAAGTTTCACTAAGGATCTTCACGGAAGTCACGGCAGCCGTAGTCGAGGCTATTCACCATATCTTACAAGATGAATACGGCGAAGATGTCAATCTGATAGATTTTCAGCCAGAAATTATAAACGACCTAAGTGTCGTAACCAAATGCATCGATAAACTGTGGGTTTCAGTTTTTGCAGAGTATTTCAAAAGGTCCAGGATACGCAGAGATGACTGGAAAAACGTTCCTACATGCTTGACTACTGTGCCTACAAATATCGCTAGTTTGAAGAACTTGGTGAACTTCTGGCAAGAAATACTGCATCTTCTTTACTTAAAAAGAAACCAGGCTGACGGTGACAATCTACAGAAGAATATGCTTTGGTGGACAAAATCCACCAGTGAATTTGAGTAGTCGTCAGGCTGAAGATTCTTTCGTAATCTTGACTTTTCTGAATCTGCGTTTCTTGCTCGGAGACCTGGATGTCTCCCGACTCGAGATTGGACTTACTTCCGCTGACATAGATTCCTCTCTTTTCAAAGATGGTGCTTCCTCCCTCTTCACCGATCCACTACCTCCCCTCTCCCTGGCGTTAGGCGATCCTTCCTCGAGGTCTGAGGCAGGTGCAAAATCGGAAGTCAGTTTGGTTGCTTTCCGTTTTGATGGGGAGGAAGGATTAGATTTCTTATACTGCTTCATCTCTTTTCTTAACGTGAACAAAAAGTCGGCGGTTTGAGCCTCCACTAATGATCTCTCAGGGACTTCTTCGACTCCAGCGAAAACTGCACTTTTCGCTACATCATCATCGTACTTTTCTAATGCTTGGTAATTCAAAGAGCCGCTGGGAGCCCACCTGTTCAGGGCTTGTTTATCGCCTGCTTCTTCTAGGTTCTCTTTCAAGAATTCAATTGCCTTGTCCTTGGATTCTATTATCCTTACTCTGTTTGATGATAGCTTCTCTAGCAAATGACCACCAGCTAGTACTTCATCCAGCAGCCTTCTTAGGATAATAGATGAGACTCCCGAATCAATATCTACAACTATCGCCTTCAAATTTAATTTTAGTGAAGAGGACAAGTTGATGGATAGTTCAATAGTATCGCCATTCCTCTGAAACCTTAATGCAGATGAGGGATTGCCGCTTAGATGACGTAGACTCGCACGTATTTGATCTATAGAGCTCTCCAAGAAGCCTTGATTTCGGCTTTGGTCTTGCAGGTTCTCAGGACTGAGTAGTGCAACGTATGGTTCTCTCTCAGCTGATGGAACAAAGCATAACAAAAGAGTCCCTGATGACATTACAATTAGGCAGTGGAAACAGTTCTCATCACCGACTTTTAAATTTGACCAAGTAAGGTTGAAGTCTTTGGTTCTCAGCAGCTTCGGTAGCTCTTCGAGTTCCCTAATCATATCGCTGGGCATACTGGAATCTTGTTTCGAGCACTCTGGCGCATTTTTATATAGTGTTACACATATGTAAAACTAAGAAGCAGGAACGAAACACTTAAACAGAATGCGTAATGCTTTTGCTGATCAAAGATCACTTTTCTCGGACATGTCCTTCATTTCGAACGATTCACTTGCAGCAATGGGCTTCTGTTCATGTTCATCCAAAACAAGTTGTCTGAGCTTCTCTTTGATAGTGTTTCTAGTCTCGCCTACTGCTGACTGTGCAACATTGTACACCGGACCCCATAATCCAAATTTATTCACGAAGTAGAAGGCGACTGCTAAGACCAACGTCAAAGTGACGAACAATGGGTTGCGGATGACCATCATGAACTCATTCCAGCCTAAAACAACGATAATAATGTAAATCCAGATCGGAATCGAAGTCGTCGTTTTTATAATCGATCTTTTACTATCTAGGACAGTGACATTGATTTGCCTCCGGAACTGCTGTAAGACCTTTTCCTTCTGAATTTCGTTCAAGATATGAGCGAACCTCTTTGAGTGATAAATACCCACATCATCTTTATAGAATTCATCGTCTTCGTCGTCACAATCGTCAAATTTGGCAACGATCTCGACATTATCAGATGTCGCAGCGAGCGAGAGTACTCCCAATACTTGAAGAGCGTGCTCCTTTGCGATCCGGAACGCTTGATCGATTTCCTCTTCATTCTTCCATAAGCGGGGAGAGTCACCGTCGTCATATCTGAATTTCGATTCAAACCTATCCCTCAAGATCCCAACTATAGTATCTTCTTTTAGGTAATCATGCACTGTCACGTTCAGTAAATGCCAACCGGTATGATATATTTGCTGAACGAGCTTGTCGTTTTGTTCTCTAGAGAATCCCACTTGAAAGTCGTACGCTCCATCTTCCACAGCAAACTTGCCGATAGATTCTTTTATTGTGTTATCGAACATTTTCATGACCTTGTCCCAGACGTCTAGCTCAGGATGCGAGAGAAGACTAGTAGTTGTCTCTTTAATTTTCAAAGTAATACTCTTCTTGGCACGAGTCACTATAGTTTTCACCTCTTCATCTCTCAGTTTCTCGATCTCCTCTTTCAGGCTGTCTTCAAATGTGCTGATCGATTCTTGTGATGAAGGGATAAACCCTTCTTTTTGAAATTCATCAACGACTTCGACATACTTACCCTTAGCAGATACTTCCGAAGCTTCAGATCTTTCTGCAAACGATTTACTACTATTCTTGTCTCCTACATCAGTCTTCAGTGTCTTTAATAGGGTACTGGAGAAGTTACTCAAGAATTGCTGCACCGTTTCTGTGAATTTATCCACCATATTTTTCTTCAATTCCTCTCTTTTCTCCAAGTATTCTGTCTCAACATATCTTGAAGCTTGCGAGTCGTACTCATTGAAACAAACATCTCTTAATTTGTTCATCGCTGCGACAAGCTTAGCCTTTTTCTCGATTACTGGATCAATTTCTTCGTGATAGCTCCCGGCGAAGTTCTTGAAGGCCTCGCTTGCAATTTCTTCTGTTTTGAATCTCGAAACAAGTATTTGTTGAGTTGGTAAGTCCAGATCCTTGTTGTTCTCAATTTGTTCCCAGCAGTTCTCAGAATATATAGTCCACCCATCCAATGGCAGACGATGATGATACGCCGGCTTGAAATAGTAGGATTCACGATCCTCATGAACAAAATGGTCCCCTAAAGCTTTCACATCATTCTCAAATTCAAGTGGCTGCAGTAGCTTGTGAGATAGCCCGACAAACTCGAGGTCAAAGAAATCCGTGAGAACTGCATCATCACATTCTGCAGGCTTACTGAGTTCGGACCATATTTTTTTAAGCTCTGATGTGAGAGATTCACTCAAGCTGTTCAGAGGAGTCAATCCAACATGATCTCTAATAACAAACAGCAGCAACACTTTATGACCGCTTCTGTTCTTGCCAAACAAGGACAAATTCACCTCGAAAACAGTTTTCAATAAAGCCATATTATTTCCTTGGTATAGCCCAATCTGCTGCTCCCACATGTTAACGATCAAAACTTCTGAAACTGCAATGGCGAACAAGGCTGCCTTTCGTTCAAAATCTTGATCTTCACCCCTCTCAGCACCATCAGATCCCTCGACATCCAACACAAACAGATCAGGGGACCTAACATCCGGCTTAGTTTTCGTGTTCACTTGATTTGTGTGAGCCAACCATATACCCTTTGTGGTCTGTTGTCTTTTGAATTGACCATCCATAGTATCGAAAGTGGTATTGAAAAGAGTGTTCAACAAAGTAGATTTACCACTAGATTGGGACCCGAAGACCGAGATAACATGGTAATTCAGGCCAACATCACGATGACCGATCCATTCTTTGAAATGTGCCAAGGCACCCGCATGAAACCGCTTTTGCTCGTCTATTAGCTGTATGGCTTCCCGGCCTCCTTCAGCTTCGCTCATCTTTGGATGAATCTAGAGATGTGAGTCGTCTAATCCAGCTTTCTGAGTGTTTTGTGGACCTTGTTGTAGTTCCCTTTGAACTTTTCAATTAAACTCGTTAAACAATAAACGAAAAACATCAGCTTACCTCTTCATAACCGCAACAGACCAAGAAATCAGTCCTGAAAGCTGGTGGATAATCAATTCGAACGAGATGAGTAACGTGAATGCCAAGCTGGAGAAGACTTTGCGGAGGTTTGAAGCAAGAATTGAGGCCGGGGACTACTATGAAGCTCACCAGACGTTGAGGACCATCGCCAACAGATATGTGAGAAGCAAGTCATATCAAGATGCCATTGATCTGATTTCTCACGGTGCTCAGGCTTTTCTAGTGGCCAAGCAGGGTGGATCAGGGACAGATCTGGTTTTCTACCTACTTGAGGTCTATGACATCGCTGAGATCAAAGTCTCCGATGCCTCTGTGTCAAGATTGGTTCAGCTATTGGTGGAAATTGATCCACAGGAACCTAATCTGAAGGATGTTGTTACCGGGATGAACAATTGGTCAGTTAAATTTGGTGAATACAAGTTTGGCGATCCTTACCTGCACAATGCCATTGGGTCTGTGTTGATTGAGGGCGGATACGCTTACGAAGCGGAAAGATATTTGATGCTTGGTCCACACGACTCGGTAAAGAAGTACATTGATCTGATCTGGGAGTGGTTCTGTCAAGAAGAAGATGTTGAGAGCGTGGGGGACTTTCTCAGTAGGCTTATTTTCAACTATCTCTTCATCTCCAACGTGGCCTACGCATACGAGGCTAAAGACAAGTTTTTACAGCTGTTTGTTGAAACGCATTCGCCAAAGGTAGATATTGTGGAGAAGAATGGGTTCAAGATGTACTACTTCAGCGACTTTGCCGACTTGAACTTTCTACAACTTCTGTTGCTCACATGTCAAACAAAGGACGCTGATTTGTTCAACAACCTGAAAGAGCATTACGCCGGCTCGTCAAACAAGTATGCCAGCGAACTAGAATATCTGGGCCAAGAGTATTTTGGAATAGTCGCCAGAAGACAGACTAATTTCCTACAGGACATGATGGCAGGTTTCCTAGGCAGCGGAGCCAAATGAGAGCCATCCATGGTAAGCAACTGTAAAGAAGATAGATAGCATACGTAAAATCAGACATCCTTTTCGATTCCGGATCTATCCAACGCTATCAGCAGCTCTGGTCTCTTGGCATGAAGTAATTGTTCTTTTGCCTCCTGATAGTTGAACCACTTCCTATCTCTTTTACGACATTCTGGGAATTCTTCTGGCAGCTCCGTAACTTCCATCTCATAAAAATGAAATTCTGACCTTGGTGGATGAATTATGACCTCGTTACTACTTTTGGCGAAACTTGCAATATCTGTGTTCCATTCCTTGGGAGGTCTCATGTCTTCAATGGTACCCAAATTGGAAACAATATGACCGATGCAACCGGCCTCTTCCCATGTCTCTCTGAGAGCAGTAAGCTTATAGTCTGGTTCATCGATCTCAACGCCACCTTTGGGGAAGATCCAGCGATTTTTACTAGCCGAAGATGAGATCATCAGAACCTTCTTCTTGTCCTTCGACAGGCAGACGCAGCCAGCAACAATTCTGGCACCGGTCTTCGGTGAATAGACCTGGTTTTCTCTGCCGATTCGAGACTTCGTAGTACGCTCGACGTTATCAGCTTCGGTCATCGTCTGGAATTTCTGTCCATGTGGTGACCCCAGATGAGTTTGCAAAGTAGTTTTCTTAGCGGATCTTTTTAGTTTTAAGCTAGCAAATGTATATGAGCTAAACGACTATGAACCTTTGTTGTTCATCAAAGAAGGTATCAAAGCTCTTCTTCAAGTTGATGAGCGGGAGTGAGTTCTTCAAATTCTCGATATCAAATATGTAGTGATTCAATTTCGCACCGATCTGAATGACATGCAAATTGCTCAATTGATTCCACGACGAAAACACAATTGGGCTCATTATAGTGGTCGTGGTCTCTCTATGAGCCACAGCAGGTCTACTCGTCCATTCATTGGAACTTCTTCTATCAAAAGTTGGGCGAACTTGAATAACCTGCTGTTCTTCCATTCGCTCTAGCTTCAAGCATTGTAATACTGGTAGAAAAAGTCCCTGTACAACAGTAGCGGGTACATCATCGAAAGGTAAGAGTCTTAAAGTCAACGATTCCAAAGATTTGGATTTCAATATCATTATTGGCGTCGACTGTGTCGATACCCAATTGGTAATTCTTGCGTGCTTGACACCCCTCGGGAGCAGACTTAAACGATAGTAGGGTGTGGCATCTATGGTCTCATTGATAGCCATCTCACGCAGCAGATTTAGATTTTCCCTCAGGGAGATTGTCCTCCTCTCTGGAGAGCCTGTCATTGTCGTCTCATCAAACTTAAATCTGTGGCCGGAGAACTCCGTGATATGTGGCAGGTCCCAATTCTCCAAAGAGTGTACCTTGAACAGACACATGAGAGGTATTTTATTTTGTTTGAACTTGTTCAACACAAGCGACGAGAGATCGACGAAATTGCAAGTCTCATCTTTCGTCGAGCCCTGAGTCACAAACTTGATCTGTTCCAACAAGGGCATATGGAGTTTCAAACCGTGCAGAAAGTTGTGAAACAGCTCCCCGCCATCCTTTTCCCACTCTCGACGATTTAGCGCCTGATAGACGAACGTATCCAAAGCCATATAATTGCACTCAAGCGTTCTGACCCAAGGAAAAGACACATCTAGCCTCTGGAAAGACCATTGTGACGCAAATAGCTCCACGTTCAGAATACCAAAGAGATTCTTCCCCGAGTTACAACGTTGCTCACAGTCAACCACCAATGACACTGCAGATCCCGGGAACTCCGAGGACAAAGACACCAGCAAATTCCCCGCCTCCAGGTTATCGCCGCAATACACAATATCCAGGTTCCTTCCCTCACACCTCAGTCTTCCCACGTCTGTTTGCTCGTCAACGACAAAAATCGTTCTCACACCGTCTCTCACACCATCTCCTTCGACAACCAAATTATCTCCTGCCAACGCTCTCACACAGGGCGAACAATGCAAAACCTCAGACCATCCGTCACTTTTAGTCAAATTGATCATCTGCCACCGGTCCTTCAACCGCCTGCGAAACGTCGCAGGCACTTTAGAATTTTCCAGCGCCTCGAAAAGATATATCAGATCCACTACAGAGTTCGAAGTCGCATTTTCCAGCTTGTCCAGCACCAAATTCCAAATTTCAAAAGGGATAGTATTCCCGAAAATTCGATCCATCCTCTCACAGTCTCTAGTCCATTCCAAAGCTAAGAAAGACACTACTCCTCTGCCATCGCACTAGGATGGGTATGTGTATATATATGCCCGCGATGAGCTGCCAGATGACTATTACGGTCATCCCTGTACCTTGTGGCGCCGTGTATAGAGCCGCAGCGGACAAAAGAATAATTAATTTGTGACGCAGACCCTTTTTTTCCGAGACGCGAGTTTATAACCGAGGCGATTCGTAGGATCACACCTGGACGACAAACAACACCCTAGTTGTCAGAGGCGGTTTCAAGAGGAAAGAGACGTGTGCGGATTGAAACGTTGGAATTTCTATAGGGCGATGGAGAGAAGGGGATGGTCATGAGGAAGAGTGTAGCAGCGCGTTTCGAGCATTTCTGCATTAGCCGCCGAGGTCGGTGGCAGGGAAAACACCTATTTGCGATGGCTCGAAGTGAAGATGTAGCAGACGAGGAATCAGAGACTTTTCTATGGTCATTTGAATGGCATCACGTGATTTTTGGATTTGAGCCCTAATATAGGGCTCAAGAGGTTGCTCCGTCTTAAATCCATGGGGCATTGATTAATAACGGGTGATCGCTGGTACATATGAGCATCGTTTCTCGCATGTGGAACAAAGTTGAATATCGGTGGCGTTGGTTTAGAGGCTTGACGATGGACCTTCAGTTGGTCATTCTGGTCTCAGAAGGATTTGAGTATTCAGAATGAGCGAGATTGACACGCCCAAGGTGGTCAAGAGAAGACGGAAGATTGTGAAATCCTGCACATTTTGCAGAAAGAGGAAATTGAAATGTGATCATGAGAGGCCAATGTGCAATCAGTGTTTGGAGAGGAAACTGCCCAATTGTCTCTACACTGATAGCTTCAGCTTCCAATTGACGACGGATGAGCTGTTTAGTGATTCCCCCAACGTCGAGCTGTTGAGAAGGGTCAAAGAACTGGAAGATAAACTGGCCCAAACGATGGCTGATGGTGGCAATGAAAGTGATTGTACGCGATCATCCTCTTCTCCATATTCTGGTCTTCCAACTTCGAATTCTCTGCAAAACAACCCATTTTGGGCCTATCGAACGTTTATGCAAATGGATGGCCAAAGTATAGTTTTTGGGCCTACATCGTGGAGGACAACAGTGGTCGCTCAAGGCGATCGATTTGTCCTTGAGTACAAGAGACTTTGGGAAATGATCATTCCCGAAAGATGTAAATGGATGAAAGGTCCTTTGAAACCAGCAACGTTGCCTATGACGCCGGAGGAAGATACTTTATGTGCCCTGTGCGAGGAGTTACCAGGTTTTGAAGAAATCAAGAAATGTGTTAATGATTATTTTGATGATGAGTATCATGATATGTTCAAAGTTTTGGATAGGGAAAAGACTCTTAAGGATCTCGATCAGTGTTTTTTACGCTCTAGTGAAGATCCAGATCGTGTGACTAAGATTATCGCACCAGATAGCGATGGTAATCTATCCAAGGCCGCGTTAGTTTTATTGCTTCTATGCATTATAAAATTTGACGGGGCTCCATCGTCCACATTTGACAAATTCTTCATCTCTTTGACAGCTCTGAACATGTCTTCCAAATTGAGCTTTGTTGAGAGGGCGCAATTCTTATTACTGCGATTTTTCAACAATGTTTATTACTCGTACGTTTGTTCAGAAGCTCCGCAGGTGGCTGGTTTGGTCGCCGAGCTTTGTGAGTGCTCGATGAATTTAGGATTAGCAAATGTTGATGAGTATTACAAAGGTCAAGAAGATGTTGTTGGCCCGCTGTATACGTTGAGAAACGTCTGGCTATGGACTTTGTATTCTGATATAATGGTTTCTTTTGAGTGCGGAAAACCACTGCTGATATCAGACGATCATTTTGATCCTTCAACTCTGACCAATTACGACGGAACACCTGAAAACTCTGGTGGCTTCTTGCGCCGAAGGCTCGTAATGCTTCTGAAATTCATACAGGTTTCACGCTATTGCATGGTGGAGATAAACGCACGATCGAGTTCTGGCAACGTTAAATCGGCGATAGAAAAATTGGTTAATTTTGTTGAGGAGAATCTATTACCTATGCGGTACTATTCACGACCAGAAATGTTTGTTTCAGTTGACTTTTTTGACGTCATTGTCCTAGCACCAACACTCGGTATGTTGTTGAACTTTTCTGATATCCAAAGGATGTGGTTAAAGTCAACAGAAATCTCTGTCAAAAATGGCCTCGTTAAATTTGGCATTTTATCCCTATCATTATCAGTAAACACAATTCTTGGTGTCCTCGATCGTGATGGGCTCTTGAAGGGTGGTCAAAGAGCTCTTCATTTCGCTTTACTATTGGTAAACCCTCTACTAATGAGGGTGCTATCTGAGATGTATGCTGCCTTCTTCCACAAGCTTTCTCTTTTCGAAGACGGTCTAATCAAATCAATCGATTGGGGAACAAAGGTCATTGATCTCAGCAGCCTGAACGTTTCCCAGACGGAATACTACTCCTTTGGCTCCGCAATCAAGATGTTTAGGGAAATCATCGACCAGTTATTCGAGCCTCCAAGAGCAGGCTTGGAAGAGTTCTTCTCAAAGTCGTATGCAATCGCCACTACTCTAGCCTTGGAGAAGGTGAGCCGAACTCTATTTGACAGAGCCTGCGAGTCAAGAGCCCGGGCAGAAAACATCTACAACCCCAGTGATGAAGGTACCATATCGCAGGAGACGCTGAATGAGATGACCGACATATTCTGGAGTACCTATGAGCAACAGTCTCAGGAGCTTTGGTCCATGAAGCCACAAGATCTGTGAAAAGTACATCCATCTCATTCATTCAAAAACTTGGCGCTCGCAGAGAACGTTTTGGCTGGCTTCGATGCTGCCAAAAAATCCATGACTACGCGAAGTCATAAACAATAACCGTTTATAGTCTTGTTTATCAGCCGTAAGCTGTTAGTCACGCAACCTTGACGTTTTGTACGTCGCCGTGTGGAGGATAATTAAACTGCGACGAACAAGCACAAAAGACTACACTGCTATTTTGAGTCTTAGGTGTCTGACTGAGTTCCGCTGACGCATGCACTCGTGAGGGTGGCTTGAAGGAATCTCTTTGCTGAAGTGAAACGTGCCATTTTGCAAGTTTACTTGAGCTCAAGCAAACGCGCGGAAGGATAAGCCATCTCCAAGGCCAAAATGGGCGTAGTTGGCCTTCACAAAGTCAAACAAACTCGACGGAAACCCATCAAATCTTGCACGTTTTGTCGGAAAAGGAAGCTTCGTTGTGATCAGAAGAAGCCAATATGCTCTGCGTGTGCGCAGAGGAATCTGACCGATTGTACCTATACTTCTAGCGCTCTAGAGGAAAAGTCAAGGGTGGTCGGAAGAGGAACTACCGGGAAAATATCAACCAGGGATGATCTGAATCGCATGATTGCCACCTTGGAAGATCAATTGAAGAAAGCACAGAGCCAAACAGACAAGACAATCAACCCATTGAGGGATATGTACTGTTTCCAGACCAAGAAGAACGGAAGAGTTACATGGTATGGGCCCACAGCTCTACCAAGTCTTATCAACAAGACGTACTGGGGCACTAGTAACAATTTTCGTGAGCTGTGGGCAAAGGTGAACACCACACGTAAACAGTTCAAACAGCAACGGGGTATGAGTGTTCTGGGCGAGAACTGTCTGGTCGAGGAGCCTTTGGGCGATCCTCTTGCGTCTCAGCCGCTTGTAAGCCTCATTCAAGAGACTTGCGCTGCTTTGCCTTCATATGAAGCCATACAAAGGATGTTGATCACTTTTTTCGATGACCAGCATCTATTCGAGACCGGTGATATCCTGGACAAGGAGAAATTGTTGAAAGACTTCGAGAATGGATTTGTTCCGGGACCAGTGGTGCCGCTTTCGTTAGAGAGACCGATCATTAATTTGCTTTCGTCAGACAAGAAAAACTACTACAAGGTTGGCGTTGTGATAGTCGTTCTGCAGTTAGTTCACTATCGTGACAAAACTCCAAAAGGAATCGATCGCTTTCTTGTTTTCCTTGCCGGACTGAGCACGGGGAAGGTCATGTACCTTGAACGTCTTCAGATGAATCTGTTAAGGTACTTTTTTCGCGCTACATTTTGGGCCTCTGAAGATGCATCTCATACAATGATTTTAGGGCATAGCCTTGCACAAGAGGCGATGAGGATGGGATTAAATCACAACATCCGAGACTTCTTCAAAGATCAAGAAGAAAACGTGGGAAAGGTGGAAACAATCGAGAATCTATGGGCTAGGATTGCGTTTGCTGACTTTGACATATCAGTACTCTCTGGTAGTCCCCTGCAGATTCATCCCGATCTCATTTACGATGAGTCATTCTTTTTAAACCAATCCAGGACCGATCAAGGCCTTCTGAGACGATTTTTGAACTTGGTGAGGCCGATGCAGTATGCTGTGACGGCTAAATACGGGAGACCGCCATTGAAATCGTTTAGCGAGGAGATTCTAGACTTCATAGAGGCAGAGTTCCCACCCAGTTGGTATTTTACTGAGGCGGAGAATGTGCATAAAACTTCCACGATGCAGAAGAGAATCATGAGTTATTTGTTTGCATATTTACTGACATTATTAGGACTCCGCCTTACCATGTATGGTGAAAAGACTTATGAGCTGAAAAACTCTGTTCTGGTTACCTCACTTATGACGCTTGCGTTCAGCGTTAACTTGATCAACATTGCTTATGACCAAGATAAGGAAGAGTTTCCCAGCTATCTTAGACAGACTTCCGAGGGGTTGAGTCCATACTTATATCAAGCCGTTTCAATGGTCACCAAGTTACTTAGCCGGGCTTTACCCGCTTTTTATGGTATGGCTTATCATAAGTTGACCCTGTTTGAGAACGGCTTGTTGATCGGAACGGAGCAGGGCGAGTCTACCTGTGATTTGAAGACGCTGAGAACCCCATCAGGTGTTCGCATATCGCTCATGTCTTCTTTCGAGATGTTTCAAGGTATGTTCGACCAGCTACTAAGTGGGCAAGAACTGAAAGAGATTCTACTCCGATCTCGTGCCATCAGAGTGTTTTTAACCATGGAGAAAGTTGGAAGAGTGATAATCAACAAAGTGCTGATGTACAGAACCAGTGCTGAAAATTCGTGGGTCTCTATCTCGCGAAATGAGAACACCGCTGATAGTTTGATGGTACGTCAAGTTACAGATCACCCAACATCGGAAGACATCTCCAACGCAGTTACACCCTTACCACAGGAAAACCAGTCGAGCACGGAGCATATCTCTCCAGCGCGGCTCAAGCCAATCGATCCTCGGGAAAGGTCTCGGGAACTTGTAGATCCAGATATGGCAATTACCATTTCAGAAGAGTTCTGGACTCACTACAACATTGGTTGGGAAGAATACATGAACAATGCAGAGTATAACCAATTATTCGCCGATTTTATGGAGAAATGATAGACATACGACTTTTAGGAGTGTATAAATTATGATAGTGATGATTTTTCAATTTTTGTTCGTTTTCACCTGTCAGGCCAGATTGGCCACATTGTGAACTTCAACAAAAAATGAGCTTACAGTGTGATGGCAATCAATCAAAGACGTGAAAGCGAAGCAAGATGATCAAATCCACGTTGATATATAGGGATGATGGTATGTCGATATCCTTCTCAAATCATCGAGGCTCTCTTTACTAACTGACAGCTCTGAAGGACTGCCATTGTGCGCATCGGTAGACGATGATACAGACCCATCGTTGACGGATCAGAAGAAGAAGATAAAGATGGTCATATCGAGAATGACACCGCAGTCCGCCGAAGAGGCCACGTTGGAGAGTGGTAGCTATGAGATCCATTATCTGAGACTTTCTGTGGTGGTGTATTTTGTAATCTGCGAGAAGGGATACCCTCGTAACTTGGCATTCTCATATTTGAACGATGTTGCACAGGAATTTGAGCATTCCTATGGTGCAGAGAGTACAAAGCCCACTGTGAGACCGTATGCATTTGTCTCCTTTGACAATTTTCTGCAAAAGACTAGAAAGACGTACAGTGACAAGAAGGTGCAGGACAATCTGGATCAGTTGAACCATGAACTCCATGGTGTCAAGCAGATCATGTCGAAGAACATCGAGGATCTACTTTACAGAGGAGACTCCTTGGATAAAATGAGCGATTTGAGCGCATCTTTGAAGGAGAGCTCCAAAAAGTACAGAAAGTCTGCTCAAAAGATCAATCTCGAGCTGTTGATTAGTCAATACGCTCCCATTGCCATTGTTGCGCTATTCTTTGTGTTTCTAATCTGGTGGATTTTCCTTAGATAGAGCGCTGCCTCGAGCGGGCAAAGCTTCTTTTGTAGTTTAAGACGTGCCGAGAACAGACGGCTAGAGTAGTTTGAAAACTTGTGCATCATTTCCTCAGAGTGCTCACTGACAGACAGCGAACCCCACCGCAATGACTCAGCCGTTCGAGCAATGGACTTGGGTTGGGACCCTTTCAAAAAAAAAAAAAATGCACAGCGCTGCTAGCATTTACAGTACTAAATACCAGAGTCGAATCTGCCCATGCTGCAACCACGTACGTCTAAGCCTCATCCGAACGCCGCCGCACAACCATCTCCCGGCTGGATCATTCACACTGCGTCTCCTATGGCGCGAAAAATGAATGCATTCACCTGGATAATCCAATCGTTCCAGGACTATCCAACTGGATGTCCCACGTCCTTCGCACCAGCAACTACCATGCCATCAAATAGTTTATTACTCAATTTACTGACGCCGCAAGCCCTACAAAGCCCTAATCGCGACAGACGCGAAAAAAAGCTCCACGCGTCTGGTCACTCCAGACGAACGTCAAAGAGTCTGGAATCGTCAAATTTTGGGGGTTCTGCCCTAAGGGTTCGAACTGATTGCTGTAAGCCACCAGGGGTCCGATCAATTGGATGAAAGCTAGCAGATACTACTCGTGATGAACGCACTCCATCTGGACATCAGGTATCGTTGCTGAGCTGGGCATTGCGGCGTATAAGAAAGGGCATTGGTCGTTTTCTGTTTGGAGGGTTTCGTAGCGGTTTGGTTTTGAGTGCGGGTGAACCTTATTGATTGTGATGGTAGCTAATATTGAGACATTGATTGCGAAGTTTCAGTACGACAGGGTGTTGGATTCGAACCCGCAGACCAAAGTTGTGTCGCTATTGGGAACAATTGATAACAAAGCAGCGATAGTGACCGCTGAGAAGACGCATTTCAGCGTGGATGAGACGATCCAGAAGCCGGGTCTCAATGGTCGTCGTACGCCGATTTTTTTCCAGTGTGAGAACGAGTACTCGTGTGTGAACAGTATCCAGCAGTTGAAGGAGATTGCTTCGAACGATATCTACTACTGGGGGCTTGCAGTGCTCAGACAGGACATGGAACACAATCCTACTGCGAAGTTGAACTTGATCTGGCCAGCTACGCCGGTGCACATTAGAAAATACGAGCAGCAGAACCTGCATCTCGTGAGGGAGTCTCCCGAATTGTATACACGGGTCGTGGAGCCCTATATACAGGAGCTGTCGGAGCAAGGGAGATTAAAATGGGTCAATAACATCCTGTATGGGGGTGCTGAGGCCGATCGGGTGGTGTACAAGGATTTTTCCGAGGACAACAAGGACGATGGGTTCATCATTTTGCCCGATATGAAATGGGATGCAGTGAATTTGGATGCGTTGTATCTTGTGGCCATCGTGTACAGGGCCGACATCCGATCGATACGTGATCTGAGGCCGAAGGACCGTGAGTGGTTGATCAGACTCAATAACAAGATCAGGTCTATTGTGCCAGCCTGCTACAATTACGCAGTACACGCGGACGAATTGCGGATTTTCGTCCACTACCAGCCTTCGTACTATCATTTCCACATTCACATCGTCAACATCAGACACCCGGGGTTGGGAGATGGAATCGCCGCGGGGAAGGCGTTCTTGCTGGAAGACATCATCGAAAGTCTCGGCTACTTGGGACCCAACGGGTTCATGAACCGAACTTTAACGTATGTGATCGGTGACAATCACGAGCTCTGGAACAGAGGTCTGAAGGATGCCGTTGAACATCAGCTGGAGAAAGATGGGATTCCCAAGCTGCCCAAGGTGGTCAATAAGTTCAATCAGGTCGTCGAGTAGAGTCGTCCAAACCTTTAGGATCTATATACATATGTAATCGAGTCATTTCATATCTCTGCCGTTAACTCAGCATCCCGGTAGGATATTTTCACGGTAGTCAAGAGTGAAAATTGATTATACAGCAAGCTAGAACGCAATTAAACAAATGAAGAGGACTAGAAATCATCAAGAAGACGATGGTAGGCCCTTTAATAGCTGTCATAGGGTTGGTTATAATAAAGGTGAAGAAACAATTGGAAAAGAGGAAAGAGAGGAAAGAGCAGAAGAAAGCAGAGGCTTTAGCTCACGAGATAGACGACCCCCCTCCAAAATACAGCGAATATTGAAGCGGTATGGTGTGGAATCAGGTGGTGAGTTGTGGCAGGAAGTAGTAGAGACACCTGGTGGCGCAGGTATTCGGTTTGAAGATAAGACAATGGTTGACTTTGAAGACCCGGCTCTTTCACAAAGGGTTCGTGAGACCCAGCAGCTTCAAGAGAAACTCTTCACCTGGGAAAAAATGCAGCGAATAGCTTTCGAAATGACCAAAGACATCGAGCTCTATTCATCGCAAAGAGATCCACGAGATTTCAATGTTCTTTGGCGATCTTACGTGAGAAAGCTCAGTCAGGCGAACGAGAAAATCCCATCGAGCGTAGAACCTTACTCATCGGAGGACGAACAGGCCCCACCGTTCGATGTTGATGGCCATCGCGACGACGAGAACGAGATACCGATGGTTTTTGACGACAATGTGAAGTTGGAGCCCAAGCAAGAGGTAGCACCGAGTCCCGAAGTCGAGTCCCTGCCGGATAAAGATGGCGAGGACGAAGAGTTTGACTTTTTCATGCAAACTAGCATTGATGAAAGGATAATGAGGTTGAACGTATTTCTAAGATCCGAGCTCTATTTTTGCTACTACTGTGGCATAAAGTACAAGAGTGAGCGAGATCTATTCGAGCATTGTCCTGGCATCACTGAAGAGGATCACGAATGAGATCAGCCTTCTTTTCTGTATTTTTTATGGTATTCTGTATATTCTTTGTTGTCGCCCGTTGTATCGATATAATCAACCACTTAGCGAGTATGGCTACACTTCAACCTTTGAAAGAGTTGAACAGAGATTGACCTCAAGTCACATATCAACACCAATTGAGAGTTGCTATTATACCATGAATGAGTTCTCGGGCAGTAGCTTCTCTATGAGCCATATGCGATCCTCTTCCAATTCTTTGATGGATGCCACGGTCAATATGGGGAATGACGATGAGCTCTCAAGAGTCAAGATATACAGCGACTTAACCCAGTACGAAGAAGTGCTCGCCAAGTTGGTTGGATCTGTCGATAATTTCAAGCCAGACGTTGAGGTTGCTAAGAAGCTTATAGAAGTGGATAAACGCTTATTCGATAGTGTTAATTCGTTCACCGAATATGACAAGATAGACCGTGAACTTAAAAGGCTACAAAAGGAATCAGATGACTTGGATGAGAGGACTTGCAACATTTTAGAGACTTTGAATGACTGCTATAATGCGCTGAACGGACTACCGATGCTGGAACAGGTAGAGTTCGAAAGACAAACTATACTGGACCAAAGGAAAAAGATTAACTCATCAGTACTTCTAGAGTATGGTACCAAACTATCAAAATTCACCAAGATTCCACCTACGATGGACAAGGCAGCTACAGGTCCCAACAACTTCATCTGGCCGGCAGAGGACGCCTTGAGAAGAGGTATGCTGGCTTTGGCCTCATTGCACAGTAAAGAGATAACGAAGATACCGGGAGAACCTGAGGAGACACCCGAACAACCTCAACCTGCTGCTCAAGAAAAGCCAGTACAGGAACAGCCACAGGAACAACGACCTGATGCGAATTTGCAAAAGAGGAACTCGTATGTGTATACTGACGATGCTGCAACAGAGCAAAACGATGATGAGATGGATTTGGATCTTGATCTTTTCAACCCTGATGAGTTTTAAAAAGATAAGCATAGTTGCCAGAAATACATTACTAGAGAATACATACTCGGTGACATGAGCGGTAAGAGAATCTTATTTTTGATCCTCAGTTTCGCGAGCAGGTTTGGGGGAGTACTCACTGAAGCTCATTCTTCTTTTGTCTCCAGCCTGGGAGTCAGCAGAAGCACTAGCGAGTTCATCCTTGAACCTACTGAAAGCGATTGCAAGCTTTTCTTCCTCTATCTCTAGCCCATTTTTCTCCCTCCAGTCGTTATAATCCTTACAGAATTCAGCCCAGGCTTCTTTGGCTTCATCCATTTTGTAAGTATCAATGGCCGGTATACCAAGGTTCATTTCCACTTCCGTAGGGTGTTTTTCCTCATAGGCAAGCTTTTCTGAGAGAATGTCCCCCAAAGATGCAGATGAAGAAGCAATTTCCTGCTCTAGCTTCTTCTTCTTGATAATGGCTTTCTCCTTAGGTTGTTTGGATTTGCAGAATTTGATGACTTGCTTTGCATATGGACCCTTGAATAGGAAAAACGTGATAAGTATGCCAATGTGAATGTAGAAATAGACTGATCCCCAAGCTTGGAGCGATTGTTTCAAATCTAAAATGATGAACGGTTGTACCATGAATCCAAAGGCAAGTTTAATGACATAGAAGCAAATTGCGTCGTAGATCCATTTGTATGGGAGAGGAGTTACACCGTCCTCGGCCATGAACATTGGTCTGAAATTACGTCTGTAAATCTTACCGCAAGTTTGGAAGAGAGCACCAGTGGCGAAAGTTAGGTAGTAACCAGGCCTAGTTCCGTGCCAGAATGCTGAGGTCAAAAATGTGAACAGCGTGGAACGGAAACCAGGTTTTTTACCCTTCTTGGCCACACGCAGGTAGACGTAATTCTTTAACCATTTATTAGTGTTCATGTTCCAGGCCTCCAACAGCTCACGAGTACTCTGTGCCATTTCGACCGTGTAGATGTCGATGTTCTGAACACGGTTCCACTTTATAGTTTGGGTCTTAGTGTCGTATCCGTTGTAACCCAAACCACATAGTATGCAGGATGCTTCAGCTATGGTCCAAGCAGCATAGTACTTGAAACGGAACGTCATCCCCAAAAAGTACATGTAATTAATCCTGTAGAACAAAGATCTCTGGTTGAACTTCTTGAAATCCAGCATATAATCCACTGAGATATAGTTTGGAGCCACAGCACTCAGGTACATCCATCCAAGACCCTGAATCACTTTCCACAACGCCAACCTACCGTTCTTTGGAATTTGTCTTCTTTGTTCCGGGTGTAGACGTCTTCTTGGCTTCTTCTTCTCTGGCAAGTCGTGGAACATCTCACAGTTCAGCCAGCTGTCAAAATCGGCGAAATCAAAACTTGGTCCTGTTAACAAACTGGGGTAGAAATAGGCGTATGCCAGAAACTTCAACAACGATGGGTGCTTTTCAATTGCCCTAGATTTCTGATACTCAGAGAGGGATTCCTTATCCTTCTCGCAGACTCCGTCGTAGTAAGACCATGCAAACGCACTCAACTTCATCACCAAGACCATTTGAGAGCCCGTGATATCCACAGATTCATGTTTTGGCGTGTTGAGAAACTGGGCATGCAGATGGTTGAAAGCCAAGTGTCCCATCAGGAACATAAAGTTCAAATGGGGCATGAAACTCGAATGATAGAATCTTGTGATGACATAGGTGAACATTGTGCTGATGAAAAGCGTCTGAAACCCTTTGTAAAGGTTCAGCACTCCAAAGAGATACAGCATCGACACACTGATAATAAAAAAGCATTTCAGATTGATTCTCCTGTCTGGGAGCCTCTTCAAGATCGCATTGAAGGGAAACGATCCCAGCAGACAAATTGCATATCTCAGCATAAAATCATTGACCCCATATTTTTGCGATATCCAACTCAAAGTTGCATCGACTGGGTTGTAAACCATCCTAGAGATTGCACAATTTGATCACACTCTCCAGAGTCTTGCTAAACTTACTGATAGATCTCGATAGAAATATATAGATCCTCTAAAAATGCTGGTTTAGTTGTGTATTATTGTGGTTGTCAAGTTGCTAGATCGTTCGGGTTCCAGCATACTAAAACCAGGCTCAACAATTTCAGGAAAGGTAGTAAACGAACTTGCGCAAGAGGACAAGCCAAGAGAAGCCATTGAGTCGCTGATTGTCGCTAAGCAGAGAGGTTTCGAGATTGCAGCTTATCTTGACGTAAATTTGAAGACTTTTTGGTTCGTTTAAGAAGAATTGCAGGGCTGAGAAGTTTGCGTTCGACAATTGAGAGTTGAAAAACGGTAAGAGTTTAATATCAGCTTCTGCTAGGGTATATAGACCGATGTTGGCTGGATTGAGGCTGAACGGAGAGATTCTTTCGAGGACGATGTCTCCAATGATGGGAAGACGGCTGTCCATCGTGTCTGGAGGACGTAGGTCTTTGAGCAATTCGCCTACCGGTATTGTGTTTATGAATATGGGTGGACCGTCGACCATTGAGGAGACACACGACTTTTTGTATGAACTTTTCTCAGATAACGATCTGATTCCGATCAGTAAGAACTATCAGCGTACGATTGCCAAGTGGATCGCAAACTTTAGGACGCCAAAGATTGAGAAACAGTACAAGGAGATTGGTGGCGGCTCTCCAATCCGCAAATGGTCGGAGTACCAAGCCAAGAGAGTTTGTGAGATCCTGGATGAGACCTGCCCGGAAACGGCTCCTCACAAGCCATACGTGGCGTTCCGTTACGCTAAGCCATTGACACATGAAGCTTACGAGCAGCTTCTGAAGGATGGAGTTAAGAGAGCTGTTGCTTTCACTCAGTATCCGCAATTTTCATATTCAACGACAGGTTCTTCCTTGAATGAGCTTTGGAGAAAGATCAAGGAATTGGACCCTGAGAGAAAGATTAACTGGACTACAATTGATCGTTGGCCCACTAACGACGGGTTGGCGAGCGCATTTGCTGAAAACATTCAGAAAAAATTGCTGGAGTTTCCCGAAGCCGTGAGAGATAAAGTGACTCTGCTGTTCTCTGCCCATTCTTTGCCTATGGATGTGATCAACACTGGTGACGCTTACCCAGCAGAAGTGGCTGCCACTGTTCAGAAGGTTATGCAAAAGTTAGAATTCTCGAATCCGTACAGGTTGGTTTGGCAATCTCAGGTGGGTCCTAAGCCATGGTTGGGGGCACAAACGGCTAGCATAGCTGAGTTTCTAGCTCCGGAAACAGATGGACTTCTATTCATCCCAATTGCGTTTACATCCGACCACATCGAAACGTTATTCGAGATCGATTTGGAACTTATTGGCGAATCGGCATACAAAGATAGAATGAAGAGATGTGATTCTTTAAATGGCAGTGAGACCTTTATAAAGGGCATGGCAAAGTTGGTTGGAGACCATTTGAAATCTGGTGAATTGTGTTCGAAGCAGCTACCTTTGGATTTCGTACTTGGTAAATCTAACGATCCAATTACAGATGTCTCTATGGTATTCGGGGACCATGCCAAGGGACAGGATAGTTAGTCTTCTCTGGAAATCATTAGGTTTTTAGCGTTTCATGGCGCCTTCCTTCTGTTCATGCCGGATGCTTGGTGGTTTATGTTTGTATATACTATATATGTATTGATAGGTGGTCAATCTCGGGCGGAGACCATCTTGAACCCTTTCTCCAAGACTTCTGTGACTCTTTCGTCCTTGTAGGGAATGCTGTTCAATACAAATGCCACATCATTCCATTGCTTTTGAGAGTCGCACTTCAGTAGTCTTCCAAGCAGCTTTTCCGTCAATTGCTTCTGGTGTTTCTCTTTCTCGATGAAAGATAGCAGGAATTTCATAATTCTCTTGAAACTATCATTCTGCAACACTTCATCCGCTGATAAATTACTGAAGATATCGATGAAACCGTTGTACACAGCGTTGTCTTTCGTCGCCAACTCGGTGAAAAAGAGTCGGCACATATCACTGATCCCTTGATCTGGGTTTTCTAAGCATTTAGCCATTTCACCCAGTTGACCCTTCACTTTCACTTGTCCAGCAAGAATTAAAAACGTAACGGTCATTAAACATGTGCGTTGAACCATCAGATTTTCGTCGTGCAATCGACGGTACAGGTAGTCTGTATTTTCATCGACAAGGTTATTGAAGCAAACAGCCATATCTCCAAGCCCAAGTACGGCATTCGAGCGGATTATAGGATCCTTTGATTTTTCCATCATCGTGATGAGTAGAGAAAGTCGTTGTTCACAGTACTTCGATGAGACACACATAAATTTCTCTAAGCATAGGGCCGCAGTCCTTTGAAGAATGGGATCGCTGAATCGAGTAGTATTGGAGCATATGTCCTCTATTATTGGGCAAAATTTGCTCAAAATTGAGTTTTCTCCGAAAAGTAATTCTTTGTCTTTGATGTATGTGATAGCATCCGCAAAGTCATCTTCGTTAGTGCCTCCAATCATCTCTAGTTCTTTCGCCTTGCCATCATCTGCTGTATCATCTTCGTCAGTGCCTTGTCCAGTTTTCTCTCTGACCTTACGAGATTCAGCTTCATTCCTTGCTCTCTTAAACTCAGCCTCGCATTTCTCGAGGTAAACTAACGCCTTAACAGCGATTTGGCCTACAATAAATAGCAGTTGACTCAAAGAAGTTACTCTGGATGTGTGTTGCAATATTGCGGAGTCTTCTTCTTCAGATTTTCCAAATGTCATCATTGTCTTCTCACGAATCAATTCAGTGGCTACTGTATCCGCCTTCGAAGAGATCACGAAAAGAGCATTCAGCGCCTGTTCGCATACTGGATACCACTCCAAGTCATCAGTATATGTGATGATCTTAGAGTAGAGTTTTCTCGTCACTTCGTCCTCGCGAATTTCACTAATAATCGAGGAAAAGCTGTTGTTGCTCTTTGGAACCATTCGTTCCAAAGCCAGACAGGAATATTGGCATAGCAACATGTCCTCATCGCCCGGTTTCCCAAGTCCCACATTGAGAAGAGCATCTAAACCTCTCAATGTTACTTCATGGTTTGCGAGAGACAGCATTCCTAAAATTATAACTGATCCGTGTACTTGTTGCCTTTCGAAGTGTTCGCCCACCTCCTCGTCCTTCGATACTGAGTTGTAGATCGCCCAGAGCACGTTTATCACATTCTCGTCAATTAGCTTCTCCTTGTACATCATGCATAGAAGCTGCTCTAACGAGGCTAGGTCTGCGACCGATGCACCGGCGGTCAATTGTATTAAATTCCGAGCAATGTAAGTGGCACGTTCTCGAAAATTGAACGAATCTGGTGCGGTCAAAAACAATTGGGTATAGCAATTTATCAAGTGAGCTGATATGCTTGTCCCCTCATCGTTTGTACCCTTCATCCAGACCAAGTGCAGCATTTTCTTGATACCGATCTGGCTGGGCTCAAGTCCATATGCGTCAGCCAAAACTAGATAGTCCATGGTTTCCAAAACTTCGTTCCGATTTCGTGAGAACAACAAACTGGCGGCAGTTTTAAGGCCGCTATGAATTGTTTTAATAAAATTCACGGCATCAGTATAGTAAACTACCATGAGCTTGAGCTTTAGTATACTTTCTGTATCAATGTCATTCATGGCCTCACTCTCTCTTTCAAGTCTCGCGAGCTCATTTGTTTCCTCTGGAACTCTTTGGTCTTCGTCTGTCTCCGAGGCTTCTTCTCTGAGTGAATTTTCTATGATGTCATCAATATTAGTGTCCGACTCATGCTTCTCAATGTAGTCGTTTAGTTTAGCGGTGGATAGTATGAGATGTTTTTCCCATTCGTCTAATTTCAGGTTCGAGCCATGGATAGCTTTAAAAGGATGATTCATAAGCACCTTTGATAGTAATTTTACTGCATTTCTTCTCACTAGCGAGGATTTATCCTGCAGGGATCTATTGGCAAGTTTGGCAAATATTGGTTTGTTCTTACCGAAACTAGATTCCAACTCACATATTTTGAGACACCCTTGAATTGCTTTGGTCCTGACGTATGGATTAGAGTCCTGAAACCTTTCTTCAAGCAACTCAATAAGCACCGCAATCTGCTGCCTGTAATGTCGTGACGTTTGTTCATCTTGAGCGAGCTTCTTTACAATGTTTCCGCATGTTTCCACGACTGAACATCTCAATGTAATGGAACTATTATTCAGTAATCTGACTACCAAAGACATTTGTCGAAGCATGACCTGAGGTGAGACCTCAGACAATTTGATCAAAAAGTTGGAGATGGCTTTGGGGCCAGTGGTATCCTTGGCATTGAAAACTCTAGAGCTAATCTCCCGAAGTATTTCCTCTGTCAATTGTGGGTAATCATACTCATCTTTCAGCATTTTCAGTAGTTCAGCATTGTAGTTTGATAAATGCAGAAAATACGTCAAGTTTGTCATGATGGCGTTTTGAATGCTTGAGCTTTGATTTTGATATTTGACGGCCATCGCTAAGACCTTCTGGGTGAAAAGACGAAGAGAGCTGATCTTTATAGCAGCTTCAACTTCAAGCAGTGTGAAGAGCGGTTTGGTGAAGAGGTCCACGAATTGATCTTTCTCGGGAGTTGTTTGAAAAAGCTTAGAGAGATTGATCTCCAAGACTTTTAGCACTGCTTCAAACATTGACTCAAGTTGGTTACAGCTTCTCTTCAAAAGGTCGGCTGCTGGCCCCGTAGTCTTCACTTTCTTCGCTCCACCTCGTCCCAAAGTGGTTGCCTGAGAGACGGCGATGTGCACATCTTCTTGTAAGAAGATCAACAGCACATGGGAAAGGTAACCATATTCCTCTAAGTGTCTGCGATATTGCGGCAGCAGTTCCATAACATCTGCGTTGTTGTTACTGTTGATCCCATTCAGGTTAACGCCAATGTCATGCGCTAAGTTGCCTATCGATGAAGCCACTAAGTAACACAGCTGTGATTGCAACTTGACCGGTAAGTGTGGGAAACCGTGGCAAAGATCCATTAGAGACTCTAACGTCTCAGCATCCGCGTCGATCTGTTCTGGTGAGACCGCCAAGCGATCGATAACTGTGTTCAACTCATCAGAAGGTCCCTCTACCGCTGGGAAGGATCTCTTATCGCTGTTTTGTAGTCTTTTAACCTGATCTGCTAAATCAAAGTCCGGCATAGTCACAGGACAGGGTCCGCAATTGACAACGAGCCAGCAAGAGTGTAAACAATCGTTTTAGTTGTTACTGAAGTGCTCATCGTCTAGTGATAGATCGCCTTAAAAAATGCCAGATGAGAAAGATCGAAAATAGCAAAAAATGATTTCGCCCAGGATCGAACTGGGGACGTTCTGCGTGTTAAGCAGATGCCATAACCAACTAGACCACGAAACCATGTTAATTCGATGGTTGATTTAGTTCGGCATTTCAACCACATATACAGGAAGCGTTTGTGAACTTGTTCTTTCATAGGGCTTGTAATATAGAAGCAGATATCATATGAATCTCTAGCTAAAATAGTTTCATTTCCCTTGATGGCAAATTGCAATAATGCGGTCTGCGACTGGATGTAGCTTTATGTAGACAGTGTTCTGGTACGAGGATGCTTCTCAGGGCACTGTTTTCCAAACAAGTCTCGGCCCTCTACAGTTGAAGGCAATCCCGACCTGTGTCTTTATTCACACGACGTTGGCTGCTTATTTGAATCGATAAGAAGTGTATAGGCACATGCGGGTCGAAACTCTGTCATAATCTGACTTGTTTATCAGTCTCCTTGGTTTTATCAAGTTTACCAAAGTTGAGTCTTGATCACTTCTGGTATACAACCTGGTTGGAGAGAATGGTTGAAACTCACAATCCCAATTTAATGTGAATGTTGATCAAGTCGAGAAAAACAATAATTATGGTAAATTTCAATTGTCTGAATAGTGTATAATAAAATCAGTAATGTCTATAATATATAATAATTGAAATTGTTCAGAAGCAAGATCAAAAGAAGGCCAGCTTGACTATGGAAAAATGCAAATGATTGAAGCTTTATGCTGTTAAAATACAGTGAATGAGGGGAAAATTGAACATTCTCCTTTACATTTATTGATGCTGTCATTGACGCGGTGAAAAACTTTGAAAAGTTGATTGCGATAATACAGGTGGAGGAGTAGTCAACCTCACGTTATGATCATTTTTATCATTATCAAAATTTAGTCGATCATAGGGAGTATAATTCAAAGGTTGTGTTTTCCTTGTTGAGAGAAACGCCTTTGTACCAAATGGATCGAGTCCCTTTGAAGTTGGAGAACTATGGAAACAATAGGAACTCAGAAATGCTTGATAATCTTGATCCCTTGAATCAGGTTCCAAAGTTAGATTTTGTGAATCAGAATTGGAGGCCGGATGCGAACTATTAACACGA
Organism: Torulaspora maleeae; assembly: GCA_003708055.3. Classification (NCBI taxonomy): domain Eukaryota; kingdom Fungi; phylum Ascomycota; class Saccharomycetes; order Saccharomycetales; family Saccharomycetaceae; genus Torulaspora; species Torulaspora maleeae. The sequence continues at coordinate 757,394 of PPNA03000003.1, read as the reverse complement.
TGAGAATTGTTCAATGAGGCCGATTCTGCAGAACCCGATGACAACGGTCTTGGAATTGCATCAGGGTTAATCAAAGTATCAGTCGAATTGCTGCTATTGGCAGTGTGATTATTGGGAGTATTGAAATCCCCAGGAATGTCAGTGACAATGCTTTGACCATCGTCATGAGTCTCATTATAAGCGTTCAATGTGTTGAAAATGGGTAGATGATAATTATAATTGGCCATATCCATGGATGACATCGAATCAATTGAAGGGTAAGGTCTATAATCCGAACTTGCTAAAGAGGCGAAATCTTCTAGAGGTGAATAACCACCTGATGAAGAAGATGAAAATGAAGAAGATGAATTATGAGATTCAATTGGCTTGCTCGACAGGATGAAATCCTTTGATGAAATGTCATCCAAATTAGGTGTTGTGTAGTCCTCATCATCTGTTGAAATTTCAGGATTCATCAAGACCTGGTTCATTCTGACTGGTTTGATCAGAGATGTGTCATTGTGATATAGGTGTTTCAAAGGAGATGTGTTATAATAATCAGTGTCATCACTAAATTGTCTTGAGTTGGATGAAAACCCTTTGAGATTTGTTTTATGAGTTAAGGTCGTAGAGACTAGGAAATCGCTTGTAAAGGATCTTGACTTCGATGAAGGTTTCGTTTCAGTAATTGTCGATGGGATGTTTTCCTTTTCAATGGATGTAGATGTTCTCAATGATGAAGTGTTTCTCGTTGTTGCAGCCAACTGAATCTGATAATTTTCATAATTGTTGTTATCGTAGAACGTTTCATTATTAACGTCGTAGCGGCAACATAACTCCACGTGTATCGGACAAACATTTGTAGTTGAACCTGGTAAAGAATAGATCAAGTTTTTTACTTGCAGCGGATATTTCAAACTGTTCAAATCAATGACAAATTCGAATTCATCAAATTTTTCTGTAATGGATCTGGAAAAATTCGCTGGAATGTAGTGTATATCCTTCCAAGAATTGAAAGTCAGTTTAATCTCGATAAACTTCTCAAAATTCAGATTATTCACGTAGATCAACCCAACAATTTTACCGAAATCGGTAGCGGATTGTTTCAAAGAATGCAATCTAATGTTAAAACCTTGCAAATAATCAGCTATTTGTTGTTCCAAATCTCTGGCCTTGCCGTTCGTTAACAGGAAGGGGTTCCAAGTGGGTTGTAAGGGTCGAACGTTAGTCTCGATCAATCCCCAATCTATCACTTCCAAGACCTTATTATCATGGTTCCAACCCAAATGGTCTCTCAATTTGGCATTATCCTGTTCGAATTCATCCTCTTCAAATTCGTCGTCGTCATGATCGTCATCAAGACCACTGTCCGAATCGTAATCGAGTTGAAACTTTGAATGGTTCAAACTCTTCCTCTTGCTTTTGAACTTACCAAGACTCTGCACATCGTTCAGCCCCCGCAGACTCGGCATGAGCGACGATCCGTTGAACCAAAACCCGTCCTCCTCGTTGTCGTATAAAGTCTCTGGGTACGCTATGTTGTACTGCAGATCCGAATCAGAGATGGGATAGAACTTGGGCGAATTCTCGTTCGAGATCGAGATCGGCTCCGCCGACGAATCGAACTTCTTCACCGTCGTCAACTCCGCCGCAAAACGAACGTTTTTCTGCGACGACGACGACGACGACGACGTCGTCCTCACCGAAGGTGTAGAATGCGATTTAGCTAACTTTAAAGACGACTTTAACCTTCTCATCATCGGGGGACGATTTGGAGCTCTTTTCTGCGCTTCGAAGAACCTCGTAGCTATTACCATCTCCTATGCCGTTATAAATCACCCCTCCAAACCGATTGTGCAACCGTGCGTCAAAAAAGATACGATGCTGCAGAACAAAAAAAAAGACGCAGGGAACAGTCAAACCGTTATCTGTTAGATAGCAAACCAAACGGAGCACAAAAAATTTTTTGTAAAAAAAAATACAAAAATTTCCTAATTGGGGAAAAACTTGAGCTTGTGTCTGTGAAGAATTAAGGGCCAAGAAAGAAACGAGAACACAGTAAACGAAGATGCCGCCGGGCAATAGCGAACAAAAGAGTGCGATCCACCCTACTTATATATGTCCTGTGGGCTGCATGCCGAAAAAAAAAAGGGTTCACCCGCGTGGTGGTGCCACAACACCGCGTCTCCTCATCTGCGTCGCCCCTTCAGGCATTCTCAGATCTGCGCGCGCAGGCTCAGGCCACACCCCACACCGCGCATCGCGCCCCGCGCCGCCCGCGGGGCAGCGCCCGCGCGCAGAAAACGCCGCAGGCGCGCAGGCGCACATGCGGCTCGGCGGCGACTCAAAGTCCGACGCGTTCCGCCCTGCCAGATATTCTTTTTTGCATTTGTTGGGTTTGCTGTTGGGGCATCAATGGGCCTCCGGACGTCGAGGGGGAGGGGCTGCCAGAATAGCCGCCGAGGCTCGTCTCTGTGGCAGCTTGCAGCGCCAGCATCACTGCCCGTTTCAGGGCTGCACCCCAGAGAGACAGGCGCCCAATGAGGCCCGACAGTGCTGGTCGTATGCAGAAAGCAGTCAAAGTGCTCGTTCCTGTCTCGTTTCGGAATGGCCTGATTCCCCAGGGGTCCTGAAACAAGTGATTCAGCATTCCCGTGTGGCCACGTCCGCGGGCAGTCGTCATGGGGTCCGGCAAACAGGCTTGTGCCCGCGGCCCAAAAAGGGACTGCCCGAAATAGACGGTTTGGACTTTTCTGGAAGGTGCTCGGGCCTGCGGTCTCCCTTGGATTTACGGGTGCTTGCCAAGATATTCTATTGTCGGTGCCTTGTCGGGAGGTGCGGCTGTGCTCGATCGACGTCGATGGTGACATGAAGGTCGAGGGACTAGCGTTCGTATGGAATGTATAAGATCGTCTTCGAGACTCGATGAAGGTGATACACGGTACAAGGACAGGTACTGAGAGGGCCAGAAGGAGGGATCATGTCGTTTGATAGACCAGAGATCTATAGCGCACCCGTGCTGCAGGGTGAGGCTCCGAACGATGACGATAACACGGAGATTATTAAGTCTTTCAAGAATTTTATCTTGGAGTTCAGACTGGATTCTCATTTTCTGTACAGAGACCAATTGAGGAACAACTTGCTGGTCAAGAAGTACTCGTTGATGGTCGACATGGAGCATCTCATTGGGTACAACGAGGACCTTTACAAGAAACTTTCCGATGAGCCGTCCGACGTGGCACCATTGTTCGAAAACGCAATCACCCAGGTGGCCAAACGTATTGCGATGTTGACCAAGACAGCTCGCGATGAGCGTGGCGGCGGCGGGCAAGGCGAGGAGAACTTGGATTTGGGTGCTTCTTTCCCGACTTTTCAGCTGATACTGAACTCTAGGGTCAATGAGACACTTTTGAGGCAGCTGGACTCCGACCACGTCTCCAAGATGATTCGGATTTCTGGTATAATCATATCCGCGTCGGTTCTGTCGTCTCGTGCAACTTACCTGTCGCTGATGTGTCGAAACTGCAGACACACGACTTCTCTGAGGATTAACAATTTCAGCTCCATCGGCGGTGGATCGGTGAGCTTGCCACACTCGTGTTTGTCCAATTTGACCAGTGGTACGAATGAAAGTGGGCTTATGGGATCTACAGACGATGAGGGAAGGAAGAACTGTGGTCCAGATCCGTACATCATCGTCCATGAATCCTCACAATTCATCGATCAGCAGTTTTTGAAGTTACAAGAGATCCCAGAGATGGTCCCGGTGGGTGAAATGCCTCGTAACATCCTGATGACCTGTGACAGGTACTTGACCAATCGTGTGGTTCCTGGAACGAGAGTAACCATCGTTGGAATCTACTCCATTTATCAGTCCAAGAGGAAGGCCGCAGGTGGTTCAAGTGGAGGTGTGGCGATTAGAAACCCATATATCAAGATTCTAGGGATCCAGACAGACCTGGAAACCACAGGTATGTGGAACTCAATGACTATGTTCTCAGAGGAAGAAGAGGAAGAGTTTTTGCAGTTGAGCAGAAGACCAGATCTCTACGAGTTGTTTGCCAACTCAATCGCTCCCTCAATCTATGGGTCCAAAGATATCAAAAAGGCAATAGTATGCTTGTTGATGGGTGGTTCGAAGAAACTTCTGCCTGATGGAATGAGGTTAAGAGGTGATATCAACGTCCTGTTGTTGGGTGATCCAGGTACAGCCAAGTCACAGCTTTTGAAATTCGTAGAGAAAGTGTCACCTATCTCAGTCTATACTTCGGGTAAAGGTTCCTCAGCCGCCGGTTTAACCGCCAGTGTTCAAAGAGATCCCATGACCCGTGAGTTTTACTTGGAAGGTGGTGCCATGGTCCTCGCAGATGGTGGAGTCGTTTGTATCGACGAATTTGATAAGATGAGAGACGAAGATCGTGTTGCTATCCATGAAGCCATGGAACAACAAACGATTTCCATTGCAAAGGCGGGTATCACAACAGTTCTAAACTCGAGGACAAGTGTTTTGGCTGCAGCAAATCCTATCTACGGTCGTTATGATGACTTGAAATCTCCTGGTGAAAATATAGATTTCCAAACCACTATCCTGTCTCGTTTCGATATGATTTTCATTGTGAAAGATGACCATAACGAAGAAAGAGACATCTCCATTGCCAACCATGTTATGAATATTCACACGGGACGTTCTACGCAGTCGGAAGGCGAGTTGGAAAACGCCGGTATGGAGATAAGCATGGAAAAGATGAGAAGATACATCACGTATTGTCGACTAAAATGTGCCCCCAGGTTGTCTGCACAAGCCGCGGAGAAATTATCATCTCAGTTTGTTAATATTAGAAAACAATTGCTAATCAACGAACTTGAGTCCACTGAAAGGTCTTCGATTCCAATCACAATCCGTCAATTAGAAGCCATCATCCGTATAACAGAGTCTCTGGCCAAGCTAGAACTGAGCCCAGTGGCGCATGAGCGTCATGTGGAGGAAGCCATACGGCTGTTCCAGGCCTCCACCATGGACGCAGCTTCCCAAGATCCAACGGGTGGCTTGAACGGCACAAATCTAATGACAGAGATACGACGCATTGAACAGGAGTTAAAGAGAAGATTGCCCATTGGCTGGTCAACTTCATACCAGACCCTAAGACGGGAGTTTGTCGACACCAACAGGTTCTCACAAAGTGCTCTAGACAAGGCTATCTATGCTCTAGAGAAGCATGAGATTATACAACTCAGATACCAAGGTCAAAATATCTATAGATGTGGCGTGTGAAATGCCTACCGTGTTACTTAATATCAAGTATGTAGTATTCTAATTATCAAGGCTCCAGTACGGCGAAACACCAGTAAGCGAAAATCTTTGGTCTCTTAACAACGCCTTAAAAGACAAACTGAAAGTGATGAGCTGAAAGAAGTCGAAGAAAACCATAAAGGCAATGTTGTATGTAAGCTTAAGATGAGAGAATCGTGGTTCAGGAGCATATACTAACAACACAGCAGCGAGTTGTCAGATCGCCCGAAAGCTGAGTTAACAAAAGATGAGTTAGACCAACTGGAACAATACGAGTTTAAGCATGGTCCTCTTTCCCTGATAAATGACTCCATGGTAAGTAAGACACCCGTTATCATATCCCTCAGAAACAATCATAAGATAGTAGCGAGAGTAAAGGCATTCGATAGACATTGTAACATGGTTCTCGAAAATGTGAAGGAACTATGGACTGAGAAGAGAGGTAACAAAGTTGAAAATAAGGAAAGGTTTATCAGTAAGCTGTTCCTGAGAGGAGATTCTGTCATTGTTGTTTTAAAGGCTCCAATCCAATGAAGGGATCGATGTATTAGTATGTAAAATATCGAGGAAAATGAAGTACAAGTGTGTTTAATTGATTTACGTAGTTCTATAAGAAACTATTTGAAATTCTTCAACGGATCTGACTTACCACCACGACGCTTATTTATCTTGCCCTTCTTATGGCTCTTTTTGGGATTATGAAAGGGAACGAAACCAATCTTTTTGGATTTGCCTTGCTTGACACTCTCTGGGAGTAAATAGTCAGGGACCCTTTTCAAGTGCTGTTGTATTCTAGCAGGATGTAATTCTTTATCATGCCTCAAACTTTGTAACTCTAGAGGATTTTCCTCGAAATGTCTTTTCAACTTCTCACTCGCCAGTAGCTCTTGTTTCAATTCTTTAATCCTGGCCTCTCTCACAGCAACTTGAGTAACAGCACGGAAACCATCCTCCATTCTATAGCGGAAACCTTCCACTTGTTTATTGTCGAACGAGTAGGGCTGTACTTCCAATCCAAGTCTGCTTTGCTGCTTAATGATACGGGAAAGAATCTTCTCGTCTTTCTTTGAGGTAGGACACATAGAGGGCTTATGCTTACCAAACTCTTTCAAAGGAACCACGAAGGAAATGGCAGTACCTGATTTACCAGCACGAGCGGTTCTACCAACCCTGTGAATATACGACTTGGCGGTAGTTGGTAAATCGAAGTTTAGAACACATGCAACATTTTTGAAATCAACACCACGGGAAACACCGTATTCTTTGTCTTTTTTAGTCTGCATACTCTTCTTGCTCTTTTTAGTCTCGGGTCTCTTCTCCGATTCGTCGACGTTTTGACCTTCCTGATTATCTTGTTTGCTTTCCTCCAGGGCTTCACTGTCCACAAGTTCGTCCTCTTCTTTGATGTATTCTGTGTCGTCTGTGGCAATCAGTAGCTGATAAACGTTCTTATTGAACTGATCCACAATGTGCTGTCTCGAATTAGCTGGCAACTCACTGTTCAATATGCACGATTTGATGCCAAACTGTTCGAGCACTAATTTCAGCCTGTAGCCTCTGTCAATGTTGTTGACAAAGATTAATGTCTTTCCCTTGATCAGGCCAAGTTTGAAGATAACATAGCAAAGCAAAAACTTGTCGAATTCAGATACCATAACGTAATACTGCACCAGTTTAGTATCATCCTTTGCTATTTGATCGTCATTGAACTTTAGAATGGCTGGGGAACGGCAGAACTGTTTCTTTAACTCTTGAATGTCATCGTTTAGTGTTGCACTCATCATGAAAGTTTGTAAACTCTTCTGTAAGGGCAGAAACTGCGCAATCTTCATCAGATCTGCCTGATAACCGAATGAGAGAACTAAATCGACTTCATCGATCACTAGGAATCTCAAATTTTCCAAAGAGATGGAGTTTATATTAGCTTCCAACAAACTCAAAAGCTTTGCTGGAGTGGCGACCAAGACTTCTGGCGATTCCAAGAGGAGAGACGTAAGAACCGCGTTGGACATGTCCGAAGAAGCATTCAAACATTTGATCTCTTTAGAGCAATATAAAGTCATCTGCTCTAAAACAATGGAAACCTGGTTCGACAATTCTCTAGTTGGAACAAGTATGATCCCCATCGTTTTATTGCCACTCAATTCACCACTACTCTCATTCTTCTTTTGATCTAAGATTGTCTGGATAACTGGAATCAGATAAGCCAAAGTTTTACCGGAACCAGTCGCGGCTTTAGCTATAATATCCTTTTTTTGCTGCAATGCTAATGAGATTGCATGAGACTGAATTAGCGTGGGGTGACGGTAACCATTTCTTTGAATGGCTTGCAGCAACCTTGAGTCCAAACCAAACGCTTCGAAACTCGTGGACTCATCTAAATAAGCGTCTGAGACGAGTTCAGCCTTTTTGGAACCCATCCTGCCTTTGACTGACCGACTTGATGATGATAATCTCAGTCTAGACTTGATAAGATGCGATGAGATGAGATGAGATGGATTTTTCAAATTTTCTAATCATTCGTCATACGTGACTAAAGAAGGACACCGAGAGATTCAAGAAATTGATCACCATCGATGAGCTTAACAGCTGATCTCCAGGCAGCTCCAGTACTTAAGTATGCTGACTTACACTCGTGTAGAATTCTTGACTTTCTTGGCTTGCGACTTGTGTGGTTACGTTTACCTGATTCGGCACCGATATTTGCTTGGGCCTTCCCGCAGGCTGGGAACTTGAGCCAGGAAGAACCACTTCCTTGGGAATTGAAAGGAACCATGGTCTTTGGTTACGTGATCCGAAGTGGTTACAAATTTAAAACAACGGTTGAACCAGCTGTTGTCGTAAAGATCTGCTTGTCTCTATGTAATGCTATTGTGATACCTCAAAGGCTACTAACAAAGCGGTGCCGTCAAATCTGCTGCCATATCCATGATTCTTTCCACCCTTCCCTTCAATGGGTTGGAATTGCATTCTTCAATCTTCATCTGCGAGAAATTTATTCGAGCGGTGCTCTTCCCGATAGTTACGACACCGTATATATCCTCATCCTTGTCCTTGTGATCTTCGTCTTTCTTCAACAGAAGAGTGAATGTGTCTCCAAATTGTTCCTTGAAAAGTTTGGCGATCTGTTTCACTTTCCATACACCATCCTGCTGTTGCGGAAGATTGCTAGAGTCTGTATGTTGATGATCGCAGGATTTACTGCTCATACGGACACTTGCAGGCGACGAATCAACACTCATCAGAATAGCTACGATGGAGTCTGCAACTGTATCACTTATCAAACCTTGAGTCCACTCAAGCACGGCTAGGTTATCAACAACCGTCAGAGTTATATCATTCATGATCTTGAGCACCAACCTTCCGTTCTTCTCTTCAGAATTTTCTCTTTTGACATCCTCCTTCTTGACTCTGTTAGTAATATTATCCTCATCAATGGTGACTCCTACATCGCCGAACATTTGGCAAATGTGCCAATATATGAGCTCCTTTTTACAGTCCACATGGACTGTCTGTCTTTCCCTCAAAACCGTAGTGGACAACTCGGTGTGATGTTCCCTCAAATCCGTCAACGAGACTAAATTCAAATCAAAGTTCTTCTCATCAGAAACTAAAATCCCAGAAACAACGATTTCCTGCTCATCCTCACTCGGTAATTCTTGTAACCCAGTTTCAACCTCTCCTTCCTTCCCTCCTTTTACATCTTCCTCTTTCCTTATGTCATCGACAATATTACCTACAGCTTTAGCGACTTTCACACCTTTGAACTCTAGTATGACATCAACACAATTCCTTGGATTAAAAACATGAACTTCTTCCTCAGTGCCCTTTAATGAAGCAAAATTCGACAATAGAGCGGATTTCAGACGACCCATTGGATTCGATTCACCATGAACAAGAATGATGTTGGAGGCGCTGATCTTCTCGATAAACTCGAGGTTTTCCTGAAAGTCGACGTGTGCCGCGAAAGAAATTTCTTCGATTTGGCATCTTCTGGGTATTGTTGCGTCTGTGTTGTTGACTGATGGAATGGTGTCAGGTTCCAACATCAGAAATTTAGCCATTGTCCCTTCAACGGAGTAACCTGTAATTAGCACAAGGTTTTTAGCTTCGGGGCACCATTTTTCAAGTACCTCTCTAGAGAGTCCACTTTGCAACATACCCGGAGAAGCTAACATGACGCTAGGACCAAAATCTTGAAACTCATCCATGTTTTTAAGGTATGAGATGTTCTTGAAGATGAACGGGTTGGTCTGTGAGTCCCGAAACTTACGACGAATATCATCATTCATCATGTTCACGTACGTTTGGAAAACACTCATACATCTCTTCGCCAGGTTCGAAGCATAATATATCGGTACTTGGCCTCCACCCAAATCATCTGTGTGCTGAGACCAATATTCGTCCAAGATCAGCATTATTTCCTGAGCTCTCCCCAACGCGAATACCGGTAGTAACACACGCCCTCCACGACTGACTGTTGAGTGAATCAATTGAGTAAGCTTTTTCTCACGATTCGCACGCGGTTCATGAGTAGCAGTACCAAAAGTCGACTCAACAATAAGAACATCCGACGGCAAAGGTGGAACCTCGGCAGAGTTCAAGTGCCGGTCCAGTTCGCGAGAGTAATCGCCGGTAAAGAGAACCCTAACACCTGCAATTTCGATTTGGAACATAGCAGCACCAAGAACATGACCTGCATGGAATGCAGTGAACTTGATACCATTAATGTCCACTGTGGAATGATAGTCTATTGTTTCAATTCTGTCGAACGAATCAGCCAGATCTTCATCTGTGTATAAATTGTCGTCTCTACCGCCAGACGAGGATCCAATACTTGTAACTCGTACAAAATCTCTCAAAAGCCACCTGTAAATGGCCTTGGTTGGATGTGTCATGAAAACTCGTCCCTGAAAGTTGGTTTTTTGCATCACGTAGGGAAGAGATGCAGCGTGGTCCACATGGAAATGTGAAATTAGCAAGACGTCGATTGTCGATAGGTCAAAGTCATCGTAGAAAGGCAATGATGCATAACCCTGATAAGCTGGGTGCACACCGGCATCCAACATTATTGTCTTTCCTTTGAACTGTAAGATATGACATGATCTTCCAACTTCATTGCCCCCACCAAGTGCAAAGAATTTCAATGAGTTCTTTCCCGATGCTTCCATGGTAACTGAGTGTGGTCTAATCAACGAGATCCTTTCTCTTTGGTTCTTCTATTCCCAGATTCACCACTCCCCTGTTGGTTAATGGTCCCTAGGAAGCTCTTGTTGAGAGTTTAAGTGAATTGCTAACTAAGCTGAAGATGTTTCGTAACCTTTCGTCACGATAAAAGGAATTGAGTGAGCAGGTCAGCAATGGGGGAAAGTAATCCAAGAGGGGAAGAGTTCGGGAAGTTAGCAGAAAGAGAAGCTGCCTGTTAGTAAAAAGAAATCCCTTAAAGGAGTAGTTGAGATCTGACGATCTAATCCTAACGTACAGTTGAACCAGGGGCCTCTAAGCACTTGGGGTTCGTCACAGCTACTACCTATGAAATACCAATATGTTGATCATATATTGACCAAAGTTTGTTCACTTTTAGATATTGTACATATCATACCAAACGACTGATCTTGAATAATTACCAGACTCATCGAATGGCTATTACGAATAAAACGCTGAGGCTAGATGGTGAACTGTAGACTCTGAATCAGGTCAAGAATCCATAATCATCGTTTACTGTCCAAAATTTCTCAGCCACCAAGTTATGACCGTAAACCGCTGACGAAGGATGTCGAGGACGTCGTACCTTGTCGCTGTCGCTTCTAACCGAAGTAGTGTTGGCAGCAAATGGATACGGAGCTCTGGAAGGGATGTTAGCATCTTGAAGCGGCATTTGTGAAGTTTCATCTCGAGGGGATCCTTGGATAGGAATTGCTTGTCCCTGGATTTCGGGTGCTTTGATCTGAGGAAGAAAACGCTCTTCTTCCTGCGGTAGGAACGAAAAGTTCTCCTGGGAATTGAAGTTTAGAGGTAGAGATTCGTGATCCATTAGATTCATTACTGAGTCATTGGTCCATGTTGAAATATCGTTAATCATATCGTGAGTTCCATTGTTAAATAACAATCCTGTATTGAGTAGCGAGCTTGGTGAATTTGAGCATGTTGTCGGATCAGAAGCAATTTGGGGCAACATGCGTGCTTTTGCGTTAAACGCTTGAGGATCATTGTATGCGTGGTTCAAACCTGGATTTTCATCTCTGTTGATCGACTGCTCCGGCAACGAGTGGTTCGTTGGCGGAGGATCATTGTTGTTGATCGGTACATTAGATTGCTGTGTCTCATTCGGTGCATATATTTGAACATCTGTATTCATTACAGTCCCCTTGACGGAATTGCTGTAGTTCAAAGACGATAGGTAAGCTTTCAAGTTCTCCCTCGCCACATGCTGTTGAACCAGGGCCTGCTGTTGGAAAGACTTCCAATCGAACTCTGTCGAGTTCGTTGGCTTCTTCACCATGTACTTATCCTGACCGCTTGCATTTCCCTTGCCTTTTTTATGATCTGGACGTGCGCTCCCCGCATACTCCTCACCAACCTTGATTAGTAAATGAGACAAACTCTTTGGAACAGATGTCTTCTCTAAAACGCCTTGCCTCCGCTTAAATTCTTCCTGCTCCTCTATATCAACTTGCGAAATTTCCACAAATCCCACATGTTCTTCAGCTTGTCTTTTCCCGAACGTCCTATCGGTTGCTGGAGGCATACCGCTTTCAGAATCATTAGTGTCGCGTGAACTTGTCGAACGACTCTCCATGTAATCCAACGATCTTTCCTTTTGAGATGCGAGGTATATTAATTCAGAAGAGTCTGGCCCACAACGTTCGATAAGGTTACCAACAGTAGCGTTCATAAGCTGATCGAAGGTGTCCCTGAAAGTCCTCGCGAAATTAGACCTCTCAGTCATAACATACAGACAAACCGAGCAAGCCCTCAGATCGTCCATGGTAGAGAATAAGCTTGCACTAACCAGAGGTCTTGTGTGCTTCGACTCGTCACCCAATTTTTTCCGTCTTTCGTCGTCGTTATTTCTTGCCAACCACATGCAGTATATTAACGTCACACCGGCGATGAAAACAGTATGAATTGCTGGGGTAGAATGACCTCTCAAAGTCTTTTGATGGAAAATTTTGTAAAGCTGACAAATCTGGCCAGCAGCAGCTTGACATTCTCTGAAAAGCTTGTCTTCAGGTTTCATGAACTCTAAGTATGGTTGAATGAGGAGCCTCACTGACCTATAATAATACAGCTTTAAAGTTTCATTCTCAAAATTCTTTATGTCATCCTTTGAGCAACCAGCTCTCCAAATCTCCAAATCCTGGAAGAATTTCTTGACCAAGGGCAACTGCTCCCTCAAGACCTCTTTCTTGTTATGCTTGAGTGGTAAAATCTGCAAACGTTCCACAAAATCGGATTCAATTCTGCGCAATTTCAAAGACTGATTGATAAAATGGACACCACGTCCATGACTTGACCCCTCCGAATACTTGCTAGGCCCCGTGTTGAAGGACCCCTCGCTGAACAATGGTAAGTTGATCTCTTTCTCAGATATGGTGAAAGGTCTACCAACGGCAACGCAAATCATCCTTTCCAGCAGGTATACGCACCAAAAAATTCTCAGTTTCTCATCAGCAAATGGATCGTTGGGCTGCACAGTGTTCAAGTGTAGTTTCTCCTTGCAGATAGACATCACATCCTTGATAATCTCATAAAGAACAGAAGAATCTCTGTCTGTTCTCAGCATGTAGAGTACGAGCAGAGTCAACAGTTCTACCCGCTGCACATGGTTCAAGGACTGACCACATCTTGTGATGTGCCGTACGGCTGTAGAGAAATACCTGACAGGCGGCAATCCCTTATATTTCCCAGTGGTCATGTAAAGACAAGCGCTGATACTAAACACAAGCCACATCCGACCACAGGCAAAATGGAACCCAGTGTCGGAATACGAGTGGATGTCGTTGGAGATATAATGCTCATGGAAATTGTAAATCTCCCTCTCATCCAGCAGAGGGTATTTGAACTGCAACCTGGTGAAAAAAGTATCCAAAAATGATCGAGAAAGAATACCATCAAACTCAAACACGGGATCATAGTTCATAAACTCTTTCAAGTTGTATTTTGCGAAAATGCACTTTGAGAAATCAATCGACTCCAACGAGTCAGAAGCCAGCGCAGGCAACGAAGATCCGACATCCTTGCTTTGCCCACCGCTTGGAAACGGCGAAAGATTCCTCAACATGTTGGTCTGACTATTGTCGCGTGAAGCCACTGCATCGGCCCCATTCTCAGCGCCGTTACCTAAAGCGTTGCTGGCCGGAACCGGCAACTGCAACGGCATGTTGGTCTTACTCAACATCTCCTCCAAAGCGCGCACCCGACTCTCCAGATACTGCGTGTATTGCTCGTCTGGAATCCTTGTTGGGAGCACGTTCGGCCTGAAGTACTTGGGAGTTGCCTCTTCAAACGAAGGCAACGACGACGGCGAGGTAGCAACCATATCCACAGCCTGCACAGGATTATAACGCGCCGGCTGAATGCATTTCACCTTCGCCTTCAGACAGTTCGTACAGCTCGGCTGTTTACGGTCACACCGCTGTTTACGTCGCCGACACAGGAGACACGCCCTAGATCGTCCCTTCTTATCGGGAAGCAGCGCTCCAGCATCGTTCCCTGCCATCTTGAGCTCTTCTTGAAATTTTTTTATATTCTCCTCGCTGATCAGCTTCTTAGGCCTTCCCATCTCGCTGAACTCCAGTTTTGTTCGTTTGCTTAGCCAGATAACTCCTAAAAATCCATGACAACCTCAACGGCTAGTTCAATTCCCTCTATCATCTATCATAACGGCTTCATTCTACTCGTTGTTATTGTATACTGTAGCTCCGCGTGCCAAGAGTACATCGGAGGGAGTCACCCGCAGTTGGCGATCTCAGCCAGACAGCTAGACCAAATGGCTACTCTACAAGCCAACGGGTTCATTAAAGTCGATACGGGGAATCGACCAACTGCTTGAGTGCTGCTCGCCGAGCTGCTACTTTGCAGCGACTTTTCCGAATGCAGCAAGGCTTGTCTACGTGAATTGACAGCGCGATGTTCTTGGGTTCTTCTAAAGCTACATAGTGAGCCATATGGGGCGTAGTTGTAGTACACATCTCAGAGCCTATGCTTTCTTTGCCGCAGTTGCAGCTGCTTGAATCTCTTAAGAGGTTCGCCTTGGAGCCAGAAGGGCAGTGTGATGTTGGTCTCCAGGCTCTGAGCGGCGATCAACGGGTCTCTCCGCGCGAGCAGTTGCTGAATGTTGCGGATGGCGTTGTAGTTCTTGCCATTGAGCGATTGCTGCACTAGCGTGTGGACCTGGTGGTTGAACTCTGCCGTCTTGCCCGGCGGAAAGTCGAGATTCTGGGCGATCATGCGGGATTGGAGCATTTCATGGTATGGAACCCTGGTGCTAAAGAAGAAGTGTTCGTTGGTTCTATTGATTCCCAGCTTCGCCGGTGCTGTCACGGAACAGCCCAACTCCGCTGCAAAACCGAGAGAACTGAATGGGAACAGCAGATACACTTGGTCGTTCATCGTGAACACCATGTCGCAGAGCAGGACCAGCGAAGCAGCCAGACCGACGGCAGGTCCGTTAAGGCAGCAAACCAACGGTTTGCTATGCTGTGCAAATACATCCGCTACGTAAACGTTCATCGTGGCGATCTCGGACTTCAGCCGTTCCTGCTTCTGCCCCACGTCCAGGTTCTCAAACTCACTGAAGTAGTCGAACTGGGCACCCGCTGAGAAGAACCGTCCCGTACTCTGCAGAAACGTAGCGATCACTTCCTTGTCGTCCTCCGCTTGCTGAACCAGCCGGGCAATCGTTGTAAAGTCGTTCAGTGTCAACGAGTTGAGCTTCAAGGGCTCATTTATGGTGATGGCGAAGAGACCTCCACTTAGCTTTGTATGTTCAATCATTGGACACAGCGATAGCTCTCGCAGAATCTCACAGACATCTGGTTCATCCATCTCAACTTCTCTTGAACTATCGAGAGGCTGACTCTCCTTCCATGTGGGGCGAGCGTCCCCAGTGATCTTAAAGGGACTCCATAATCTCCGCGTCTCTTCTCAGAGCTTCTTGCTCCTTGGATCGCCTATCTTCGTCGTGCTTGGCGTGCTTCACCTTGCTCTTCTTCTCCTTGGCCCTCTTACCTTGAACCACCCACTTTTGAAGCGCTTCTGTACGTTCATCTGTTGGCGAGTCTGTGTTCAGATACCGGGCGATCTCCAGAGCCATCTTTTCTCTGGCAATCTTTCTGTTATTCTCCCTAGATCTAGTCTCCTGGCAAGTAACGACAATGCCTGTCTCTAGGTGCTTCAATTGCACTTTGGAGTTACATTTATTGATCTTTTGACCGCCGGGGCCTCGACCGCCGTGTAGAAACTTCTCTTCGCATTGCGATTCCATTTCCGCAGTGAACTTTGGCCTTGGAGGCAGTTTATTCTTCTTGATCAGCTTCAAACTTGTCGAATAGAGCCATCTTACGTTCTTCACCATTGTTCTCGATGTTGTCTTGTACATATAGCTGAATAGGATAAGTGCGCGCAACTTGACTACCAGAACCTACATGAACTTCAACAAGCAACAAAAGGATGCTCCGTTATGCTGCTCGCAGATCACCTTTATCGATAAAAAGGCCACTGAGGGGCTATACTGCAACTTTGAAGCGATTCAGCGCTCTAGATAATGGCCAAACCAGGTCTAGCAATGGAACACCTACGCTGTCAGACAACATCATGAATAAAGTACCAGAACAGCTGATCTCTCAGGGAAATGGTATGAAACCCACCAAGGCCGAAAATCAGATCGATACGCTGGCGTGTTACAACCGGTTACAGGAGCAAGGGTTCACTTCCCAGCAAACAGAGCTAATTATTGATCTACTGCTGGAGACTCTTAATAAAGAGTACTTCTCACATTACAACGCCACATTTCTACAGAACATGGAACTAGAAAATCAATCGCATCTTTTCCATGCTGCGGAAACTGAACTGAAGTATGCTGTTCAAACCTCCAGGGATACGCAGTTGAATGACCAGCATTTGCAATTATTGAAGCTCATCCGTGACCTGGATTCCCTACAGGATGAGATCAACGAAATGATCATCAACCTTCTACAGAAGGACTCTAAAGTTGATTTCAATAATCAAAAAATTGAAAATACGTTGCTACACAGAAAGATCAAGCTAGAGCTTAGCGATTGTTCGAACAAGATTGCAACCAAACTACTCGGTAATGCCAGATCAGAGATCGAAAGACTGAGGTGGCAAACAACGAGAAGTGGGCTGCTTGCTATATTGATACTTGTGTTCTCCATCATGGGCGGTGCCAGTTTCGCCAGGAAAGCCAATGCACAAAACGAAGAGAACGAGACAGTATAGCGTCACAATTTATGCCTGCGTTGCCTCTGTTTCAATTGTTTGAAACTTCTTTGTGGGATTCCCTTAACCCAGTACTTTATAGCATCGTTGACCTCGACGGAGTTTGCCCTGTCAAGCTCTTTGGTATAGCTTGCACGCAAGAGCTTCTTGATCCCAGGCAAGGTGGGCAAATAAAGATGTTCAACTTTTGCTTTGAGTTCTTTCAACACTACCTCATTGAACCTCTCTGTGCTATCCATGTCATAATTCCTGGCCACAATCGTTCCATTCAGTTTGTCAAACTTAATTGGGGCACTAAACATCAGGCTCTCAAACGTCCAGCTGCTGCCCAGTTTCATCGGAAGAGTGACTGACGTTGCCCCTTCAGTGACCAGCCCCAGGCTGGAGAAGGGGAACAGCAGGTAAACTTTGTCGTTCATCGAATAGACAATATCGCACAGTGCACACAACGCGGCACTTAACCCAATAGCAGGCCCGTTTAAGCAGCAAATAAGCACTTTACTGTGTCTTGCAAACATGTCAGTGACATATACATTACGAGAAACGAAATATGCCAGCCATTTGTTCAGTTCCGGTTCATCCGTTTTCGTATCCTGCGCCTTCGATATGGATTGGAAGTCTGCTCCGCTTGAGAAGAACCTACCACTACTTTGCAACACTGTAAAGTAAACATTGGGATCTTGTTCTGATTTCTCCAGCAACTCTGCCAGATACAGGTAGTCGTTCCCGTTCAAGGCATTCAGGGACCCCGGATCGCTCAACCGTATCACGAAAAAGGGACCATCCACAAAATACTTGATTCTTTCGCTGCAGTTTCCACCAGCCATTCTTACGTTCCAGCTGTTAACTTCCTCCAGCCGTGATGACCATCCATTGAAGCCTTGCTTTCTTATACCAACTGTTTCTATTCATTGGGGTCTTCGTGCACAGCCGCACGTTCTAAGTGCTCGGGGTTAAGATGAACCAAGCGAAGTGAAAAATTTAAGCGATGCCCTCGAATCTAGAAGAATAGAAGGCAGAGATTGGCAGCGCTTAAGAGGGCAGAACTGCTTGGATATGTCTGATTCAGAGTCAATTGATCAGGGTTTTGATCTCTTCACCGAGCCAGAGGACTTTTGTCCCCCACCACCATCGGCACATTTTGCTGAGTATGAGAGATGCAGCATCTCATCGGAATCGAAGTCTCAGTTGAAACAGATTAAACTTCGTCTAGTGGGCAGCTCTCCTTTGTGGGGCCATCTACTCTGGAATGCAGGGATATACACGGCAAAACACCTGGATAATAATGTTGAGCTAGTGAAGAACAAGACCGTACTGGAGCTTGGAGCTGCTGCAGGGTTGCCTTCTCTGGTGTCCTCATTGATCGGTGCCAAGAAAGTGGTCTGTACCGACTATCCAGATGCTGACTTGCTGCAGAATATTCAGTACAATGTTGATCATGTAGTTTTTGGGGGGGAGGAAGTGTCAGAGACTTCAAGACCAAAGAGAAACATCGTTGTGGAAGGATATATATGGGGTAACGACTATTTGCCATTGCAAGAGCATATTGGTGGGGAAAAAAACAAGTTTGATCTCATACTTTTGAGTGATTTAGTTTTCAACCACACTGAACATGATAAACTGCTGCAAACTACCAAGGATTTGTTGGCCAAAGATGGGAAAGCACTGGTTGTTTTCTCTCCACACAGACCAAAGTTGCTGAATGACGATTTACGCTTTTTTGAGACGGCTAAGGAGTTTCATTTGGAACCCACTTTCATAGAGATGGTAAACTGGCAGCCAATGTTTGATGAGGACGAGGAAACCTCAGAGATCAGGTCCCGTGTTTATGCCTACTATCTGACACACGCCTGAATTCAACAAATACCGATGTTGATAATTATACAGTAGTTAAATGTACATTTTGATAAAATAATCCCAAAGCTTTAATGACTCAAGTGAAAAAAGTGCCGAGCCTGACTGATGAATTCGCATCTAGCGAAATTTAGACGTTCAGTTGATGAAGTTCTTTTTTTGACTGGCATGATTACAGCCAATGGTCAAGATGTCACTTGACTCGGAAGCGAAACAGGTTGTCCCACTTGCGCAAGCCATTGTGACCCAGGAGCCGAAGTTGCAGATGGCAAAATCACCGCTTGCAGAACATGCAATGTCACCAGTGGTACACGTCTCGGCACCGTTGAACTTTCCTTCTGCGTATAGGCTATTTAGCCTAACAGCTTGCTCGTGAGCTGGCGAAGCAGTGGCCGTGGCCGTGGCAGTGGTAGCGGTAGTGGTAGTGGAAGTAGCCTGAGTAGTGGTTGGCTGTAAAGTCGTAGTCTCGACAGTTGAGCTTGTGGCCTCTGTAGTAGTGGTGATTGGATCGTTTGAGATTGCCGTTGTCTTAGCGTGAGAATGGCCAGCAGCGGTTGATGTTGTCGTAGAAACAGCTGATGTTTCGGCTTCAGATGAATCGGTTGTCGATTCGCTGCTAGTGTATTTGGTGGTCAAACTCGTAGCAAACTGGCTAGAAAGCGTAGTACTAGGAACTGTAGCGGAAGTAGTTGTGCTAGTGCTAGTCGAAGTGCTGGAAGTAGAAGTAGTCGAGGTAGAAGTAGCTGAGGTAGAAGTAGAAGATGTGCTCAAAGTAGTTGTCGAGGACCCACTTACGCTTCCACTCAAAATACTCTTCACATGAGAAACGTACGATTGACCATCAATCTCGTTAGCGAAAGCCTGCGATGCATCCCACATTGCAACACCACCGAAACTACTACTGCTCGATACCTTAGAGATAGTTTCCTCTAGCAGTGACAAATCAGAGATGTAGCCGGTGCTGGCGGCAGTCGCAGAGCCTGGTAACCCTAGATACAACTTGATGTTCTTGTTTGGAGACACGCTCTCAGCATAATTTGACCAAGTGTCCCAGTTGAAATATTTGTCGACATTACAGTAGTTGTTGTAAAACTGAATGAACGCGAAATCGACATCGGCATTTTCCAACAAGTCACCAACAGAAGCGTCTGGGTATGGGCATTGAGGAGCAGCGGAGATGTAATATTGTTTGCTACCGGTTGAGAAGAGGGTTCTCAATTCGGTGACCAAGGCAGAGTATCCAACATCATTGTTGTTCTCAATGTCGAAATCGAAACCATCCACGATGGCAGAGTCGAATGGGCGTTCATCAGCTCCAGTGCCCTCGCCAAAGGTGTCCCATAGAGTTTGTGCAAACTTCTTAGCGCTGCTTTCATCACTGAAACCATACGCACCAGATGCACCACCCATTGACAGTAGAACCTTCTTGCCTAGAGATTGACATTTTTGAATATCCTGAGCAATCTCAGAGCAATGTGGAAGACCATCAGAGTAAGACGAAGTACAAGCGCTGGCGAAGTTTAGGCCGATAGTAGGGAACTCGTACAGGAATGAAAGTAGATAGATATCGGCATCTGTGGACTCACAATAACTTCCCAGGGACCCTTGCGTACCAGCAGAGTTCTGGCCCCAGTAAAGAGCGACGTTCTGCTTGGATTCTAAGTCAAAAGCGCACGCCAACTGTGTCAGCAGGAATAAACTTATTTGTAAAAGGAATGAACTGATCATTGCAAAGATCTAAATGTGTAACGAAGGGAATGATTTTTTGCCGCTGTATGGCAGACGAAGGAATGACTTGAAAGCCTGCTTAAATGGTACTTGTACTCCCTTCAGTGACCAGATTGAAAGGGAATCTTATGTCTCCCAGGTTTCAAATTAGGTAAAGGATGGCTTGCTTAAGTACAATCACCCTGAAGAATCAGAAAAGGCAATCAGACCCTAAATTTCACAACTTGCTGGTTCCAAAGTCAAATAGCGTCAACACTAACACTTTTGAAAAGTGATCAGCATTATGGCATGGCGTGCACCAAACATCTGAAACCTTCCAAAGATCTTGCCAAACGTCGTTGCTGGCAGCCATCAACAAACAAACAGAGGCTAAAACAATGGAACGCGAAATCTCAGCTTCGACGCGGCCCTAGCAACTTCATATGTTGACTTCTTTGTTTGTTTGTTATGCATCCTTTTGTTTATATGTTTCAAGTTAATGAAGCATCAACAACCCAGCCATGCGTAAACACAAGACAAGACTTAGCAAGAAAGGCTCGCCTTCGCTGCCAGTGGTTCTTGAACAACGCAGGAGACCTGTGTTGACACAACAACTCGTGCTCAGCTTGGTAGACACAAGAACTCGCCCGAGGCTGGCTCGACACTGCTGGCTCGTAAAAGGCTCGTAAAGGGCTCGTAAAAACGCTCTGAGCTGTGTTGTGGGGGCATTTGATAGTCCTGATAGCCCGCCAGCGTGCTACAGGTCGCCTAGTCAGCTCAATGGGTTCTTGCTGGTGTTTAAAGCCTTGCTGGTCTGGTGAAATCACTCTTGACGGACTTGGCATTGTAGGTCTTCAAATGTGAAAGGGGCAGACAGATCTGTGGATTCAGCACTTGTAGAGACTGGTAAAGATCGACCGCTGTGTTATTCTGCTGTGCTAGGCCGCTACAGACAGTCCTGTGCATTGTTTGAGACCAAAGCTGGTGATCGGCGCAAGAAAAATGGGTCTTTTGAGCTCGGCAGACAAAGAACTAATCAAAAGGGCGCTGCCCAAGTCTTCAAACAAGATCATCGACGTTGCTATAGCGAGATTGTACGTTGCGTATCCGAATCCCAATGAGTGGCAGTATACGGGCCTTTCGGGAGCGATTGTCCTGGTCGATGACCAGGTAGGACACACTTTCTTTCTGAAACTGGTGGACATTAAGGGACATAGAGGTGTTCTTTGGGATCATGAACTGTACGTGAACTTCGAGTATTATCAGGATAGAACCTTTTTCCATGCTTTTGAGATAGAAGACTGTTATGCAGGATTACTGTTTGAAGACTTGAACGAAGCAGCTCACTTCTTGAAAAGAGTACACAAACGTGAGAAGTATGCTTCAAAGAAGACTTTATCCAATAAGAATGCCATTGCATTGACAAAAAAGGTAAACAAAGAAAGAGAAGGTGAGGTGATCAAGGGGCCTCGAGGCGAATCGCTGTATGGACAGCAGAGAGAAAGATACGATTACGAGAAGGCTGAGTCTATCCCAGCTACAAAGCATAAGGCGCCTCCGCCACCACCTCCTGTGGCCACGACTATGGCCGGTGATTCAAGCGACTTTGAGAGTGAAGAAGAGTCGCCAACGGACTGGGCTGCGTCAGCGTCGACGACACCAGCCCCTACGACTTCAGCACCTGAGACACCATCTTCGTCAGTACCGCCGGCTCGCACAAAACATCCGGTTCCACCACCTCCTCCAGCTTCGCTTGTACCACCGGCACCTATGGCTCCAGCACCAACGGCTCCAGTGTCCACGGCTTCAGCACCCATGTCTCCGCCTTTGCCGGGCTCTGTTCCATCAACGACAGCTGCAACTCCACTTTCACCCACATTGCCTCGGAGGGACAACAATCCGTTCCCAATCCCGGTGTCAAATAACGCTCCTCAGAAGAGCAATAATCCATTTCCTTTCCCGATTCCAAATGGGGGCGCACAACAAAGCAATCCATTTCCATTCCCTGTACCACAGCAAGCGACAAATTCACAACCACTAGAGAACAATGCATTCCCAATTCCTGGCAACGACAGACCTCTACCCACGCCGCCTAACAGAAATAACCGTCCTGTGCCTGTGCCACCAAGACGGACAGGCAGAGCTCCACCACCAGTTCCCCCTTCGAGGCATGGTCCACCTCCTCCACTACCTCCACATCGTAATATAACCCCACAGGCCTCATATCCTACACAGAATCCCTTACAAACACAGCAAACTGGGCGGCCACCTGCACCACCTCCTCCCAGGCGAGGCCCCGCTCCTCCTCCACCTCCCAGATCCACTAGGCCACAGGCGTACTCACAGTCCCCGGTACCGGTGGTACAAACGAGTTTCCCCACTCAATCCCCTTACCAATCTCCTGTACCACCACCTACACCACCAACTACTTTCAACAGTGTTCCACCTACAACATACCAGATGCCCGTGTCAGCTCAAACTACTAGTGCACCTGCTCCACCTCCTCCACCTCCAATGCCAACGCAGGCTACAAACACGGCACCTCCACCTCCACCCACTTTCCTAACACAACCACAAAACAATGCAGCACCTCCTGCACCTCCACCACCTTCGATGGCACCTCAGGCTTCGAATGGAGGATTTGTCGAAAGCACCGGTGATGCGGGTAGAGATGCTCTACTAGCCTCCATCCGGGGTGCTGGTGGTATAGGAGCATTAAAGAAAGTCGATAAATCACAGCTTGATCGGCCATCCGTACTTCTGCAGGAGGCCCAAGGGAAACCAGTGGCACAAACGAGTTCATCTGGACCACCATCTGGCGGTGGAGGTTCCCTGGCAGATGCGCTTGCCGCTGCTTTGAATCAAAGAAAGGCCAAAATCGGTGCAGATGATTACGATAACGGAGATGACTGGTAAAAATGTAACGTCATTTATTAAAACTTACATAACGATTAATTTGGGAAGTACTTTGCCTCCCAGACTTGTATCCATTTCAGTTTCTTTGGGTCTGAAGTGTTTAGCTTCTTGACCACCTTGATCATTTGTCGCAAGCTGTCGTTCAGCGAATCGATGCTGTCTCTGAAGTCGTCCTCTGAGAAAGAAGCATCTGAAGTAAAGACGTCTGAAAAAAACTCGTCTAATTGTTCCACAATGAGGTATTGTAATGAATTCAACTTGTCTAAGGTAGAACCCTTTGTATCCTTTGAATTATAGACGTTAGTGGCCATCGATTTGGCAAATGAGGAAAGTAGAAGTTTGATCATTTTCAAATTGGTTTGCCACGATCTCAAGAACTTCTCCATCCTTTGTAATGCCGCTGTTTCTTCTTCACTCTGATCTTGATCATCATTGTCCTCCTCCTCGTCGCTAAAATCGTCATCTATCAGCAGGTCATCACCGAATTGTGGATCTTCTAGCCACGAGTCGACATCCTTGAGGACATCGTCTACCAAATTACAACTACTACGAATGTCATCGGCGAGCAATTGGAAGTTGCCCTTTTTTGAGATCTCTTCTAATGAATCACAGGCAGCCCATAGGATACCAATACATGAAAGTCGGTCATTGTCGTCACTTCTGCCCTCTTGAATCAGTTTGTCCACCTCATCGCACAGCGGAGACACGCCGTTTAACAGATTAATCACCGTAGAGTCCAGTTTCTGAACCAGGTAACTCGCCCAAAAATCCTTGGAGCTGTCATGGATCAACGGTAGCACACTCAAGAGATAGAACAACGCATTGGCAAAACTTTGTAACTCTTTAAACGCAGCTGCATGGTTGGACAAAAACTTTGAAGGTTCACAGATGATACCAATCTTTGTCGAATGCGCCTTGATGATCTGAGAAAGTTTCCCAATCTCTGTGAGAGGATCTGAGTCCTTAAACTTTGTAGTCGACTTAATCTCTTTCAAAGAAGCCACACCCTTGTAAGGAATCACGAACTGGTCCCGAATAGACGCTACCAGCTCACTAACCTTCTTACCATCAATACTCTCCTCACTCATCGCCCCAGCCTGTGGTTACTAAGAGGGCAGGAGATGGGAAACAACGGCTTCACAAGACCTTTTATTAATCAACTTTGTCAATATATGGACATATTGTTTAATAGTAACCTATGTAGAAAAATTTATATGAGAATTTGCAATAAATCAAATTCAGGTGACCTATTGGGAAGATGGACCTGGGTTCATTCTTCTCTTACCGTTGGTCAAAGTAACGTTGACAAATCTTCTGGTGTACAACATTCTCTTGTAAGCACGGCCCTTTGGCTTCTTTGGCTTTTCTTGCTTTTCAACCTTTGGAGTTTGGGACTTAACCTTACCAGCACGAGCTAGAGAACCGTGAACTTTACCCTGTAATCATCAAAGTGAAAAGTTAGTAATACTGAACTCCCTGGATCGACCACCACCGCTTCCACTGTATCCACTGTCGCTTCCACAGCTTCAGCTACCGCTGACTAGTAATATAACGTACCATTTTGATTCGTTGGTTTGCTTAAAGTTAGCTTCACAACGGGGAATAACCTTAGTTGAACATTTGTAGGTTATAGTATGTGAGAAGACCTCCCAAACCGTGTACTACGGGCCTGATTCTTGCCAGAGGCAGCTTGCATTGCTAGACCGATCGTTTCTGCGTCGCCCGCGAGGCGTCGCCATTCGCAAATGGAAGGCTCGACGGCGCGACGGCGCGCGAGCGCGCGCCGTCAAGAAAAACTTTTATTTTGTAGGATGTCTGGATGTGGATTAGTTTGTATGTGTGTCTGGGTGTGAGATTGCATTGTACCGTCATTTGAAATTTTGGCTTTCTTTGATGAGCATGAGATTTACTAGTTGACAGAGGACGACAGCGAGAGTTGAAGCAGGCAGCGGGTGTGTTGCTGATGTTGGAAGTAGACAATTGATAGTGCTGAAGACGCTGGTGCGGTCCGTTTCGGCGTTGGAACAGTGCAATGTTGAGTTCGGGTGGTTGCGGTGTCACTGCGGACGTGCGACCCTTGAAGAGTCAGTGCGCTCATATGTATATTGGGCTTGAAAAATTGGGTAGTTTAGTAGTCATCACATAGAGGACAGGCAGCAGCAGTAGAGATTGATACCGATGCCATTGGAGAGAGAACAACCACATCATTTTGGTGCTGGGCCAGCACAACTACCCACACCGGTTTTGCAGCAAGCTGCGCGTGATTTGCTGAACTTTAATAACCTTGGTCTAGGTGTTGGTGAGATTTCGCACCGTTCAAAGGACGCCAAGAAGGTCATCGAGGATGCCAAGGCTCATTTGAAGGAGTTGATGAACATTCCAGACACCCACGAGGTGTTCTTCTTGCAGGGTGGTGGTACCACTGGGTTTTCCTCCACGGCATCGAACTTGGCAGCCGCATATGTGGGCAAGACGGGTGAAATTGCGCCAGCTGGGTACTTGGTCACCGGTTCTTGGTCTCAAAAATCTTACGAAGAGGCTTGCAGGTTGCATGTGCCTGCTGAAGTGATCTTCAACTCCAAGGATTTTAACAACAAGAAGTACGGCGCCATTCCAGAGGAGTCTGAATGGAGTGACAAGGTCAGAGGTAAGAAATTCTCATACGTCTATCTATGTGAGAACGAGACTGTTCACGGTGTTGAGTGGCCTAAACTACCAGAATGTATCACTTCTGATCCCAACATCGAGTTGGTTGCGGACTTGTCCAGTGATATCTTGTCTCGTGAGATTGACGTTTCCCAGTACGGTATGATTCTTGCCGGTGCTCAAAAGAACATTGGTTTGGCCGGTTTGACTGTCTACATCATCAAGAAGACCATCCTGGACGAAATCTCTAAGGTATCCGACGATGAATTGCACAAATTGGGTTTACCCATCACTCCAATCGCTTTCCACTACCCAACCGTGGTTAAGAATGACTCGGCTTACAACACAATCCCAATCTTCACTTTACATGTGATGGACCTCGTCTTCCAACACTTACTAAAAAAAGGTGGTGTCCCAGCACAACAGAAGGAGAACGAAGAAAAGGCCAAGATACTTTACGAGACATTGGACCAATACTCTAGCTTCTACAATCTTCCAGTGGAAGAATCTTGCAGATCAAAAATGAACGTCGTGTTCACCTTGAAGAAGGAAGGTTTGGATGACAAGTTCTTGCAAGAAGCAGCTGAACTAAAATTGACCGGATTGAAGGGACACCGTTCTGTCGGTGGGTTCAGAGCTTCTATTTACAACTCACTACCTCTGGAGTCTGTCGAAAAATTGGTAAAATTTATCAAGGACTTTGCAGAAAACAATGCTTAGGCTCTAAGTAATTAGTTGTTCTATAGCGGTTTAGATCTTGCAATATAGTATATTATTTGACCCCTCTCTTTGGCCAGATCGGAATTACTGTCGCCCTCTTGGTTCCCGCGATCAAGCGAACAATGCAGTACACATGATTCGTTATGCGAAATGGCTAGTACAACTTCTTCGAATGCACCATAAAGCTTGTGGCAAACTTTCCAATCCCTGCACCGCATGAATACTTCGTTCACGGACAAACTTTCTCTTTCTGCTCGTTCAACCATTGCTGAAACATCGACTAGCTCCACGTCTACACCATCATCGGTCCTATTGATCTCACTATCTTCTACCCGTAGACTGTCGTCTTCCGGTTGCGGTTGTTGAGCTTCGTTCGCTTCTGGCGCCATTCCTTGTTGAATGATGGCATCTAAGGGGCCATTCCAACATATTTCCAGATTCCAATCGAGCTCATTTACTATTATCTTCAACTGAGAGTCCTCGTCTCCGGACCCGTTCTCTCTACGGGAACCGTTGAGCTTAATGTGACGAATATTGGAATACCTCTCTACCCTCCTGATGAAGTTATGGAATCCAGCTCCAAATTCGCCAGAGTAGGGTGGTAGCTTGTACATCATCAAATTCGCGTAATTGATCATGGGCTCCTGTATTCGAGCATCTTGTGCTTTGAACAGCAGTTTGACAGGAATTCGGAAAGAATGTAATACAGTCTTTTCATTCGGAAACCCCAGTTTCATAACATCAGTGGAGGAGCCATTCTCGTAGTCACCGCCATTGCCAGCCTGGGTATGCAAAATCTCCTCGAAAGTGATCCCCAGTGCACATACTGGGTTGACCC
Organism: Torulaspora maleeae; assembly: GCA_003708055.3. Lineage (NCBI taxonomy): Eukaryota > Fungi > Ascomycota > Saccharomycetes > Saccharomycetales > Saccharomycetaceae > Torulaspora > Torulaspora maleeae. Next base: position 729,981 of record PPNA03000003.1, on the reverse strand, counting down.
TGCCGCTAGGGGCGTTATTTCCCGGTCCGCCGCCTGCATTCCACTCTGGCATGGATTGCAACTTGATCGTAATATCAGATGAGCATCCTTGACTCATTACACGGTCGTATCGCTTAAAAACGCTAACCAAGGAGTCACAGTTGTACTCCATTGTGATAGTATTCAGCTCTCGAGCCGATGTCACAGTATAGAGCTTGAACAGATCTCGAGGAATCGTGCACCATATCTGTCCAGTATCGCCATGCAGTATAGTACTGTTATTGGAGCCAGACGACTTCGGCGTGGATATGATAACCAGTCTTTCGCTTGTGAATCGCAGGACCGCCGTCTTTCGGAGAGATGCCACCGTCGACAAGGTCGTCCTCAGCAGTTTGTAGTCATCTGGAGCCTCGTAACCATTTACAATGAGCTTCAATTTCATCTGAAGAGCCTCTTATGTAGCTGATGCCAATAGCGATGAGCTGTTGATCTTTTTAACATGCGGCGGCATCTTATAATAGATTGATTAGATCTTAACTTGAAGAGTCAAGCTACGCAAAGCTCATAAGGGTAGGCTTAACAACGGTCATGTTACCAATCGGACGTTGTAGGTTTCTGCTGCACAGATCCTGGAGGCCATTAATACGAAGAAACCATCAACAAGCAGCATCAAAGGTCATTTCGTTGCAAGATCGGATAGAAAAGATTCCAATTGAAAACTACAGGAACTTTTCCATTGTAGCCCATGTGGACCATGGCAAGTCTACTCTCAGTGATAGGTTGTTGGAGATAACGGGTGTCATCAAGCCTGGTGAGAACAAGCAGGTTCTCGATAAGTTGGAAGTTGAAAGAGAGCGAGGGATCACGATCAAAGCCCAGACCTGCACTATGTTCTATCACGATCAAAGAGACAAGAAGGATTACCTATTACATCTTGTCGATACTCCAGGGCACGTTGATTTCAGAGGTGAAGTCTCAAGATCGTATGCGTCGTGCGGCGGTGCCCTGCTGCTGGTCGATGCTTCGCAAGGTGTTCAGGCACAAACTGTGGCTAATTTCTATTTAGCCTACAGTATGAATCTGAGGCTGATTCCAGTCATTAACAAGATTGATTTGGACATTGCAGACATCGCACAAGCGGAAGATCAGATCGAGAATACCTTCGAACTGCCAAAGGAAGATATTATCAAGGTCAGCGCCAAGACAGGCCTTAACATCTCCAAAGATTTGCTCCCTGCCATCATTGATCGTATACCGCCCCCTGTTGGAGTCAGAAGCAGACCTTTCAGGGCACTCTTGGTGGACTCATGGTATGACTCGTACGTGGGAGTCGTCTTACTGATCCATATAGTGGATGGATCTGTCAAGAAGGGTGATAGAATATCCAGTGCTCAAACTAATAAGAAATACGAAGTCAAGGAGATTGGTATCATGTATCCCGACAGGACTCCAACTGACTCTCTGTCGACTGGACAGGTCGGTTACATCGTCCCTGGAATGAAGGTTTCGCAAGACGCAAAGGTCGGTGATACGTTGATGCATGTTGGTCGCGAACACGAAACTGAAGTCTTGCCGGGGTTTGAAGAGACGAAACCAATGGTTTTTGTTGGCGCCTTCCCAGCAGATGGAACCGAGTTCAAGGCTCTTGATGATGATATAAGCAGGCTAGTTTTAAACGATAGATCCGTCTCATTGCAGCGAGAAACTTCTAATGCTCTGGGTCAGGGCTGGAGGTTGGGGTTTCTGGGATCGTTGCACGCATCCGTCTTTCGTGAAAGGCTCGAGAAGGAATATGGCTCAAAACTGATCATCACACAACCTACTGTACCTTACCAAATTCAGTTTAACGACGGTACGCAAAAGACCATTACCAATCCCGATGACTTTCCTGATCTTTCATTGCGTAAATCGAAAATCGGATCTTTCAAAGAACCGTTTGTCGAGGCTATTATGACTTTGCCCCAGGAGTACCTGGGAAATGTCATCAAGCTATGTGATGCCAATCGGGGACAGCAAGTGGAGATCACATATTTGAACATGACTGGCCAGGTGCTTCTCAAATACCACCTACCATTGGCGCACCTAGTTGATGACTTTTTTGGTAAGTTAAAATCGGTCTCCAGAGGCTATGCATCTCTGGACTACGAAGATATTGGCTACAAAGATTCAGATGTCATCAAGTTGGAGCTTCTAGTGAATGGGAAAAGTGTTGACGCTTTGGCGCAGGTTATGCACAGATCCCAAGTGGATCGTGTCGGTAGAGAGTGGGTCAAGAAATTCAAAGAATTCATAAAGGCTCAATTATACGAAGTGGTCATCCAGGCGAGGGCCAACAATAAGATAATAGCCCGTGAGACAATCAAGGCTAGACGTAAAGATGTCTTGGCGAAGTTACACGCTTCGGACGTCTCTCGAAGAAAGAAGTTGTTAGTAAGACAGAAAGAGGGTAAAAAGCAAATGAGAAGCATCGGTAACGTTCAAGTCAGTCAAGAGGCTTATCAAGCATTCCTAAAACGATAGGCAAGTAAATATAACTCAAATCTTGTAGATACAAAATATTAATTCATATTGAGCATTGACTCTAAGGACACGACGCCCGTAAAGGTAGGATCCTTGATTTTAGAAACAATTGTTCGACTTACCTGCTGGGTGGAGACCGTTGGTCGAATCAATTCATTCACGAATGAAAGCTTGTTTCTTAAAAGTAACCTGTTACCGCAGTTGAGGAGCTCCAGACCATTGTGAACGTATGATCTTGCATCGGCCGTTGTTTTGTACTCATCAAACATAAACCCAGGTCTCATCAAGATTGGACGGAAAGAATTTTCGTAATTCATCAACTCAACTTCGGCTTGCCGTTTCGAGTTGATATACCCGCTGGGAATCAATGGGAATCCCTTATCAGCAGAAATGTAGGTGAAAGTTGGCATTGTTTTCAATTTGTGCTCATGCGATTCAATCGATTTCTGGAAGGCTTGGGCTAAAATGAGGGCGCTTTCCTTGTTCATTCTCTGATAAGTGAAGTTAGGGTTCTTTTTATCTAGAGGATTAGATCCAAAGGAGGGAATCAGTGACTTGAAATCAAACGACTTATTGAGTGGATTCCTCACTTTTACTTTATAGCTCTCATCCTCCAGAAGTATCCCTAAAGAATGAACAATATCAGTTGCATCTCGCAAGTATCTGTTATAACTTGATGGGTCAAACACATCGGCAGCTTCCCATTGAACTTCACCGATCCAATGTTTGTCCTGTGGAGCCTGTGGCTTCGGTGCTCTTCCAGACCTCGAAAGGGACAGCACTTTAAATCCATTGGTAACGGCCTCTTGGCAAATCCTTTTGCCTAGGAAACCATTGCCACCGAACACTAACAGCTTAGGAACCATGATACGAATTCTGCCTGTGAGATTGTGAGCTCGTTTTTCTGTAAGTTTGTACAAGTGATCTATCTCTTTAAAAGAGAGTAGACCGGTCGGTCGTAATTTGGTTTGAAGATGACTTTAAAGCAAGAGAATTACTCTACGATTCAGAGGATTATTTTGGTCCTAGGAGTAGTCTCTACGATCAGAAATTTAAGAGAGTTACCTATTGTCAAGAAATGTAAGATCTTCTAATTACAAAAAATGTACCGTGGAAGCAATAGCGATACTTTCGTACTCAAAGAAGTCTTGTAAATTTGATATAGCCCATTGAATAGCGCCTAGAGGCGTTCATTCATCCAGCTCAAGACCACAACAATAGCAATTGTGACCGAGCGAGGCACAGGGCAGTGTAATACTGTGATCAATTCGTTCAATTCGTTTGGTTTGAAATTATTCGTTTGCAAAATACTTAGATTGATTGCCCAATATTAACATCGACTTGTTTGTAATTATCCCATGCCACACGATAAATGAAACTGGGAGCGAATCCACCTACGTTTGTGATGTAAATGTCGATGTTCTCTGGAGGGACGTATGCTGTTATGGGGTTGATAACATCGAGCCTGTTATGTGGATCCATGTGAGGAAGAACTTTCTGGGAACCACCAAACTCGACGAGTTTCTCCACGTCGAAGGGATATAATGGTGACAGTTTGTATAGACCAGCCACGGCGAACACTGGGGTCTTGAACTCTTTGGCGCACTCGCAGACTGATGACACACCGCTGGCGGATGCCATCGTGCCACCATTGACAAACACAGCCTTGGTACCAATGATTACCTTACCCACCCGAGACATCAATGCAAAAACGGCAGAATCCGGCACAATAATGGTCTCGATGTTGTGCTGGGCCAGTTTCTTGGCAAACTCATGGGCTTTGGCTGTGTTGTTTGGAAAGCCCTCGGTGACCAAAACGGTGAAAGTTCTATTACTTCTCTCTTTCGTCTTGACCAAGAATTTGAACACCGTTTTCGACTCTGGCGTTGGAGTCAGAAGAATTTCGTGGTCGTGGATCAGATCAATGGCGATCTGCTGGATACCATCATCTATGTTGGTAATTTCATCTATGAGGTCTTTGATACCCTGTATGGCCACTTGACGGAAATCGGTCTTGGATTTGTGATTTTTTTGTGATTTCTGTTGCTGCTGTTGTTCCTGCTGCTGCTGCTGTTGATGTTCTGGTTTTTGTAAAAGGTTGAACATGGATGAGATCATGGGTTCCGCCACGCTATTGGTGGTAGCTGCTGTGGGAGTTACTGTGCTACGCATATCCTCTTCAAACTCATCTCTTATGACCGCCAGTACCCTTCTGATGACATTACCACAACAAAATGCAACCGGCTGAGCCTTCTCTAACCGATCGGCTAATTGTCGGATCTGCTCTATCAGCTCAGTGACATGAGACCAACGAGCCGCAGAGATAAACCGTTTTAAAATTTGTAAAGTCTCCAACGCCATCGCATATGTATTATCAATTTGTCTTCTCTTTAACCTCGAGATAAAATGCTCAATACTCACATTTATATCGTAATTTGAAGACGAGGCAGTCACAGCAGAAGATGATGAAGGCATCTTGATGGCAACTGACCAGACTAGACCCTTCTTTGAGTCCTGTTTCTGGTCTTGAACATGTACTCATAATGAAAATTTTTCAATTTAACGCTTCAGCGATCAAGATGACTAGAAAATCAATCTAGGGCTGTAAATCTATACAATGTGAAAAGGCCCATTACAAATCGCCATTGAACTCTGCCAGGCGTCTTGCACACTCCAAACCGAGTGCTTTCAACTTGACATTCGTTGGTTGTAAGCTCAAACCTCTTTCGCACTCAATTCTTGCCTGATCGAGTTGGCCCAATTTCAACAATGCATCAGTCTTTCTTATGAAGACTTCCGGCTGAACAAGCCCTGTATTCAACAGCATATCCAAGTCCTGCAAGGCATCGAGGTATTTACCCAGAACCAGCAACAGGTCTATCTTGTGACGAAGCATAAACTGCAGTTCCTGTAGTTGAACAGCGAAAGCTTCCCAAGGGGCCCTCTTTCTTTGGGACATTTCAATCGCCAGCGATACATTTTTCAAAGCTTCAGGGAATTTGTTCTGTTTGGCATTCTTCAACCCACTGTCAAACAAGTTCTTGATCAGTTTACTTATATCTTCGTGTGGCTGTGGAGTGAAATTTGGGTTCGTCTCTGCGATCAAACCAGAGGTCAGCGCATTGACTTGATCGATATTGATCTGAAAATTCTCATTGCTCTCATCCAGAGGTTTCAACTTCTTGGAGTTGACATCGTACAGGATTTCTGCCATTGTGAATCGCCGTCTCTTTGTGTTGTCTTTGTCTTTGCCAAGAGTGCGAGATCGCCCAAGCTTTTGTATAAAATACGCTTATTTCAGAAATATTTAGAGCTAGACAAATAGACGATATTATTTTGGGTGGAGATGCTAAGAAGCCGTTTACAAATCAGCATCATCCTCATCAGGCAATGGCAAAGCAGTAGCTTGTTCCATTTCCTGTTGGTATTGTTGCATCAATTGTTCGTCGACCTGGACTTCTGGTGGAGCCAATGCTGGAGATGCAACAAACTCCAATTGTGGGTTACCAGCCAATTTTCTAGCCAACCACAAGAAAGGCTTCTCGAAGTTGTAATTGGACTTGGCAGATATGTCGTAGTATTGTAAGTTCTTCTTTCTGTGGAAAGTGATGGTCTTGGCCTTCACTTTTCTCTCCTTGACATCGACCTTGTTACCACACAAGACGATTGGGATGTTTTCACAGACACGAACCAAGTCTCTGTGCCAGTTTGGAACGTTCTTGTAAGTGATTCTCGAGGTCACATCAAACATGATGATACCACATTGAGCGTTGATATAGTAACCGTCTCTCAAACCACCAAACTTCTCTTGACCTGCAGTGTCCCACACATCGAACTTGATCTCACCAAAGTTTGTGTAAAAGGATAGCGGGTGCACTTCCACACCAATGGTGGCAATGTACTTTTTCTCAAACTCACCGGTCAAATGTCTCTTGACAAAAGTGGTCTTACCAGTACCACCATCACCAACAAGAACCAATTTGAAAGTGGGGACTTCACCTTGAGCGTTACCAGCAGCAGGAGCAGACATTACGATTCGATCTTTATAGGTCCTTTCGGAAAACCGCAATAACGTTACGATGTGATCTCCTTCTATCTAGTTCCTAGACGGTTAAAAATTTATTTACCGTGAAGAATCCAAATTTTTCAAGTCGCTCTGTACGGGCCATCCCGATCCCTCAATAGGTGAGGACTAGGTCACGTGTCCTCGGGTCCAAGATCGATGATTTGGTACCAATCGTCGATGAACTCGACCAGCTCGGCCATTGAAGCGTCTCCGGAGGCTCGCAGCACTTCCAGGACGGTTCGGTGCTGCTCCCTGAGCGTGACGTCCGAAATCCCGAGCACAGACGACGAGTAGGTGAACCGGTTCACGTTGTCCAGAAACACGCGCAGCTCAGCGCACAGCTCCTGGTACTGGGACAGACGCTGCAGCAGCGGCGTGAGATGATCCTCCTCGGAAGGCGGCTTTGCCACCTCCCTCGTCGTCAAGTCCTGGTGCACGCGCCACGTGATGTCCGCGTCTCGATGCTTGACGTCCCGCTGGATCTTGTCCCGCAGCTCGTCGATGGTGGCCTGCAACTTGTTCGTTCTGACCTGGTACAGCTTTCTGAGACCCTCGTCGCTTCTTCTGACGAGCCGCTTGCGAACCACGGGACCGCGAGACCGCGGCGCCGAGACGACCGCCACCGGAGCCATCGCCACCGCCGGCGGCGGTGGCAGCCTCCGTTCCCTGTGCTCACGGGCCTGCCGCTCGCTCAATTGCTCCTCCTTGGCCCGGATCGTTCGCAGCAGCTTGTGCATCGTGTTGATGATCAGCTTGGCGTCCTCGGCGTCGCCACTGGCCCTGATCTGCTGTCCCTCCCGCAGGAACCCGCGGCCGACCAGTTGGCCATTGATGAAGTCCCTAGCGTCCTCAACCGTGTCGAATTTTTCCGCCATCCCGGCCCTTCTGGCTACAGAAGTAATCGTTCCATTCGATCGCTATGTGGAATATTTAAAAAAAATTCACTAAAATGTATCAACGAGAGCCCGAGCCCTACGCGCGCCGGGACCCGCTCAGTGACCGTGGGATTCCTCTGGAGGATCCTCCAGCACTAGCCAGTCTTCCTCCACAGCGTCCTCTTCCTCGACAACGTTGCTCTTGGTCTCGACCGCTTCGTCCGCATACGCCTTGAGCGCATCTGCGCCCTGGCCCTCTAGTGCTGGCTGCTGTGGCTTCACAGGGTCTGCCCAGGGCTTGACACTGCCCTCGGCGTCCTTGGCCGTGACGGGACTCAACTTTACGTTCTTCAACTCTCTCAAATACAACTCCTGCACCGCGTTGCGGCGCACGCCCGTCTGGCACAACTGGCGTGCCAGCGGAACCCTCTGCGACAACAACAACCTAGAACCGGATCTCAATGCAAACATCTCTGCCTGTCCCGTGCTCTACAACTGTAACGTCCACCTGCTCTTCTTGCCCGTCCCCAAGTACCAACACAACGGTCGAAATTCGCCAACTTCTCAATTGGCTCGTCCCAAATGATACGCCCATACACCATGGATTCTATATTTACCCTCCCCTTTCCGTCCTCGGAGACATTCGTTCCGGACTCCCGCGCCTAAACGAGATCAACCCCCTCGTTTAAGTGCGCCATTTTCGGGCCTTTGAAGCGCAGCTCCAGAATGCGTCTTTATCGTCCGTTGCGGCCAGGGCTCGCTGCCTGGCCGCCCGGCGCGCGCTTAAAGCGCACCTTGCGTCGATTAATAATCTCAATTGGGTATGCTAGGTGATCCCGGTCCGTGTCTGTGTGCACGCCGCCCTTAGCGGAGCCCAGGGCCGCCGCCGCCCGCGCAGCCTTGTGTATATAAGCACTGCCCCAGACGCAGTGTCGTAGCGTCGCGGTCCGGGCAGCCGGGCAACGCGATGGGGACACAACATCTGTGCGATCAGCACCACGGTTACGACACGGGGATCTTCGACGCGGTCGTGAGAAGTCTGCTGGCGACCGCAGGTAGCGGCGACCGACACGCTGGGCCCGAGCCAGTTGATAACTTTTTCACCGTCGCCGTGGTTTGGTTCTTGGTGGGCGCGGTGCTCGTGCTGGTGGTCGGGATTGTGCTGCTGGCAGTGCTCGGGGCGATCTCGGAGGGCGAGGATGCGGACGAGGACGAGGCGTTCTCGGACCTGGAGAAGCAGGTGCCGCGCGGCGAGTGAGCGCGCATGCTGGGGCGTGCGGGCCCACTTAACGAATTTCATAATGTCTTTAACGGTAGTTTAATTAATTTTTCCTCTTCTTGGTGTGCATGCTGATCTTGGCGTGGTGTGCGGCGGCGGCTGCGAGCGTTCGGTCGTGGTAGAGCGTCTGTTTCGGGACCGTGGCGTGCCACTGCGCCAACACGCGCGGCGGCTCGAGCGCTCTGCGCTCGACCGGCGGGCGGTAGAGCTCATTTCGCGAGCGGGCGGGAGCCGCCGAGGGCGGCTCCGCGGCGTTGGCACGCTGCGGCAGCCGGGAAGCGCGCACCAGGTCGCCGATGTCGAGCCTGTTGGCGGCGACAAACACCTTGGTGTACCCGGGAGAGCCATCGTAGATCTGCTGCAGCGTAGACGTGCTGTCTGCCTGCAGTTCCTTGCGGTGGCAGCGGGCGGCGCGGGCGCGCCGCTTCTTTTCCCGGTTGCTGGCGCACTTGATGGGGCCGCCTGCGGCGGCTACGGCGTGGGCGGCGTGCTTCTGGGGTCTTGCGCGGCGGCGAGGTTCGTGGGCAGCCTTGTTCCGGTAGTAGTCGCCGACGATCCGCAGGTGGTTTTTGCCCACGAGGTGCGACTTCCGCACGCTCAGCGTGTCGTGTGTTAGGTACGAGTGGCAGTACTCGCAGTAGTATCGAGCCATCGTTGATGTGCTGGTCGTGGTGTTAGTTCTAGAAGAGCTGTCCCGTCTGGCTTTAGATGGCTTTTGTTTGTGGGTCGTGTCGTACGGAGGACTGTATATCGTGCTGGGAAAGATTTTTCAGTTAAAGGAGCCTCTTGAATACTCCAAAAAGAGTCGATTCGAGGCAGATAGATCGATAAAGTGAGGATGTTGGTGTCAAGACTATCTACCAGATTGGTCTCTGGTCATTTGTTGAGACCAACAAGCTTGGCAAGATCTTTTGCCACTTCGTTGCGTGTGTCTGCGGCTGCTTTCGACCGTAAGAAACCGCATTTGAACATCGGTACCATTGGTCACGTCGATCACGGGAAGACGACTTTGACCGCTGCGATCACCAAGACTTTGGCCAAGAACGGTGGTGCGGACTTCTTGGACTACGCTGCCATCGATAAGGCTCCAGAAGAGAGAGCTCGTGGTATCACTATTTCGACTGCGCACGTCGAGTACGAGACAAAGAACAGACATTACTCGCATGTGGACTGTCCGGGCCACGCGGATTACATCAAGAACATGATCACCGGTGCCGCCCAGATGGACGGTGCTATTATTGTGGTGGCTGCCACGGATGGGCAGATGCCACAGACCAGAGAACATCTGCTGCTGGCTAGACAAGTCGGTGTTCAGCACATTGTTGTGTTTGTGAACAAGGTCGACACTATGGACGACCCGGAAATGTTGGAATTGGTCGAAATGGAAATGAGAGAGTTGTTGACCCAGTACGGGTTCGACGGTGACAACGTGCCTGTGATCATGGGGTCCGCCTTGTGTGCTTTGGAAGACCGCCAACCGGAGATCGGTGAACAGGCTATCATGAAATTGTTGGATAGCGTCGACGAGTACATCCCAACCCCAAAGAGAGACTTGGAGAAGCCATTCTTGATGCCCGTTGAGGACATATTTTCCATCTCCGGTAGAGGTACCGTGGTCACTGGACGTGTCGAGAGAGGTAACTTGAAGAAGGGTGAAGAAATCGAAATCGTCGGTCACAACACCACTCCACTAAAGACCACCGTCACTGGTATCGAAATGTTCAGAAAGGAACTGGACCAGGCCATGGCCGGTGACAACGCTGGTATCTTGCTGAGAGGTGTCAGAAGAGACCAGTTGAAGAGAGGTATGGTCTTGGCCAAGCCAGGTACCGTCAAGGCCCACACCAAGTTCTTGGCCTCCCTGTATATCTTGTCCAAGGAAGAAGGTGGCAGACACTCTGGTTTCGGTGAAAACTACAGACCTCAGATGTTCATCAGAACCGCAGACGTCACCGTCGTGTTGAAGTTCCCACAAACCGTTGAGGATCACTCCATGCAAGTGATGCCCGGTGACAACATCGAAATGGAATGCGAATTGATTCATCCAACTCCATTGGAAGTCGGTCAACGTTTCAACATCAGAGAAGGTGGTAAAACCGTCGGTACCGGTCTGATCACTCGTCTGCTAGAGTAAGAACCGTCACATCCTGTTCCTTGACCTGTAAATATGTCTATATATTATTTCAAATTAATCTTTGTTCATTCACTGTGGCTTTCGTAGGCTGTTGATTTTTCAACACTCTTCAAAGCTATAAAAAAGTCAGATACGAGATAAGCACAATGACAAATTACAGATACAAAACATTAAATTCCAAAGATATTCAGGTTGATCCCCCATAAGTTAATCTAACCTTGTCAAGAACTATATCTGTTGGAACAGATTGATTGCATTTAAATAAAAAATTACCAGATATGGTACTCAGACCGAATTTTAATGACGTACAGTGGGGTCGGTTAGTACTGCTTTTACTCTCGAGTCTTCCCCTGGTCTTGACTCATCCGCTCACACAATTTGCTGCTCTGCGGCCAGACTCGGGATCTTTCGCCGGAACGCTGGGCTCTGGACATGGCATCGAGATCGACCCTCTGAAGCGAGAACCAACGCTCGATCCAGATACGGGTTTCCTCAAGATCGGCAGACATGGGGCTATCAGCTCGGATCTGCAGATCTGCAGTAATCTGAGTATTGCCACAGTGCTCGAGAAATTTCCTGGTTCGAACGCTGCGGATGCTGCTGTGACCCAAGCGCTGTGCATCGGGATGATCAACTTCTTCAACAGTGGGGTAGGCGGTGGCGGATACGCTGTGTTCTCGAGCAAACTTGAGGAGAACCACTTGTTTGTCGATTTCAGAGAGCAGGCTCCTGCCGGTTCGCATAAGGAGATGTTCAATCAGTGTCCGGAGTGCTCCAAAGTCGGAGGATTGGCGGTCGGCGTTCCTGGAGAGTTGAAAGGCCTGTACGAGTTGTACAAGTCTAGAGGTAGTGGTAAAGTCGAATGGTCTGATCTGATCACGCCGGTAGCTGATCTCGGTTACAAAGGCTGGGAGATCGGTCCAGCTTTGGGGGCTTCCTTGGAGAAATACGAACCATTGTTAGTACAGATGGCCGACGACTGGTCTTTTGTTCTCAATAGCGACGGAAACAAGGTAAAAAAGACTGGAGATTGGATTAACAGACCTGCGTTGTCAGATACACTGATGGAGCTGGCAAGGAATGGTTCTGTAGATCCATTCTACGATCCAGACCATTGGATCACCAAGTCAATGGTTAAAAGTGTCAGCAAGCATGGCGGCATAATGACAACAAAAGACCTGGGGAATTATAACGTTTCGACTGGCAAGCCCCTATCTTTGAAGATAAGATCGGGATATCAATATTCTCCCAATAACGACCTGACTGTCTTGACGAGTAGTGGGTCGAGTTCTGGAGCCGCTTTGGCCTCAGCGTTGTCAATCTTGGACAGAATGGAATCAATTGAAGGTGGTGACTACTTGCCACAAACAACCTTCCAGTTGATCGAAGCTATGAAATGGATGGCAAGCGCTCGTAGCAGACTCGGGGATTACACTGGGGATGAACTCCCACCACGCATCAAAGAAGTCTTGGAAAAGGAGTGGATAGATAATGCTGCCGGCAAAATCAAGAGTAACTGTCTAACATTGGAACCCAAGACTATGGAAAACTGGACCCATTACAAGCCTGCATACGAGATCAATGAACCACACGGAACTGCCCATTTTAGTATCGTCGATAGCATGGGCAACGCCGTCGCGCTAACGACCACAATCAATCTCTTGTTCGGATCGCTGGTCCACGATCCCGTGACAGGTGTCATCTTCAACAATGAAATGGATGATTTTTCACAAGCACAGAGGTCCAACAGCTTCGGACTTGCTGCATCCATTTACAACTTCCCTTCCCCGGGAAAAAGACCATTGTCATCTGCGGTTCCAACGGTGGTGCTAAATGAACTCGGGATCCCAGATCTAGTTGTTGGTGCTTCTGGTGGATCCACCATCACGACCAGCGTCCTGCAGGCAATTGTGAGAAGCTACTGGTACAACATGCCCCTGTTAGAGACCATCGCATATCCTCGTGTCCACCACCAGCTTTTGCCCGATACGCTGGAGGTAGAGAACTTTTCCATGCTAGGTAAATCGGCAGTCGAATCTCTCAAGAAGATGGGTCACACTACGGAAGAGAAGGGTCCTAGAAGTGTCATCAACGCCATTCGGTACTTCAACGGGGATCTGCACGCCGTCAGCGACTACTGGAGAAAGAGAGGCGTATCATCTGTATATTAATCAGGCTCTTCTAAGCTCTGAAACAGGTTTTATGTAGTGTAGTTTGTAGGATGTGTAGGTAATGGAACTTTCTACTCGGGCATCTCACGAAAATACGACTGTTTCAAAATTTTTAGCTGATTGGAATTTAACGTAAACATCGCCAAATATAGAGCCAGTGGAGGTGCTATATGATCGAAATCGCATTCTGAGATTGGCAATGACTAGCGCAACTGCTTCCAAACCTTTACCTACGCCACCTCTGGAGAATCATACCGGTAGAGACGTTCCAAGCTCATCGCCGACGCGAAACGGCAACACAGGCTCGGCTAAACCAGTGGGCATTAGTCCCAGTGGTCCCAAGAGAGCGACTTATGATGACGATGAAGAGTTTGAGTTTTTCCAATCCTTTGAGCGTGAGAAGGTTAAAGATGTGATTCATGCGATAACAGCGGAACTGAAGGACAGAGGCGCAGATGTGGAATACCTGATGATCCCTTTCAGACCACAGCAGTCGAATGAAAAGCTTTTGAGACTTCTGAATGCCCTGTTCCCCATGGGAAACGGTCAACCCGTGGCTGAGAAGCAGATGCTGAGGATCATACAGAAAACCGAGCCACTGACGCTTTACCAAGGACTGGCATACCTGTGGTGTCGACTGCCAGAAGGTCAAGTGATTGGCTGGAAAGCGTATCTAGAATTTAAAGTCAGAGAGAAGGAGAAAGGTTACCCGAGAAGGGGATTTTTAGAGCTTATGCCTCAGTGTCTATCTTCACCAAGTCATGCATCAATCGTTTACGATTTCTTCGATCTGATCATCTCCCTGGCCTCAAATTCCCGAGTTAATAAGATGAGCGCCAGAAAGATATCCAAAATGTGTGCAATCTGGGCGTTTGGTAAGCCACTCGACAAGTCGGGGACACCGTTAGACTACGATTTTACCGATACATCAGAACTACCCAACAACTCCTTTCAAGACGGTTTAGATAGTTGGATTCCTGCTACAGATGCAATGTTTCACCTCCTTTTAGCATTTTTGAAGAGTTTTGTACCGCAAGACTTGGAGAGCGCCCAATTACCGCCTACATTGAAAGGCTTGTTATTCAACAATGATTACCCACCGAAGGGCTCTACTGCATATTCTTCTCAAACGGTTTTGACCATCCCACTGGTGACACTACAGACGGATAGGTTTTCAAGGAAACCATGGGAGTTGTTGGAACGCTGTGGCAACCGTCTCGATTTTTCCAAGTATGATGCATTCCAGGCAAGAGAAGATTACGCACTTTTGAAATCGCTATTCAAGAAAAGTAATCAGATCGAGGGCATAAGCCGGAAGATGTCGCAAGAATCTCGTAGATTGATGAAACTCATGTCAACAAAACACTCGACATTTCAAGCCGGCTGGTCGAAAAGAAAATGTTTGCCAAATGAAGCGAAATTGCCTGAAAGCATCGTAGTCAACAGGGTTGAAATCGATGATTTTTTCATTTGGGCATGGCTGGCCACTTTATCGTTCGAGCAAACGTCTGCGCAAAGAAATCTGTTCGGTAGGTCTTTGATCTTGGAATTCGAATTTGATGGCTTCAAGAAATGGGTGTTGTTCCAAGAGTGTGATATTACTTTGGAAACTCGTAAGCGCCAAAGGCAACGAGATACAGTGCCCAAAGCGGCTCCTTCTGTCGAGCAACCAAAAGATGAAAAGCTGCCCGAAACACAGAGGAAAGTAACACCAGTTTATGAGAACTTTCAAAAGAGAGTTCCCTCTGCTGGGTCACACTCCAGCGGCAGTGCCTCAGGGGAGGTTTATCACACGGTCATTAGCAAAGATTCCTTGGGTAAGAATGGATCTAAGCATAATGTAAATTTGCATGCACTTGAACAGAAAATTTCAAAATGGAATCCACTAAGTAAAGCCAAGAGGAAAGCGTCGAGCGAGGGCACTGTATCTTCCAAAGAAGAGAGTGCTTCGAATGAAACATCTCAAGCGAGGAAGGAATCGATCTCCATCACTCATCACAGATCAATTTATGAACTACCGCCAATAGAGCGCGACGTTGATGGGTTCAAAGATATTTTTGCAAATCATGGAATAGATGACGATGGTGATGCCGACTTTGAACTAGAGCCTTCTGCATCGTTGTCGGCAATGACGCAAACGAAGAATCAATCCGATGAGGCGATGGAGGAATTGAAGGGGATGGTGGATCAGATGATGACGGGCGAAACGAACAAGTACCCAGTTGATGACAGCATTTCTTCAACCACTGGGAACTCTACTAAGGAAACCTTTGAGAGTCTGACCAAGTTTGATCAGTACAAGCCCACACCAGAGAATTTTGCGGACACACCAAGCACGTCATCCAGCGCTGTACCGTCGCTGAAACTAAATGGGAGCGTACCGTCTCTCCAACCATTTGAGCCAGAAGAAGTTATGCCTTCCCTACAGATACCCAGGCCGATTGAGAAGCAACTTCCCGCCATCAGAGTTGATGACGGATCAAAGACCATTCAAGCGCATTCGCAGCAGATACCGTACACAACTGACAAACAGCTTCCCATGATTAAAATAGAAGACAGGACCCATCCTGTACCGACGAATCAAAGGCGGGAAGTAGTACCAATCAGACCTCATCAAGCACAACAACCGGTGCGAGCGATCCCACCACCTGGGAACGAGCCGGCTTACGTGAGATCGCAGTCTCCTCCTAGAGAACAAATGGCGGGACATACTCAGGGATATGGCTACGGTCCACGATCAAACTCACCGCCAAGGCAGCCTGTGGCGGCACCCGCTGAGAACTACGGTCCGAGGTCTCAGTCACCGCCAAGAGCGATAAGACCCATCCAGAAGAACGAGCCTGCGTACCCAAGGTCACAGTCGCCTAGTCAGCCGACGGCGGCACCCGCTCCAGGCTACGATTACGGTCCAGGATCACAATCACCTCCAAGGCAGGCAGCGGGACCCGCTCAAGGCTACGATTACGGTTCAGGATCACAATCACCTCCAAGGCAACCGGCGGCACCCGCTCAAGGCTATGATTACGGCCCAAGATCACAATCACCTCCAAGGCAACCGGCGGCACCCGCTCAAGGCTACGATTACGGCCCAAGATCACAATCACCGCCAAGAGCGGTGAGACCAGTCCAGAAGAACGAGCCTGCGTACCCGAGATCCCAGTCTCCTCCTCGACAACCAGTGATGGTACGCGCTCAAGGCTATGGCCATGGCGCAAGATCGCAATCACCTCCTCGACAACCGGTGGTGGCAGCACCAGTTTCAGCGGACGATTATGGCTATAGGGTAAGATCACAGTCACCTCCAAGGCAGCCAGCGGCACCAACTCAAGACTACGGCTACGGCCCAAGATCACAGTCTCCTCCTCGACAGCCACCAACTCAAGACTACGGCTACGACCCAAGATCCCAGTCGCCTGGACAGCCAGCGGCACCAACTCAAGACTACGGCTACGACCCAAGATCCCAGTCGCCTCGACAGCAACCGGCTGCCCCGGGCGATTACGGCTACGACCTGAGATCGCAGCCACCTAGACAGCCAACATTCGCCGGCGACTACGGCCACGGCCCAGTGTACCAGACGGCAGCGCCGGCCCACAACGCACCGCGGGCGGCCGGTTTCGCGCCCAGACCGCGCCAGGACCACTACACGCGCTCGCCAGAGCTGCGAATGGACTACAGCGCCGCCGGCGCCAGACCGCACGCCCGCCACCAGCTGCGATCCCCACAGACCCAGACCAGGACCCAGTTCCACGGTCACGTGGACACTCTCGCGCAACATCCGGCGTACCCGATGGGCATGCCCAGACTGCACGGCGGCCACGCGAACCGACAGCAGGAGCGCAAGAAACTGCACAACGACATACGAAACGGCGACTTTGGCATCTAGCGCACAACAACACCCACCACCACCACCACTCTTCCGCAAGCACCACCACCACTCATGTCGCAAAACACACCCTCGGGCACCAACCCGCACACCTCTTCCTCGCCAGAAACCAAGACCAAGCCCGCCAACGCACCGGCCACAGCCCCGGCCGCCAAGGACGACTCCAAGAAGAGACCCCTCTCGACCGCCCCGGTCCTGCCCTGGGATCACGAGCCACACAGCATCGCCGTCAAGTCCTTCGTCGGCTACGACATCCGCTTCGCCGGCTGGACGCGGCGTGACGTGCGCGAGAGCAGACCGCACGGCGCCGTCCCGAACGACAACTAACCAACACCGTGCACAGCGACCACGGTTTCGCGTCGCGCACGGATCGCGCCCGCCCGATCCGGAAACCGGTTTCGCGTCGCAGCAAGCCATGCGATTAAAGGCAGAAAAACCGCTCTGCGCGCGCGTCTGTGCTCGAGCCTGTATCTCCCTCGTATCTGGCATTGTGCGAGCGCTTCGTCGCACCGCATGTGCCGTCGCCCACAGCGCACGCTCGTCATCGTGCATGGCAGGGCATCCCATGGTCCGTCTATATATATCTGTGCGCAGACAGGTGGTCTACTCTGTGTCTCGTGGCTGTTCGGTGCTGGTTCCCAAGTATTAGTGCTATTTCTGAAACACTTACGATTGTTTTTGTGCTTCCTATATATACAATAGAGGATTCTGTGCGTTTCTGTAACTGAACGCTGTTCTCGTCTTTGCTACTCACTGTTTGCTAGCTGTCCGATCGCTTAACCACACACACAGACAGATGATTCTAAAGACTTTGCTGGTCTCGGCCGCTGCACTGAGCGGCCTTGTGCTGGGATCTCCGATCCCAGCCAAGTCCGCTCACTCGGTGCAATTTGTTCCCGAGAAGAACGAGAAGCGGTTCTTCGACTACGGTGCCATCGAGCACTCGGACCCGATCCGCGGTGTCAACATTGGTGGGTGGCTGGTGCTGGAGCCGTACATCACTCCCACGTTGTTCGAAACGTTCAGGACTAACGAGTACAACGATGCGGGGATCCCCGTGGACGAGTACCACTTTGCGCAGGCTCTGGGCAAAGAGACCGCCGCCAGCCGTCTCGAGGCGCACTGGTCCAGCTTCTACACTGAGACAGACTTCAAGGACATCGCAGACCTCGGGTTCAACCTGGTCAGAATCCCCATCGGGTACTGGGCATACGAGCTCTTGGACAACGACCCGTACGTTAAGGGCAGCCAGGCTGACTACTTGGACAAGGCCATCGAGTGGTCTGCCAAGTACGGCTTGAAGGTGTGGGTCGATCTGCACGGTGCTGCTGGGTCCCAGAACGGGTTTGATAACTCCGGTTTGAGAGACTCGTGGGCTTTCTTGGAAGACGACAACTTGCAGGTCACCACCCGTGTGGTCAACCAGTTGCTCGACAAGTACTCTCAGGACCAGTATTTGGACACTGTTGTTGGTGTTGAACTGATCAACGAGCCCCTAGGTCCCGCCCTGGACATGGACAAGTTGAAACAGAGCTACTACACCCCAGCTTACAACTACTTGAGAGACACTCTGCAGAGAAACCAGGTCATTGTCATCCACGACGCGTTCCAGGCTTTCAACTACTGGGACGACTTCTTAACCGCCAGCTCCGGTGCTTGGGGTGTCGTTCTAGACCACCACCACTACCAGGTCTTCTCCAACGGGGAATTGCAGAGATCTATCGACGAACACATCGCAGTCGCCTGTTCTTGGGGTACTGGTACCTTGGATGAGTCCCACTGGACCGTCTGTGGTGAATTCGCCGCCGCGTTGACCGATTGTACCAAATGGCTCAACGGTGTTGGTTTCGGCTCCCGTTATGACGGCTCCTGGGCCAAGGACGGCCAGACTTCCAGCTACATTGGATCCTGTCAGAATAACGAAGACATCAGCTCCTGGTCAGAAGAAAGAAAGCAAAACACAAGAAAGTACGTCGAAGCCCAGCTGGATGCCTTCGAGATGAGAGGTGGCTGGATCATCTGGTGCTACAAGACCGAATCCTCGATCGAATGGGATTTGCAAAGATTGACCTACAACGGTCTCTTCCCACAACCTTTGACCGACAGACAGTATCCAGGTCAATGTAGTTAGGGCTAGCAATTCGATCGGTTTTTCTTGTAAACTTTAGAATTCTTTGATTTACATTTTTTTTTCAGTTCTTTAGGCGCCTTAGTTAATCATAAATAAAAGATACAGTAATCGTTAATAACCATCACCACTTGGTCGATAACTTAGAGACAGAAAGAGGACAAGATCGCTTGCCATGGACCATTCAGACGTTCAAACCATCGACTTGACTTTGGACGATCTGGATACCGAGCCCAAAAACCTGGAAAATCATCCGCTTGCAACACCACGGTTGTCGAGTCTCAGGGACGCCAACGAACCGGTACGACGTGACTTTAGTTCACCTCTAAAGAGCTCGACGCAGGACGATCCTGTCATCGCAAAGAGGCCCTCTGAAACTTTGGAAACCGAGTCGCAGTCGAGCAAGAGGCCCAGTCCCGGACGTGAAGTGATCACGCTGATCGATGACGAGAAGACAAACAGCACAACAAACCACAGGAACAAGGATGCCTTCTTTAAGGACAATTTCAAGTCATTGCAGACCAATAGTGCTATTTTGCACAAGAAGTTGGCCAAGAGGGAGAAGGACTACGCCGACGCTGAAAGGAAGTGGTTGCTGCTGCAAAAATCGGCAAAGAGCAGCGGTAACCAGTTGACCAAGACCCAGCAGATCCTGCTGGAGGAGGCAAGACTGTCGATGGAGAAGCTGGATGCAAAGAAACAGGTGACAAAGTCGAAACTGGACGATGTGACTAAAAGGATGCACGATTTTGCGGGGAAGTGGAATGAGTATGTGTCGCAGAACAAAAGTGTCGAGCTAAATTCACCGCGGCTGGATGACGATAGGGTCGACCAGTTTATCAAGGAACGACAAGACCTTCTGGCGGAGAAGGAGAGGATCACACAGATGTTCAGGAACGGGACTATGAACTTGGAAACGTACCAAAGAGAAAATCGCGAAGTAGATCGCAAGCTTAATGAATCAAACTCTAGAGGCTTCTCTAGGGAAAGAACATCTAGGGCTCCTACACCGGAGAGTGAGAAGAAAGATCTGTTTGTGGCTTCTTTGGACACTGCAAAGCAACTCTTGGCCAAGAATACCTCTAGAACAGAATTGACAAAGAGAACACTGTACCAGCAATTGGATCTAATGAGGAAATACAGAGATTTTTTCCTAAGTGGCAGGACTTGTAATTTGGCAATGAGGAACGCCTGTCGTGATGCCGCCGAGATGCTTTTCCAGAATGGAGTAAAAATGCCATTGGTCTATGAAAGTTTGCAAGATTTTGGTATTCAGTTCAGAAATCGACTAATATTGAAAGTGGATAAGAGAGCCCAGTATTACAAGAGCATTGAAGTGGCTAGAGAGTTGGTGAAAAAGTCAAACAGAACGTTCGCAGTGAAATCTAGGATCGTCGATTCCTTGAACCTACTACAAGATTTGAGGCAGTTTGCTGATTCCGGTATGCCACCCTCACAGGTTTTCAAGTATCAGGTAGCTTCAGCCGTTGTCGAATTGAAGGAGCAGGGCCTTCGAATGGATAAATTGTACGATAATGTTAGGAAATATGGCATAGCGACCACTCGAAGCGAGCTCGATGTGCTGCCTAAGTCATACATCGATAATGATAGACATTCAATGAAGCCCGAGGACGCCCTAGATGGTAGTGCAATGATGGAACCTCCAAGCTACTCAAGGCCAGATAATTTTCAAGTCGCCAATGTGTATTCAGCTGATGATCAAGAACAAATCAGGTCTCTGCTAGAAAATATTAAGCAGGATGAAGACGAGATCGAGGGGGAAACTCTTACACCGGAGGAGCTGACAGTGAATCTACTGAAACATCAGAGAGTCGGTTTGCAATGGTTGTTGAATGTGGAAAAGTCCAAGAAAAAAGGTGGTATTTTGGCGGATGACATGGGGTTGGGTAAAACCGTTCAAGCAATAGCATTAATGATTGCCCACCGATCAGAAAAAGATGATCATAAGACGAATCTGATCGTCGCGCCAGTTTCTGTTCTGCGCTCTTGGCAAGGTGAAATTGAAACCAAGATTAAAAAAACAGCAAATTTCAAGAGTTACATTTATGGCGGGGCAGGTGGTAACAAATTTAGTGATTGGAACACTCTTTCGAAGTTTGATGCCGTGTTGATCTCCTACCAGACTTTGGCGATAGAATTTAAAAAGCATTGGCCTGTGCAATTGGGCGAAGTGGGTAAGGATTATCCTGCGATTCCAGATGTAGGAGGTTTGAACGCCTTGAAACAACGCAATGAATATTGGTCTCCTTTCTTTTGCAATGAGAGCAACTTTTATAGAATTATTCTTGATGAGGGTCAGAATATCAAGAATAAGAACACAAAGGCGGCAAAAGCTTGTTGTACTGTCTCATCAGAATATCGATGGATTCTCTCTGGTACACCCATACAAAATAACATGAACGAACTGTATTCACTGATTAGGTTCCTCAGAATCCCACCATATCATCGAGAAGAGCGTTTTAACGCAGACATAGGGCGTCCTCTCAGTAACAACCGAAACAACGACTACGATAGCGAGGACCGTAAACGGACAATGAAAAAAGTGAGAGTTCTCTTGAAGGCAATCATGTTGCGTCGTTCAAAAACTGATAAAATTGACGGTAAAGGCATCCTGGAGCTGCCTGCCAAAGATGTCGAGATCGAGGAAGCTCAATTAGAGGGAGAGGAACAGGCTTTCTACTCCGAGCTTGAACAGAAAAATCAAAAACTTGCAAAGAGAATCCTGGAAAGGAAAGCTCGAGGAAACTACTCTAGTGTGTTGACGTTGTTACTGAGGTTGAGGCAGGCATGTTGTCATCCAGAATTGGTCATCGCAGGTGAGAAAAAGGCAGAAGGGACAAAGGTTGCCAATGGTAAAAGCTTCGAGAACGATTGGTTACGGCTCTACCGAAGGATTTGCGGGATGTCACCGAATCAACGGGAAGTGGTTAACAACTCAATGGATATCATGTCATGCTTCTGGTGCCTGGAACAGTTAGAACCTGAATCTTCTAGTGTTCTAACAGGTTGTGGGCACTTACTATGTGATGCTTGCATTGAGCCATTTATCGATGAAATGTCCGGTCCTCCTAACGCTTTATACAATGAGAAAGGAATATTGCGCCTACCTTGCAAGAAATGTCAAAACAGAACTTTGGAAACTGAGATTGTTTCATTCAGACTGTATGATCAAGTAGTAAATCAGGACTTTACCGAGAAGATGCTGTTTACGGAGTTCCAAAACGAGATGGCGAAACAAAAGAATAGAGCGCAGAATGTGTACCTCCCAGACCCGAAAGCTTTGAAGCCTTCAACGAAAATGCGCCAATGTATCGATGTCATTAAAAAAGTCATGGAAAAATCAGACTCAGAAAAGATCTTAGTCTTTTCGCAGTTCACGACGTTTTTCGATCTTTTCGAGTATTTTTTATCCGATTTAAACGTACCCTTTCTCAAGTATACTGGTGCAATGAATGCTCAGCAAAGGTCAGATTGTATCAATCGTTTCTACCGTGAGACAGACAAGAGGGTCCTGCTCATCTCAATGAAAGCCGGTAACTCTGGTTTAACGTTGACCTGTGCCAACCACGTAGTAATCGTCGATCCATTTTGGAACCCATACGTTGAAGAACAAGCACAAGATCGTTGTCACAGAATCAGTCAGACGAAGGAGGTCCATGTGCATAAGCTTTTCATCAAGAATAGCGTCGAAGATCGAATAGCCGAGCTTCAAAAGAGAAAGAGAGAAATGGTCGATGCCGCGATGGACGCCAGCAATATGGACTCAGTGAACAGACTAGGTGCTCGCGAACTGGGGTTTTTGTTCGGCTTGAACACACTTCAATAAGTCAAGATGGGATCCACGGCTCTTTAATTCATATGGTGCATTGTATATACAAATCTTGTAGTTGGATGCGGGACATCCACTGTACAATCGCTGTTGGGTATTTTCCAACATTTGAATACTGAATAATGCATTTTTTGATGCAATCTGAGGGTCGGATACCATCTGACAGCGAGGCGGGATTTTGAGCATATTCGTGGTATAAAAGCCAAATGTGAACGAGATTAATAGAATCAGTCACCGAAGAGACCTCGAGAACCGTAGCGCCAAGGTCAATGCCAGCATTATTAAAGAGACTTGTATTCCAGGTTGGCCCTGTGCCAAACGAAAGAGCTTTTGCCATGTCATCGGTCTCGAACGATGGTCATTTTGTTTCCCTGAGACCATTTGTCAAGCCACAGGGACCTTCTGAGCAGAAGTTTCCTTTTGAATGGGCGTTTGCTGGTACCAACAAAGATGTTGCTGTGAGTCAAGTGAAACCTAACGTTGTCAACCAAGACTTTAACTTTTGGTTCGATGCCAATGTCTACCTAAATGTCCCTAATACTCACCGTGGTGTGATCAAGACTTCTTGGGAAACCTGGGAATCAGGATGCATTGCTGAAACTGGTAGTGTTTTCCCCCAGGGTTTGGATAAAGAGGGCGTCGCCTTCTTCGAGCTATGGCAACCATTGGACCCTACCAAGCAGGAATTGGTGATCAAGGCCGAGAAGAACGAAGCATCTGCCATTTCTGCAAAATCTGTCGTCTTCAAGACAGCTGCAGGCTCAGGCTACGACGGTCTAGTGGTGGTCACTGGTAAATGGGCCCAAGGGTTCTTGAGCAAGCAAAATGTGGGAACCATTGAAGGCTTGAACTTTATCAGAGCACAAGAGGTTGAGAATTCCAGTGTTGCAGAGGTAATTCTACAGTACGGTGCAGAGTGTCAAAAATTCCCCAGAAAATTTGACGGTGTCAAGTTGGGTGACGTTGTCGACATCAATGGTTTGAAATGGGACGTTATCGAGTCACACTTATAAAGATTTTAACGCAATTGCCAGAGTGGAATATTACATACTTGTTAAACATTTGCCTTTACTTGGACCGCACGCCCACTGCTAACGGGTAGCATGAGCAGGGAAGCTCCTCATGAGATTAGTCAAGTGACAGACGTCTCTAGCATCTCAAATAAACTGGATCGAGCGAGAATATTTGAATCCGAGAGCTTGATCTTAATTCCCATCTTGCCATAGCACATAAAACACACTATAAATTTGAAAGAAAGCGGATTGACCTTGCGAAACAGCTATTTAGCAAGAAGGTCGAGATTCCAGATATCCTTCGGTATACTCTGAGTGTTTCCAAAATTTCATCTAAATTGTTATCCGATGTAGTGTAACGGCTATCACACCACGCTTTCACCGTGGAGACCGGGGTTCGACTCCCCGCATCGGAGTAATTTTTTGCCTTCCGAATCGACCATACTTAATCGAAAAGTCTGATCACACCCGATCAGAGCAATGTAGCCACTGGAAACAGCACAAAACTTCTGGCTGCTACGCTGCCCATCTTCAACTTTTCCAGTCTGTCTGAAACATCACTGCGGACGAAGATGTTTGATCGAGGGGACTGAATTTTTCAAGAAAATTTGAAGTCGGAAAGCATATATCTGATATCGGAACCGATTGCTAGTCAGAATCCACTTAAATCAAACGATTTCGCAAACAAAAAATGGGTGCCTGGCTATTCATACTTGCTGTTGTCGTTAACTGTATCAACTTGTTCGGTCAAGTTCATTTCACAATTCTGTATGCTGATTTAGAGGCCGATTACATCAACCCAATTGAACTTTGTTCCAAGGTCAACAGTTTGATCACACCTGAAGCCGGATTGCATGGTCTACTCACGATCCTTTTCCTTTTGAACGGGTACTGGTTTGTGTTCCTATTAAACTTACCGATTTTGGCATACAACGTCAACAAGATCTACCACAAGATACAGCTATTGGATGCTACTGAAATTTTCAGAACCCTAGGCAAGCACAAGAGAGAGAGTTTCTTGAAACTCGGTTTCTACTTACTGATGTTCTTCTTCTACCTGTACAGAATGATCATGGCATTGATATCAGAAAATGGTGATTAATAGAGGTATATAAGGCGCTTGTATAAGAGTCGGAAAAATAGAGTCATTCAGAGATCGATTCCTGTCGTAGCCTCTGGTTGAGGGATTCCACTTGGGCAACCAGGCCGTTGTAGGGATTGACCACATCGCAGAAGTCACTGATGAGTTCGTTGGTGACTAAAGGCTGTGGTTGCGGCGGTACCGGGCTTTCTCCGGCCAATGTAGCGCTCAATTGGTTCAATTGTTCGTTCAACTTCACACGGTCGTTCAAATCTGTTTGTTCCTGTTGCAGCTGGTACCACTCGCCGCCGCATTTCAACTCTTGGGTCTCTCTTCGTACCCGAACCAATTCCTCGTTGAGGTCTTCCCTGGCCATCACCAATTGCTTTAATTGGTAACAAAGTTCGTTGTTAGACATGTTTATATCCAGTATGTCCTTGAAATCCTTTACAAGCTGTTCCAGGACTGATTCAAAGATTCTCACGTCCAGTTTGTACATCATCTTGGCATGTTTGTCCCGGCTGGCTTCGAACTCTTTGACCGCCTGCGGAATCAGGTCGTTCTCAAAGAGGTTGCTCAACATCGAGATGAGAACGTCAATCGACGTGATGGACGTGATGGACGACGATAACTGTCTCAAAGGCATGTTCTGAAAGTTGTAGTAGCTGACAGTGTCGTCCAGCTCCTGCGGAGAGATCATGGGCTCAACGACAGCATCCGGCGGAACATCCGGCGGAACATCCGCGAAAAACTCCCGCTCAGGCTCCACTATGGGCTCCTGGTCCACTTCCTGCAGCGACCCAGCGTCGTGCTGGTCAAATAGTGGCTCAAACGGCTCGTCTTGCAGGATCGCACCGTCGGCACCATTGTTCTCCGGAGTCGCCGGAGCTCGGATTACGGGCCACGAATCGTCGGACTCGCCTCCCACATTTCTCGAACGGCTCCCACGCTGTCTGTAAAGTAGCTTGATACCCCTATCGGTGAGATCAGCGTTCATTGCATGCTGTAAACCACCTTGAAGATGTTAAAACCTGTAAATCCACACGGTCACGTGACTTCCGATCTTAAACAAAACACTACTTGAGCGAAATCCTCACTCAACTTCCCACTCCAACGGTCCTTCAGCACCTCGATTACCAGCGCAACAGTTAGCCAACAGCCCAGGTTCCCAGCAGTCAAGTTTTAGAAGTTGTTGTTTTTACTTCTAAAGCTTTTCGAACCGAGAAAAGGGAAGGGCTACAAGGTTGAAAAATGATATATGAAAATGTTCATCACATCCAAACTTTCAGTCAAAGAGTTAAATATCGGTGAAGTTTTAGGTTCAGGATTGGGATATTGACATCTTATGAGTAATAGTCCTTGAGAGATTACTCTTTGGTGTGACCGGTTCTATCAACTTATTTGTACCCTTTTGTTGATTTCAAATTTTGTTCTGTTTTGGTGTTCTGCTTCGTTACTAATAATTGCATTCTAATTTAGCATTCTTTTCTGTTTTCCTGTTGTTATTCCTCAAATTCGCACGTTCAATCCATCATGTCTAATGATCAATCACATTTACCACCACCCAGTGGGAACTCGCCCAACACAATGATCCCGCTGCCTCCGACTGCGACTATCGAGACTTCGAGCGAACCACCGAGAACGCTGTGGATGGGCGACCTGGACCCGTCGTTCGACGAGGTTACCATCCAGGAGATTTGGCAGCAGTTGGCAAGAAGAGTTTTCGTCAAGTTGATCAGAGCGAAGAAGAATCTTTTGATTCCGTGCAGTTCTACGGCGGCCACGTCGTCATTTGGTGTTGGTAGCTCCGCCATGGCGCCTTCGAATTCGGAAAGTGGCAATCGTGAGGGCAGTCCCATGTCGAATGAGAGTGAGTCGTCCGATGCGCTCGAGAACGCGCAAAAGATAAATATCAATGGTGTCTCATTCATTGATCCGGCTACCACTCCGCTACATCATGCTGGGTACTGTTTTGTCGAGTTTGAAACTCAGCAAGATGCTCAGTTCGCTTTGTCGTTGAATTCCACACCACTGCCCAATTTCCTGTCCAAGTCAACCAATTTGCCCACGAATCCAACCGGGCAGAGAAATTTCAGGTTGAATTGGGCTTCAGGCGCTACTTTACAAAGCTCAATACCCTCAAGACCCGAGTTTTCGCTTTTTGTGGGCGATCTTTCCCCTACCGCGACAGAAGCAGACCTACTATCGTTGTTTCAGCAGAAGTTTAGATCAGTCAAGACGGTTCGTGTGATGACAGACCCTATTACTGGGGCCTCTCGTTGTTTTGGATTCGTCAGATTTGGTAATGAAGAGGAACGTCGGAAAGCATTAGTAGAGATGAATGGGGTTTGGTGCCAAGGCAGATGTTTGAGAGTCGCATACGCTACTCCAAGAAATAACATGATGTGGCATGTTCAATCACAACAACAACAACAACAACAACAGCCTTTGCTACAGCAGCGACAGCAGACGCCTCTTTTGGTCAAGACCGCCAACAACATCATAACTTCCAATCAAGGTGGGTTAGGCAGTGCAAGCAATCTACTCTCCATGCCCATGAGCCAAAAGACATCTGTCTCATCTATTTCCTCCAGTACAGGTATGAATGTTCCCGATTTCTCCAGTTCTCAGGCTTACACTACGGATCCGAACAACACCACGGTTTTCATCGGCGGTTTGACCCCGAAGATCAACGAAGCTCAATTACAGGCTTTGTTCTCCCCATTCGGTAATATAGTCACGGTCAAGATTCCACAGGGCAAGAACTGTGGGTTTGTCAAGTACGAGAACAGGATTGACGCTGAAGCGGCTATACAAGGGATGCAAGGTTTCATCGTTGGGGGCAACCCTATTAGACTTTCGTGGGGCCGTAACACCGTGGGAAACGGTTCTTCCGGGCCCTCTAATATGAACAATAGAAAGAATGAGGGAGCAGATTACCAACAGATGTCAGGTCACCAGTACATGAACCAGCAGGCATACGGCAGTGGTTTCGGCTACATGCCGATGAGACATACCGCTTCAGAATCGGGACACATTGCACCAGCGTTAGACAGATATCAAAACGTGAGCACACCAATGATGGTACCACCATCACAGCAGCAGTACTCCCAAGTGGGACAACAGATGTGGAACAACGGTATGCAATGGAATAATCTGCCCGCTGGCGTTTACAGCGAATCACCTGTGTCCAACCAACAGACTATGAGCTCGATGCTACCGCCACAGCAGCAGTACCAAAGGCTTCAACAGTCGCAAAATCCATTGATAAATGTTCCAAGCATGGGTCCCGGTTCCGTCAATGGGAACCTGAACATGCATCTGGCTTCCAACACAGGCGGAATTTCGCTGCCCAACGCAAGGGCCAACTCCAACGACGTACCGCCAATTCATCCATCAGTTTTACGCTAAACCCAGTTGGCATTGTGATAATTTACAGTTTATTCGTTATTCGTTTTATCGACTTTTTTAATCTATAGGCTAATTTATCAGTTTTAATCTTGTAGCTCGCTTGTCGACAACAACAAGGCACAACCGATCGGAATGGGCGGTAATTCACTGTTGCTGGCTCATCGACTGGCTGGCAAGAATGTGCTGCTGGTTGGTGGAGGCGAAGTTGCTCTTACAAGACTCAGGAAGTTGATTCCGACCGGGGCCAAGGTGACGATGGTGGCTCCAGAGATACACCCGACCATATGGGAAGAATTTTGCTCGTTCACGACCCAGGAAGCCATCGCCAAGGAGGCAGATATCAGGCATGACCAGTGGACGAACAAGAGCGGACTTTACCGAGTGATCAAGGCGCCTTTCAAGACCGAGCATCTGGACCTGTACCGCGAGGGCAATGACAGCGGTTGGAGTTTGATCCTAACCTGCATCCCAAACAAGCCTCTGAGCGAGCAAATATACCACGAGAGCAAGTCCCGATTTGGGTCGCAGCAGACCGTCAACGTCGCGGACAATCCACCACTGTGCGACGTCTACTTTGGTGCAAACCTCGAGTTTGGTTCTCAAGAGAACAGTCTGATGCAGTTGATGATAAGCTCAAACGGCATGGGCCCACGGTACGTTGCCCTAGTGAGAGACGAGATCAAGAAGCTACTGAACGGAATTGACTTCCAAACAAGCTTGAGCAACCTTGGGACCCTGAGAGAGTCTGTACGTGAGAGAGCCTGCAACGACAGCGAGGACACCAAGTACCGAATGAACTGGATGAAGAGATGCACAGATACCTTTGGCGTGCGAAACTGCGAGAGGCTGAACGTCGACAAGCTGACTGTGCTGTTCGAGCAAATGTATGCCGACGACAAGAGCATGGAGTTCCCGCATCGCGAAGAGATGCTCGACAAGTATTTGCAATAAAACTGTAATTCAGTTATTTAACTTAATAAAATAGCGTTTATCATAAATCCGTTGTGAAAAATAAGTTAAGAGTGTAAAATCTCATTCGGCCTTTGCGTTCTTTGCATAGATTTCACCTCTTCTTGCAGCAAACTTGATGGCAGCGTCCTCTCCATCCTTAACGACGGCGACTCTCATGGTGGCCAAGACGTTGTGAGCAGCGTTGGAGTGACGGTAGACACCACCGTTGAACGCCTTTGTAGCGTCCTTGCCCAGAGCGGCTTGCAACAAAGTTTCACCACCAGGGTGCTCGGAGATGTAGCCGGAAACATCGTGGACGATACCGGAGATGACGACCAAACCCTTTCTCTTTTCCATCTCTCTCAAGAAGTCCTGCTTGTCCCAGACGGGCAAGTCGGTCAACTGTGGTCCCCAGTTCAACTTGGAACGTTGTCTGTCCAGCTTCTTCTGCTGCTGTTGCACTAGCGCCTGCTGGATAGCGTTGTGAGAGAACTTTTTCAAGTCGTAAGCCAACCCGCACATAGAGCTCATGTAGATGATGATCTTGGTTGGGTCATACTGGTACCACTTGATAGCGTTTCTGTAATCGGTTGGGAATTCGTGGTGGAAGTTGTGGTAACCTTCACCAAAGGTGACCAAAGCGGTGACCCAGTTGTCACGTGGCGTTCTCTTATCGTCGAAAGGTTGGTCACCCAAGTAGTGAGCCAACGAGTTGATGCAGAAAGTAGCCTGCTGAATACAGAACACACGGATCAACCCACCGTAGACAAAACCACCAAAATAATCGTTGAAAAAGTAGCCACACACCATGGTTGGCAACACAAATGCAGAGAGCAGCATGATCAAGATGTAGTGTCTGTGTTGGAATCTGACAATCCAGTCATCGGCCAAGTCCTCGATGTCTGCTCTAGCTCTGTACTTTGGATTAGGCTTCAAAAGCATCCAGCCCATGTGCGAGAACCACAGCCCACGACGAGCATCGTAAGGGTCTCTCACGGTGTCGGTGTAACGGTGGTGGATTCTGTGCGAGTGGCCCCACCACTTGACGGAACCCTCCACACTGGCAGAACCAAAGAACGCATAGAACAGTCTCAACGGCCAGCGGGCAGAGTAAGCCCGGTGCGCCCACAGTCTGTGGTACCCGGCCGTGATCGAAGCACCTCCGACGGCGTAGTAGAAAAACGAGAACGCCAACGTCTTCCAGGTCACGGGAGCACGCCCCGATAGCGCCAAGTACCAACCCACAGTGGGCAGAAACACAACCAAGATCATGTTCAGCCAGTTCAAGTGCTGGTGCCAGTTGTTCAACGTCCAAGGCTGCTCGGAAATGTGCTTGTTCTTGGCATACTTCTCCTTCTCTTCACGGTCCTTGCGCAGCAAATAGTCCATGTTCGAGTCTGTCTCGAAGTTCACGTCCACCATGCTCTTGGAACCCATCATCGAGCCCAGCCCGTTCACGATCCGCACAGACTTTTTGTTTGCTCCGGAGGCCAAGATGTTGGCCTCCACCAAATCAACTTCATCCATCCTAGACATGCTGTGACCCGCTTGCTGTACTGGATCCTGCTACCAGATCAACTGTGCTGGTGCCTCGCCGTCTTATATACCAGTCGAAGACAGGTCCCAGTGCCAGCCTCTGGCCTGCCGCCGGCTTTCTTTTTCTTTGTTGAGAACCGATGCGGCCGCCTGTGGTCGAAAGCCCGCGAGCGTATCGGTTTGGCGGCTAAACGAGGTGCAGCAGACGCTTTGTGGTTGGGCGGGGCCGTGCGGCGTGACGCGGCGGCGCGCGTTTGTTGGATTCGCCGTCGAGAGCGATACATTCGTGATCTTTGGTCACGGGAGCCGTCGGTTGTGATATTTTTGTTTGGTCACTTGGGACGGCTATCGTTTCTCACGTAGGTCGATGGTGCTCACGTCGCACGGACCCGGGGACAGGGGATTGAAAGGAATAAGCCATGGGAGGCACACTTTACCCATACACATGTCCAACAAGACGCTAGCCTTCATGTCTGGATCGAACGTGCCAGGTTCGTCCTGCAGTCCCAGTCTGCCTGCTTCAAGACACGCTTCCATTGTCGAGATGTTATCCACACCGCCACACTTGCCCCACCACTCGCAGCGGTCCCAACAGCCGAAACCAGAGGGTATGGAGGGCCTGGCGCGCACGGAATCGATGGAGTCGTCGCACTCGTCGCTGCTGTCGGCAGGGTGGTTGTCCAAGGACAACGAGGCCGCCGCTGCAGGCGAGTGTGAGGCGGTGTCCATGGGCACCACGGCGTCGCAGTGTCTCTACACGGTCCACAGGCAGGAGTGGCAACACATCAAACTGTCACAGCTGGTGGAACCAAACAAACTGATTACGATCCCGGGTACCATGTCCGTCGAGGAAGCTTTCAACACGCTGATCGCGCACCATCTGCGGTCGCTGCCCGTCGAGCAACACCCGGGCGACATGAACTGCTTCACTTTTGATTACAACGACCTGAACTCTTACCTGTTGCTGGTGCTGAATCGCATTCAGGTCAATGACCGCCAGATCCAGCAGGACTGCCAGAACGGGAAGCCCGTGCCTGTGGGCGAAATCGTCAAGTTGACCCCAAAGAATCCTTTCTACAAGCTGGCGGAGACGGAAAATCTGTCGACCGTGATGGGGATCCTCGGTTCCGGCGTGCATCGTGTTGCCATCACAGACGAAGGAATGTCGCAGATCAAAGGTGTGCTGTCGCAACGTCGACTCATAAAGTACCTGTGGGACAACGCAAGATCGTTCCCAAGCCTCGAACCGCTCTTCAACACTTCACTGCAAGAGCTTAAAATCGGCGTGCTCAACTCTCACGCAAAGCCGACTTCGAGACAGTCACGTGTGATCTCCATCCAGGGCGATGAGCCTCTCATCATGGCACTGTACAAGATGTACACGGAGCGCATATCGTCGATCGCAGTGGTCGACCAGCAGGCCAACCTGATCGGTAACATCTCGGTCACGGACGTCAAACACGTCACACGAACCTCTCAATACCCGCTTTTGCACAAGAGTTGTCGCCACTTCATCTCAGTGATCTTGAACGTCAGGGGACTCGAAACGGGGAAGGACTCGTTTCCTATCTTTCATGTGTATCCGACAAGTTCACTCGCGAGGACGTTGGCCAAGTTGGTCGCTACAAAATCGCATAGACTGTGGATCGTGCAACCACCGGAATCGGCGTCGACCACTTCGCTCGAATCCATGTCGCAGAGCCCCTACACTACGCCCTCGTCGGCAACCGGAAGCCAACCCAACGCCAACACTTCACAATCACCAATCATCTCAGCTATGGAAGATCCACCATCGCCACATTCCGCAGCAGTCGCATCTAACCTTTTCGAGAAGGAGTACCGTACTGGAAAACTGATCGGAGTCGTATCATTGACCGATATCCTAAGTCTGCTCGCAAGAAGCCAGACCGAGCACAAGCAGGTCGATCCTCAGAGCGCCAGAAGACAAAGAGGCAGCATTATAGGTTAGATCACATCTTATTTAATGATTTGTTGTTAGTTATTGCCCAGGTCACATGATCGTCCCGTCATATAGAATTGTATATAGTCAAGTACTTCGATAGACAACAGTATAGAGCCGAGTAGTGGTCGTGGTTGGGTTGTAATGTTGAGACTGGTGAGACACCATTCGACACGGTTACCGCCGAAATCGCTCATCATTAAACAGAGCAAGCGGTTGAACAAGACTCCGACAGACAATTCCAGTTTGATCATCTCATCGTTGAAGGATGTGGGATCTTTATTTCACGCCAGTTCGCAAACACAGGATGATGACGATCTGGAGCTGTTGAATAACAATACTTTTCTGCTGGAACGATTGAATTCGGGTGAATTGACGAACTTGCTTAAATCAAGGTTTGAAATTGACGAATCGACAGGCTTACTATCGACCACCGCCATGGTGAAAGGTTTCCCACTTCTCAAGAAGGACGAATTGGAACTTTTGAAAAAGGGTAATGAGATTGAGAATTTGAAACCGTGGTCAGAGGTTCCATCTTTTATAAAGCAAGCACAATTTTACCTGTCGTTTGGATCCTACGGTGTAAGAAGCGATATAACTTTTGCACCATCAGAGAAACCAGCAGACTTTACCTTCCTACACAGGACCAAGAGCGGTAAACCTGGTGTGCCGTACAGGAAATTGAAAGCCAATGAAAAGGTTAATCTATACACTGCCAGCCCTGCCAGAAAAGCATTCTTCAATGACAAGACCGTCGATCCGGTGAGTAGATTCTTTATCTGGTCCGCCATACTGGTCTCCATGGTCGTTGGTTGGAAGGAATATCAGGTACGAAAGAATGGGGAATCGCTCGTTACCATTGTACATAAACATCCCATGTAAATGCCAAATTCTTTTTTCATTGATTATTATTAACAAAGTGAAGATCAGAGGTTTCTTAGCTGTACATGAAGATAAAACTAGTCTTGTTGTCATTCATCGTCATCCTCTTCGTCGTCGTCATCGTCCATGTCATCCATATCGTCCTCCCACGATTTTTCAACGGTCTCTTTCACTCTCTTCACATACTGAGACTTGTGATCTTTGAAAAGCGTTGCGGCCTCCACATTGGCAGGTGATGCAGGGTTGGGATCGTTGAACAAACTTTGAATCGACGTAAGTATGGATGCCACATCATAGGTCGGTGTCCATCGGTTTTGCAGTATATCTAGACATATTTCGCCATTGGCATAGACGTTAGGGTGGAACATTTCACTCAAAAACTTGACATGAGGTGGTTTATTGGGGTATTCTTCATCGAATTCTAGTAGTAACCTAAATGTACCGTCCTCATATGGTGTATCCGCTGGACCAATAATCATTGCGTTCCACACCATCACATTATCTGGCAGTGGAGATGCCGACACACCCGGTGGAGCATCTTCTTTCATTCGCTGGAATGAAATAGGATACGTTAGTCATCTATTCCTGAACGCTCAAATGTAAATGTTTTTGTTTCAACGTACCTTGAAGTCTCTCATCAACCGTCTTCTCGCAGGTGTAGACATGTTGATTTTGAAAGATTACCTTGGATTTTGTGAATAACGTAGTTTCTATGGTATTTAGAAATGTATTGAAGTAAAATAGGGCCTATTTGTGAACTTGGTGCTTCTGCGATTAGCGGTGGCGATGCAAGATTCGTAGTCGTCTGAAAATGTCGCTTATGTCTAACACTCTTTCATCACGTGAACAGGGCCAACTAACTGTATATGGCTCCTAAGGTCTCTAAACCTTGTCTAGCTGAACCTTCTTGCTCTTATGCATCAGATTACCGAGTTTCAGCACCGTATCTGTCCCGTAGCCGGGCAGGGAGTGCAGTGTCAGGTCTCCGTTCCAGTACTCAGCGTAGACTTTGCACATCGCAAGGCCGATACCCAGCTTGTAACGATAGGATCTTTCCATCAGCTTGATCAGGGGCGTTTGGAAGTTGAACTTGGCGCCTGTGAGGTTTGTATGGCTCATGGGTTCGAGCGAAGTATGTCTGTAGGGTCTGTTTGCCTTGTCGACGGAGATGGCGTTGCCTGTTTGATACAGATGGTCATATAGTGACACCGTCTGCAGCCCTGGCAGTTTGTGGAAGTTTTCGAGTGACTCAATCGCCCTTTCTTTACTCTTGCCGAATGACCAGATATTTTTGTCATTCATGGGCACGCCGCCAGCTCTATCCGAGATACGGAAGAGAAAGGACTCTTCGTTCTTGACAATGGTAATGATGATTGGCTGTGGCTTGTCCAGTCCCTGCCTTATGTAGTCTTTGATTGTGGCTTCATAGGTGTTTCTCAGAATTTCACCCAGAAGATATTTCAAGTGGGTTGGCAAAAAGTAGAACTTCAGATCCACTTCGCCGTCGATGAATAGCTCCGGGAGTACCATC
Source organism: Torulaspora maleeae (assembly GCA_003708055.3). NCBI lineage: Eukaryota > Fungi > Ascomycota > Saccharomycetes > Saccharomycetales > Saccharomycetaceae > Torulaspora > Torulaspora maleeae. The sequence continues at coordinate 694,728 of PPNA03000003.1, read as the reverse complement.
TTCTCGAAGTACATGTCTTGAATGAATTTCTCACAAGTTTTACCAGCTTGAAGGATGTATTCTTTAGCGGAACATTCCTGGAAAATGTCTCCGAGAACCAGAGTGTTCTCTTTCTTCCCGCTTGAATAGTTAGCCGTGATGCTGATATGCTCTTCGACAATCAATCTTCTAGAAATACGAGCTCTCAATAGACTCGACAGCAGTTCATCCATTTTATTCTGCGGATACAGGTCGAGGATGGTGCATTCCAAAGCGCCCATGACCAGATGGGGCAGATTAAGCGAATTGAAATCCTGTAAAATTCGCCTCAGAAAAGCGGCAAACTTTTCATTGTCCTCGATGGTACGTATCGTCGGGTACTTCCTGAACCTTTCAAAGATATTGTAATATGACTCGTAAACCTGCACAAAATGGAAGTTGTTCACCACATGGAACGGCAACTGCTGGAGCGAATGCAACTTGTGTGCCATTCTGATGGCCAGCTCCTCCTTCACGAACTTTCCGGAGTTGATGATCTTGTGTTTTGTGAGCTTCGCAGAGTCATCATAGTACTGCGCCAATTGCGTCAGAGACATCGCATGCGGTTTCTTTCGCAGATAGTCCTGAATCAACACCGTACGGTTGTGGTAGTAATGCTGTTGATTCACATGTCGAGATCTCGTCGGGAAAGCCTTCATCGTCTCCAGCACATACGGTGCCAGTTCCTCATTGATCGACCTGATGGGCGAATACTTGGTGAAGTTGGGTATCTGAGATATATCTGGCGTATGAACCGAATGCTTGAGCCGCACCGATTGCTTTACCAGTCCTTTCATGGCGATGACCAGCTTCTCCAGTTTTGGTAGTTTCTAGTGACCGTCGAGTCCTTTTTTCAAGAGTGATAGATGATCTCCGTTGCTTGAAAATATGCCACATCGACTAATTGTTCGAAATGGTCCAGTAAGTGGCCTGTAGTCGTCCATTTGACTCAAAATGTGGCATTGTAAAGTTATACCCAACGCAGGAAATGTAATCTTTCAAGCCGCAGCGATCTCGGAGCTGCAGTAACTCATCCAGCCGATGCAGTAGCTACCGGCTGGTTCTTCTTCCTGGTCAAAAATGGATGTTCTGCTCGTTCCCTGATGAGTTCTGATCCTCGCTTCAGTGTCATGATGCATAAGACTGGTCATGTACCTCTCTCTCTCTCTCTTTCTCTCTCTCTGGCCTGGAAGTGGCCATGCTCACAAAACCAGCTCTCTTGAGCGTCAATTGGTACCAGACATCCCATGGCCATCAGAGAACTTCATTTCAGCGTTCTATCGGGTCTTCAGTGGTGTTACTGAGTGTATTAGGACCACGCGGTAGTTTAAGCATCAAGTCATTAAGAAAGGCTTCTTAAGTCATCTTCTTTCATAACACAGAGCAAGACAAAGAACGACCAAAAAGAGAGTATCAGGATGCCAGAAGAGGGTATGTGAACATGATTCTGAAGTTTGAGACCTTTTGGCTCGAGAACCGTTGTTACTAACGAGAAGTAGCCCCGGTTGTGGAGGAAGTGATCACCGATGGTGCACATGATGATAAGACTGTGGAGCAGAAGAAGAGACCTGCCAAGAGGGAAGAACCTGGGGAAAGTGTCAAGAAAGTCAAGAAAGAAAGCAAGAGGATCCCAAATATAGCGCAAGAATTGGCCAAGAACAGGAAGATAGTCAAGGGAACGTCACCGTCGCCCGGTATTCAAGTATCGATGTCGCCATCGGCCTTGATTTCGAGTTTTAGGAGTGAGACAGAAACTGATGCTGATGACGTGCTTTCTCAGGGCGCAAATGGTGCGGTCAAGATGGAGCAACTCAAGATTTCGTCGCTTCTTTCACCTAGCACGGATCTAGTACTGGAAGCGGCGGCTTTGAACGCCCAGAATGTGCCACAATCCCCATCACAACAACCAGGACAGAGCTCTCTTCCACCTAAAGTTATTCTGCCGACGCAGAGACTCGGTGAAAAACCATCTGCGGAGAACGAGTCGGCAGACGCTCCAGGTGTCTTGGTTGCTCGAATAAGTTCACCAGTCAATATGCCGATAGAACTAGCTCCGGTAGCACCACCTAAGAAGCTTCTCGTCACACCAGCACCAAGCGCTAGCGGTAAAGCAGCCGAAAAGGCAAAGAAGACAAATTCTAACGCATCGACGTCTTCGAAAACCAAAGGCAATGCTAAAGCTTCTAGTGATGGGAGGAAAACTTCGAAAGCTGTAAAGAAAGAGAGTTCAGCGTCTACTGCGTCCAAGACTGGATCTGAGAAGAGTAATGCTAAAAGCCAGCCTGAGAAAGAGAACGGGTCCAAAAACAATACCGAGAAGAGTAATGAGAAGAAAGAAAGCAAGAAAACTGCTGGTAAGGCGACAGACAAGAAAGATGGAAACACTTCCGCTAAGGCTTCTGATAGTAAAAAGAAAACCGCTGCAAAGAAGGAGCCAGCACCGTCAACAAAAGTGAAGACGCCTAAGAAACTAGTCGTGGCCCCAGCGATCAAGTCACCATCATTGCTGGATGTGTTTGAACGTAATAAAGTCACAAAAGAAGCTGAAGATCCGACAATAGTGCTAGATATCCCATTGTATTCTTCCAAAACTAATGAATACTTGGATGAAAATGGTCAGGTCTCCTTCAATTTTTACAAGCTAGTTCACGATAAGTTCCATGCCACACAGAATGAAGGCAATCTTGCTGAGGTCAAAGTCGCTAAACGAAACCTCTTAAGTCAATTGAATACAACTAATGGGCCTGTGGCCAGCGTGGAGGATGAAGAAGGGGAGGATCTCGTTGAGGTAGACGATGATGGAGATGATGATGATGAGGAAGATGGTGACGAAGAAAAGATGATCGCTTCTCCAAAGAAAAAGTCACATCCGAATAAGGGGAAGAGTCTAATAGGGAAGTACGACACAGAGGATCCTTTTATTGATGATACCGAATTGTTGTGGGAAGAACAACGAGCAGCGACAAAGGACGGTTTCTTTGTCTTTTTCGGCCCACTGATCGAAAAAGGACATTATGCAAGCCTAGAGAGGGCTGATGGAACAATGAAACGAGGAGGTGTAAAGAATAAGTAGCTGTGCTGCATTCTAGTAGAATAGTATTATTTACTTAGACGACAGGCATCTACAAGTTTTGGCCCAGGGTTTCGTTTGCAATTTTGATGAACCCTATCTCAGGCAATACTTCCTCTGTATTGTCGTTAAAGTGGATGGCAATCTCAGAATGAATGGCATTTAGTAGGTCTTGATTCCATTTGTTCCTGAGAGTTGTGAAGAAGTTCAGGTAATTGAGCAAGAGTAGAAGATCTTCTTGTTGACGTTGCTCTTTCGAAGCTTTTTCGATTGCCATCAATGCAACGCTATGGATAGATGCCATTCTGTCATCATTCAGAGGCAAAAATGCTCTTGGAGGCAGTGCTGGGGGCGATAAAACCGTCTCAGAGTTGGCCTCTGAATCTTTCTCCCTGATACTCAGGTCTTTCAGTTGATCGGCCACATCTTTTTTACATTGGCATGTTCTTAGCATCAAGTCTTTTAAGATTCCGAGCATACACATCTTGGGCTTCACGTAAGGACATGTTAGTAAAGTGTCCAAGCTGAAAGAAAAAGTGGTCTCCTCAGGCATTGAACACAACAGTCGAGTCAAAAGTGTGAAAGTGATCATACGAGATTGCTCATTGGCCTGATCGCAGTTTCTCAAAAGTAGCATCTGCAGAACAACAGCGTTGACATATGATGGCATCTCTTGTAGCTGTTTTTTCAAACTTTTGTAGCTTGAATTTGTGATTGCTACCCAAAGCCAGTAACGTGAAGTTTCCTCCGCTGACTGGTTGAAGTAGAGATCGGAAAATAATGAAAGCGTAGCAAACCGAATGTATAGGTAGATGGCATCGCTCACATTAATTTCAGGGTATAAATGCTTCTCGGTCACCAAGTAATGCCATCCGGAGAGAATCACAACACCGACCGGATCGAGCTCCAGCTCCTTCGCCTTGGCTAGCTTTTGAAGCTGATATGTGTACGACAATTGGTAAACCACTTGACCAATATTATGACTGGCCTCATCGCTGACAACTTCTGAATCTGGAGGTAAAGACTTGTAGATGTTTCTGCTCTCCTCCAGGACTTTTAAAAATGCAGCCTTGAGGTCAATATCGAACGAATAAGCCAACTGATAAAACCTCGAACATATCGCATATAGCCCCTCATAAGATGGGGCTTTCTCAAAAGTACCTTCGGCGAAAGAACAGTAGTATTGAACATCGAGTTTCATTTGCTTCTTCTTCAGACAGAATCCGATGGCAAATGTACACAAGTTTCGCAAAAGCTTTCCCTGTAATATCGATTCATCATCTTTAATTTTCTCTAAATCCTTGTCATCCGTGTCTTTCGACTGCGCTTCGACGTTTGGCATACTGTTTGGATAGTAATTCCTGCAAAATGTGAACGTGCGACGTAGCAGAAAGACCGTATCATCAACATCATCAACGTTTGATCTCAAGAAGTTGGAAATAGCAGCCACAGCCATTCCTAGAAATTTTGAAGGGTACAGAGTTTCAATTCTTCTCAAAACCGTCTGTATGAGCTCGAAAAGAACATAAGCCTTCAAACCCAAAAGAAACTCTTCAGGAACCATAACGGTTTTTACCTCCTCCGTCAACTCCTTCTGAAACTTACCGCTTTCTTCAAACTCTTCCACTTCTTTAGCTATCTGTGCCACATTGAGCTCTGAAAGTAATTGACAACTGGTGAGCAAACACTCCTTTGGATTTCCCTGAAGAGCAATCTCTTGGAAACAATTCATCACTGCTACCACGACCTTACTCTTCGACAGACCTCGATGTGGCACAAGGTTCCTAAAACGTAGAAAACTCAACAGTCCCTTCGGCAAATCCCAACCAATCTGTGCAACCACATCGGAGTGTGCGACTAGCAGCTCCGACAGTTTCTCCAAGTACTGTTCCTTCTGTTGTATATCATCTCCGGACTGCACTTGGTCACTGTACATTTCAATAATGGTCACCAGCGATATGGGATCATCCCTCTGGTCCGTGAATGCCGCTTCCAAATTGTCACAGATTGAATCAATGCTCTCCATGATGGCACAGAGCTTCAAAAACGTAGTCTTTTGTAGTGGTCCCGTCTAGGAAGTGGTATCCTTGTAAGATGAAGAAGGCGAACCTTATATCGATCCTTCGAGGTATTCACATGGCAGTGACAAAGGACAGGACTACTCGCAGATAGGAGGGATATGAGTCGGATCTTGGAGAGTGAGAGTGATAATGACGAGTCTGGTCAGTCTAGTATGGGCAGTTCCTCTATTGCGGGAGCACAGCAGCAAGAGATGATTGAGAGCTCGACATCGGACAATAACGGCAACATGATGCAGCGGAAGCTTGAACACTTTAGCAGAAGGCTGTCACTGCTGGGATTAGTCGGTAGTGAAGAGAGTGGTAGCCAGGGTGGCTCCAGAGGGCAGCTCGATGTGATCGAGACGGGAGATTCTAACATGTTGCAGCAAGAAGTGCCGATGACCACATCTCTTCTTTTGAACAAGCTGCCCAAAGTGACCAATGAAGCTCTGGAAAAACGCCAGAAGGCTGAAAAGATCGAGGCAGATGCCTCGAAGCAACAGAAGATTCAGATAAAATTCCAGCCGATAGGATCCATACCGCAGGTCAAGCCGGCTGTCTGCAAGATATCAGCTGCGCAACCGTTTGCACTGGTTACCACTTTTCTGAGCAAGAGCCTGAAAGTAAATCAGGTGTACTGCTACGTTAACAGCTCTTTCGCTCCGAATCCTCAGCAGATTGTTGGCGACCTGTGGTCTCAGTTTAAAGTCGACAACGAGCTGATCGTCAGCTACTGCGGGACGGTAGCATTTGGTTAGTGGCAAGTAATATCAAGTATATAAACAAGCATCAAGACTTAGGCATCTCACTCTGATCGGAATGTAGTATTATTGAAATATTGTGAGTCTCTTTATAGCGACGCGGGTTTAATCAGCTTGTTGACATATTAATGCCAAGACCAAGCAAACTGCGATGAGCCAAGACGATATTGAGCTAGCAAGCCAGCCCGGGAAGCACATTGATCTTGATAAGATGGACAATTTCACTGTGAACAAGCTGATACCGCAGATGTTCGATCAAATGAGGTCGAATTTGGGCGTGAAGGGTTTCGATCAGTCGAAGGATGGTCAAAAGGCCAGGAATTCGTCTACTTCTTTGGTCAGTACGCAATCGATGCTAAAAGAGTTAGAGACTCTCGATAAACTGATACCGATGTTTGAGTCTCTTAATGATTCTCTACAGACGGCCGTGCCATCACACCTGGGAAGAATACATGAAATTTGCAAATCTACAAACGCCATGCTCGATTCATGGGTCAATATACAGTCACAGGCGGGTTATGTCAACAAACTTATGGATTCAGAAGCATACTTGGAATATTCTGACGTACAGCTCCGCCAAGGCGACTCGGTGAAAGCAGAGGCTCTCGTCGCAGAGAAGACAAGAGAGATAGAATCGTTGAAGAAGCAAATTGAGGCAGAGAAACTCAAGAAAATCAGTAGCAGCGAGTCGAGTGAGAAATCAGGAGGAGCAGTGAGACCTGGGAGCAGCGGGCGAGTCACCAAGAACACTGCTAACAAGCCAGCCATAGGTTCAAGAATGAAGAGACCGTCAGCTATACCGAAAGTAACCTCGAGGCTGGCGAGACCGACAGCTAGCAGCTCTAGGAAGATGTTTCGATGAAGTAGCAGTCACGCCTACGGCGCTACAAATTGCAGGACATCAAAGCGTTGTGGTAGAATGAAATGATCGTTTGATCTATTAAATAGTGTTATTTGTCTCATTATAGTAGCTTGAGCTAAAGTACAATTTATATTCTGTCTTTGAATATAAAGAAATGTCTTGAAGAAACACAAGTATCGCTATTACTTCTTTTGTTCTGGAACTTCTTCCTGCAAGACCACCAGTAGATCTGATGCATCGACATTTTCACCATCACCAACGTAAACCTCCTTCACTTGACCGCTGGCTTGCGCAGAGATGACCATTTCCATCTTCATGGCACTTAGGACAGCGACTGGTTCACCCTTCTTGACCAAAGAACCCTTGTGGACCTTGATCTCGACGATGACACCGGCCATTGGGGCACCGACCTGTAGTGGATCGTGACCGTCGGCCTTTGGCTTGGAGATGCTCTCGACCTTTTGCGATTTGTCGACCACTGGGATCTTTCTTAGTTCACCGTTCAATTCGAAGTACACTTCTCTGACACCGGTCTCCTTGTTCAAGTCACCGACAGCTTGGTGCTTGATGATCAAAGTCTTACCTTGTTCAATGGTGACTTCGATTTCTTCGCCAATTTGTGGGGCAGACAAGAAGTTCTTAGTTGGTAGAACGGAAAGATCACCGTATTTCTCCTTGATCTTGTGGAAGTCTTCGTAGACCTTTGGATACATGTTGTAAGAAGCAACGTCACATTCGTCAACGTCACCGAACCTGTCTTGCAAGTCCTCCTTGATCTTTTCCAAGTCGAATGGAGCCAACTCCAGACCTGGACGCACGGTCAACTTTCTTCTCTTGTTTCTTAGAATGTCGGTTCTCAATGGTTCAGGGAATCCACCGTATGGTTGACCGATCAAACCTTCGAAGAAGTCCATGACGGAGTCTGGGAAATCCAAAGAGTTAGCCAATCTCTTGACGTCGTCAGATGTCAATTTGTTGCTGACCATGAACTGAGCCAAGTCACCAACGACCTTGGAAGTTGGAGTAACCTTAACCAAGTCACCTAGCAGGTAGTTTGCCTCTTTGTAAGCTCTCTTGGTCTCGGCCCATTTTTCACCCAAACCCAATTGTTGAGCTTGGAACAACAAGTTGGTCAATTGACCACCTGGAATTTCGTGCTCGTAAACTTCTGGATCTGGGCCCTTCAAGTCAGCTTCAAAACAGGAGTACAACAATCTCATCTCGGCCCAGTAAGCGTCCAACTCACGGGTGTGCCTGATGTTGATATTGGTGTCGATTTGACCGTCCAAGGAAGCCAACAAAGCGTTCATGGAAGGTTGAGAAGTCAAACCAGACATCGAGTTAGTAGCCACATCGACAACGTCTGCGCCAGCAAGGGCACAGGCAGCCATAGATGCAACAGCGGTACCTGCCGAGTCGTGAGTGTGAACGTGGATTGGCAAGTCTGGGTACTTGGCTCTGATCGAGCCGATCAGCAACTTAGCAGCGGATGGCTTCAAAGTACCGGCCATATCCTTGATACCCAAGATGTGGGTACCCATCTCGACGATCTTGGCCGTGACCTCCAAGTAGTAGTCCAAGTTATATTTCTTACCAGGTTGCAACATATCACCGGAGTAACAGACAGTAGCTTCGACAACACCGCCAGCCTTCTTCACGGCGTCGACACCGACCTTCAATTGCTCCAAGTCGTTCAAAGCGTCGAACACTCTGAAGATATCAACACCGTTCTCCTTAGCCTGCTTGACGAAGTGATCGATAGCGTTATCCGGCAACGAAGAGTATGCGACACCGTTGGCACCACGTAGCAACATCTGGAATGGAATGTTTGGCACCAATTTTCTCAATTTACGCAAACGCTCCCATGGGTCTTCGTGCAAGAATCTCATGGCCACGTCAAAAGTGGCACCACCCCAACACTCCAGCGCAAAGGCGCCGGACAAAGCGTGTGCGGTGGTTGGCGCAATGGCGGCCAAATCGTACGTTCTCACCCTGGTAGCCAACAACGACTGGTGTGCGTCTCTCCAAGTGGTATCCATGATCAAAGTGCCCTTAAAGTCTCTGACCTGCTTGGCGAACTCTTCTGGTCCGTAGTTGAGCAGGATCTGTCTCCAGCCGTCCGGTGGTGCGGCTGCAGCGACGTCGATCACCTGACCCTGGTCGTCATGCAAATGTGGGATCGTTGGGTGAGTCTTCAACTTGGGCACACCAAGCTGACCCTTGATGGACGAGCCGTTAACGGCCAGGTCCGCCAAGTAGTGCAGCAGCTTCTGGGCCCTGTTCTGCGACGAGATCATCTGGAACAACTGTGGTGTATCGTCGATGAAAGTGGTCCAGTAGTCACCGTTGACGAACACAGGGTTCGTCAAAAGTGTCAACAGAAATGGGATGTTGGTCTTGACACCTCTGATTCTGAACTCGATGAGCGCTCTGATCATCTTGCGGCGCACGATCTCGTACGTCGACCCGGAACACGAGCACTTGACCAGCATGGAATCGTAGTGCGGCGAGATCACCGCGCCGGCAAACGCGTTACCACCGTCCAAACGCACACCGTTACCACCTGCGGAACGGTACACTTCCAGACGACCTGTGTCCGGCTGGAAGTTCTTGGCCGGGTCCTCCGTGGTGATACGACACTGGATAGCAAACCCACGTGTGGTGATTCTGTCCTGGAGCAACCCTAGCTGCTCCAAAGAAGCGCCCGCGGCAATCTGGATCTGCGCGGCGACAATGTCGATCCCCGTGATCTCCTCGGTGATCGTGTGCTCGACCTGGATCCGCGGGTTGATCTCGATGAAGTAGTGTCTGTTCTGGTTGTCGACCAGAAACTCCGCGGTACCGGCATTGCGGTACCCGGCCGCGCGCGCCAACTTCACCGCGTCGGTCAGGATCGCATTACGCACCTCCACGGGCAAGGTCTTGGCAGGCGCCACTTCCACGACCTTCTGGTGCCTTCTCTGCACCGAACAGTCTCTCTCGAACAGGTGCACGACATTGCCGTAGTTGTCCGCAAGCAACTGCACCTCGATGTGCTTGGGTTGCACCAAGAACCGCTCGATGAAACACGTGCCGTTGCCGAACGCGGTCTTGGCCTCGGACGTGGCACGCTGGAACGCGTCGGCGATGTCATCGCCCTCGCGCACCACACGCATACCACGCCCACCGCCGCCGAACGCGGCCTTGATGATCACTGGGTACCCGTACTTGTCGACGAACTCGCGCGCCTCCTCGACAGAGTCGATCGGGCCCGGAGTCCCGGGCACCGTCGGCACATCGGCGCGAAGCGCCAAGTTCCGCGCGGAAACCTTATCACCGACTGCGTCGATCACTTCGGCGGGAGGGCCGATCCACGTGATCCCACTGGCGGCAACCTTGGCGGCAAACTCCGAATTCTCCGACAAAAACCCATACCCCGGGTGGATGAAGTCGACGTTGTGGTGCTTGGCGATGCCGATAATCTCGTCGATCGCGAGGTACGCGCCCACGGGCGTGTACTTGCCCTCCTCGCCGATCACGTACGCCTCGTCGGCCTTGAGCTTGTGCATCGACAGACGGTCCTCGTGCGAGTAGATAGCCACGGTGCGCATCGAGAGCTCGTGCGCAGACCGGAAGATTCTGATTGGGATCTCTCCACGGTTGGCCACGAGTAGCTTGTTCTTGTCGCCCAGCAGGCTGAAGTTGTCTCTCAGCCCGGCAAGTCTCTTGTTGTTCGACATCTGGCGATTGGTGTTGTTCTGGTACTGTCTACGCCGCCAGCACGCCGCCAGCACGCCGTACAGGGACACGCCGCCGCCGACTTATATAGTGTGTTGACGAAGGTCATGGTCCGGGCGCTCGTGGGCAGCTCGTTGGTCAGGCGCCGCCCGGCGTCACCTGGCCGCCGTTGACGTCGCAACACGCACGGATCTCGGGCCAATCACAACGCGCCATCCAAGAATCGTTGCTCATCCGCCACTGACTCACTCGCCCGGGCGACCCCCACGCCAGGGTGGGCGTACGGTGCGGTCATGTCGTACGGCACCACGTGAAATCGCACGATATCACGTGGTCGGTGGCACACCGTGGTCACGTGGCCCAGCGCTCAACCATCTCGTTCATCCACTGTGCGCCTTGCAGCTGGAGCAGCTTGGGCAGCTCGTCCAGGCCCTCCAGCAGCCCGTCCTCGTTGACCGTGGCCGTCTCCATGAACCCGTTCAGCAGCTTCAGCATGAACAGACAGTTCGGGTACACCACGCACTGCACGTATGGCGGCCGTGTCCAGTACTCCAGGTACCGCAGGTAGTTCTTGAATCGCGGGTCCTTCCACAGCTGCTGCTGCTGCGACAGCAGGTACGTCACGTAGGGGATGTTGGCGAGCGACTGCACAAACTCTAGCTCGACCTCGAATCTCGTGGGCAGACGTGTGTCCTGCGTCTCTGGTTCTTGCTCGTTCGCCATGGCTGCCGTTTTGTGCTGTGGTGTGTAGCTTGGCTTGGCAGGTCGGTGTGATTTACATTTTTTCAAGCGCATAGTGGACACCTTGCATCCTCGAGCAGCTTAGCAGAGTGCACGGCATGCGTACCTTGTACTATAAGCTGTTCACGTTGGCCGTGTGTCCCGCTACGTTGGCGTGCGGGCATCTGTTGTCGTATGGGCGGTGGTCGCAGGAGTTGGTGTCGCACACCGACAAGGATGGGTGGTTGAACGCGGTCTTTGTCAAGCGAGGCTGGTTCTGGACTTCGCTGGTCGGTTGGTGGTGTGCTGTGCGGTACAACTCATTTGGTGTGCAGTCTCGCCGCTCGGTCTTGCGGTACGTTGTGCTCACTGTTTGGTGGTATGTGTTCACGCAGGGCGTGTGGTTTGGAATCGCGCCGATCATGGACCTGGTGTTCACGCTCACGGGCGGGAGCTGCAGGTTCGATGTCTTTGACGAGGAAGGCCGTCTCAGCTCGCTGTTCCACGACTCGTCCGCGAGACGGCTCAGCGCTTTGAAAAAGATCTACAGGTTACTAGCAGGTCGCCGCGGTGACGATGTTGATCTGCTGGCTGGCTCTCTTAGCTCTCTTGAGTGTGCTTTGAACGCAGCGGACTGTGACGGTGCGAGCGCCGCGCCGTTCAAGCCCGCTGAGTTGAACCGCTTCATTCGCGATGCGCTCTACGAGGGCGGCCCGGCTCACACTTCGGCTGCGTGCCGCGCGGTGGGCGGGCACTGGGTCGGCGGCCACGACCCTTCCGGGCACATCTTTCTCATTACGCTGATGATTATGTATCTACTGGGGGAACTAAGAATATTCGGTAGGAAGGCTGTCAGGCGGATCGCTCGTGGGCGGGGCCAATTGGGAGAGTCGCTTGTCAGTTTGTTCGATAACGGTGCGCTGTGGAACGTTGTCAACAAAAAGCCGCAGGGATTGGCGTGTTTCTTGTATCAGACGTTGGTTGTGCCACCGCTGGATTTCTTGAAGGCCTCCGCGCGGTTCGCGGTTCGGATCGTCACGTTTGCCGTGGTGGACAACCCGATCATCCTGTTGGCGGGGCTGCTGGTGATGTGGTGGTGGAGTTTCCTGGTGACATCCGTTGCGTTCCACACTCTGTCTGAGCAGGTATCAGGGCTGGCGTTTGCGTACTTGGTCGCTGGTGCCATTTACTGGAACGATCATTGGTTTATTGACACCGCCACGCGCTGACGGGCATTCTCTGCAGTTGCTGCGCTTTCCTCTTGAGATACCCGAAATAGAGACAAATGCCAATGGTTGCGCACACCCCGTTGGTGATATAGTAACCGTCACGCACGATTGTCGCTTTGCCCGCAAGGCCTTTTGTACAAACATCTGTACTTTGACCCTGGAAGCGACGCGTTTCGTTGGTCCCGGGAATGTAGCATTCATAGACACTGAAATGAGTGATCAGAGACATTATAATCAGTCTGGGCCACGTACCGCCAAAGTTGCTCAGTGTGTTCAGCAAGGTCATGTACGTTCCGCCAACAGCAGGATCGGCTATTCTGGTGTGGAAGGCGGAAATACCGACAAATTGAACAGTGGACATGAACGAACCCATGAGATGTTGTAGAATGACTGTGAGAAAATAGAGTTTGGTGATTTGGCCGTCCTTGGGGAATGTCTTTACCACAACACTCCCCAGGATGGCCGAGGCTAAACGCCCAAGATATCCCCATAGCCAGGGAGTTAGAGTTCCTGTATCGCCCACTAGCAATCTGGTCCAGCCCTTGTTGAGCTTTTCACTCGGCGAGTCGTAGGCCGCTTCTGAACTCCATTTGGCAACATAGTAACCGAAAAAGATCTCAAATGGGACATCGATTAGAACAGTAACGGCTAAATCCTCTCTTTTGAAACCTTGCTCTAGTAATTTCAAATTGGTGGCTGCTTCATTGCACTGGAAAGCCAGTTTCGATACAAGGTGAATAATTGCCAATGATTGAACTGTGGGTAGTTTTAGTATTTTGATAAAGCAGCGGTAAGTATACAGTATACCGGATGTGTTTTCGGTGCCAATGGCATCACCGTCGCCATACTCGACCAATAGTTTGGGTTCGTCATCTTTTTTGGTCGCCAGTTTGGGTAAAATGTCTTGAAGTGGACGCTCTTTGGTATAGAACATCACGTAAATTGTCAGCAGAACGTAAAGCAACCCAGAAAACTTCATGTAACCACCAAGACTCAAAAGTCCGTACTTTTTCGGTACACTCCTGATATATTTGTTGGCAAAATCATTGGAATTGAGTGACAAAAAGATCGTAAAGGAGAGGAAGTATCCCATATTGATGCCAACAGTTTGAGCTGTGGATGCATACGTGAGAGACTGTCTTGACAAAATGGTCAATGCCCATCCATCGACGGCTATATCTTGTGTAGCACATAGGAAAACTAGCAACCCAAAGTACCAAGTCAAACTTAGAATGTTCAAATCATGAATACCTTCATTACGTCCGTGGAATGCATCGTCAACCCCGCTAAAGACCAAACCTCTGCTTATGCAACAGCCAAGGATAAACAAAAGAACTCCACTGACCAATTGAATTGGTATGATCCATGAACGTCTTCTCCCGATCTTATCACTAAATATGGAATCGACAAGCGGTGACCATAAAATTTTCAAAGAATATGGGTAGGTGGCAATCGAAAAGATACCCAGGGTCGTAAATGAAGTCTCTTTAGCCATTGACTTGAGTAGAAAGGGGATCGTCCCAAAAGCCAACCCGACAGGTATACCCTGAACCAGATAAAGCGCTACAAGCAGGTAAAATTGAGGTAGATCATGAGGAGCGAGTGACCTCTGCTTGGCTGTAGCTTCCATAGTATTCAAGCTGAGTAGCGATCTGTCACTGGCTCTTTCTTGTCGATGTTTTGATCAGATGGACGCAGGCGTGAACCGTATGAATAATAAACTTTCAGGCGCGCCTGTCACTAATTAAGATCGCTACGTACAAACACTGGTGAGAAGATCTGATTGACCCGAGATTCGACTTGCTAGCATGACTTGGGATTGAAGCTGCCAAGATGATCTTTCTTGTCCAGGCTAATTTAGGTAAAAGTTATAGCGTATGATCAAATTTTTATGTATGTAGCAAGGTTTAAAGCGCTGTTCCTCTGCTGCCTAGATGTGATAAGAGCTAATTTCTCAGCCTATCGTCAAATCAAGGCTTGGAAATCTACTAAGCTAGATTGGCGGTGTCGAAAAGACATTTTTCAGTAGAAGTTTATCTTACCGAGAACGAATCAATAAAGGACTTCTAAAAGACCGGGATGTCGCGACCATCCCGGGGAAAGATTTGGCCAGGAAGCTAACGAAAAGTTTAAGTGATGGATGGGATTCAACGTAATGGAGGTCAAATTATACTACTTGGTTAGGATCCTCAAACCTGGATGTCTTATTTCACCGCTAAATTATCCTTCGGTGCTTTGAACTGCATATAAGGTGGCACGAATACGGCATCATTCTCATATACATGCCCATGAATAGAAAAATGGTGGGGTACATCATAGTCTAAACCGCCCCAGTGGAATATCTGTCGTCAAGTTCTTCTGAGCAGAGGTCAATCTCTTCGGATGACCACTGAATGGCCTGACTGCTTGAGATAGTGGCTTTTAAGCTCAGTAGCTGAAATCTGCAGGTAGGGATCATAGCCCAGGGAGGTAGGCACACTTATAAAGTTGACAGGGAACCGGTATACGAAGACGCATATCATTTCGTTGTCATAGCAACAAGGCTGTCTTGGCCGCCTTACTCCTGGAAAAACTACAATCCTCTTCCCAGGTCGAGATACATCAACCACGTTTGTCTCAAAATATTCTGTCATTTCGATATCTTATAAAGATGGACTTATTTTGATTAAAGATCTCTTGGTTTTTATTAGGTATGCGAGTCCCGAAGAGGTAGCGGAGCCATTAAATTTCATGGCGAAAGGATTCCACCTGCGAGTCAAGCCTGGCAGAATAATCTCGAAAGTGTTCTGACCACATGGTATTGAGTAAATTCACCGATGACCTACGGCTAACCGAGAAACGGTGGAGCCTTTCACTCCGAGCCAAGAACAAACAGTCGCTCTCAATAAAGCCCTATGATTGATCTACACGATAAATAGAGCATTGAAAACCAGGGTACTATAAAAGGTAAATTACAGGATCTCACAACACTTTATAATATAAAGAGCAATGGTTAAATGAATATCTTTATTTAGGATGAAGCACTTTGTCCTCGTCTCGCAAAATACAGAGTACTATTGTGAGCGTTCGATACCAAGTTGTGTTGCCCTGGCTCGATACGTTGCAGATTCCTCAATCGTATTAGGTCATCATGTGTCTGGTTTAGATGGAAACCCTTGATTTATCGAGAGTCACCTTTACTCTATGGACAAAGTTTCCTTTGCGGCTCTGACAATAGTGTCAGGGTCTGGGAAAGCGAAATCTTCCAACTCCTTAGCGTAAGGAGTTGGAACATCTGCACCGGTAATTCTTTGGACAGGGGCATCCAAGTAGTCGAAGGCCTCGGATTCCATAATTTGAGCAATGATTTCAGAACCAACGCCGAATTGTGGGAAAGTAGATTCGACAGTGATCAAATGATTGGTCTTCTTAACAGTCTTGATGATAGCTTCCACATCCAATGGTCTGATAGAGCGCAAGTTGATGACCTCAGCAGAGACACCGTATTGCTTGTCCAGGATCTCAGCTGCTTGCAAAGAGAATTGAACGTTTCTGGTATAGGTGATGATAGAGATATCGGTACCTTCTCTTTCAACCTTAGCCTTGAAAGGTAGTGTGAAGTCTGGGGACAAACATTCTTCAGAGACCTCGAAGGATTCACCGTATAGCAACTCGTTTTCCAAAAAGACCACTGGGTTAGGATCCCTGATGGCGGCCTTTAGTAAACCTCTGGCATCTTCAGCGGAGTATGGGACAAGAACTTTCATACCTGGGATAGAACCGTACCAAGCGGAGAAATCCTGAGAATGTTGAGCACCAACACCCACAGCTGCACCGTTAGGACCTCTGAACACCATCTGACATCTCTGGGTACCACCAGACATGTAGTGGGTCTTTGCCGCAGAGTTAACCACATGGTCGATGGCCTGCATCGAAAAGTTGAAAGACATGAACTCAACAATGGGCTTCAAACCCTTCAAAGCTGCTCCAACTGCAAGACCACACAGACCGTACTCGGTGATTGGCGTGTCTACCACACGACGCTCACCAAAACGGTCCAGCAGGCCCTTGGTGACCTTGTAAGCACCGTTGTACTGAGCCACTTCCTCACCGATGATGAAGACATCGTCATCACGGTCCATCTCTTCCGCCATCGCACTGTTCAAGGCCTCTCTAACAGTCATCGTCTTGTTAGAGGCAAATCTCATCGCCTGCATTCTGAAAGGAGTCGCAGAAGCCATTCTCTTGGCCATGGAAACCGATAACTTGAAACTCATCGTGAACTATCTTACTCTCGGAATACAATTTTTCTTCCGACCGATCAAAGGAGACACTGCAAAAAAAGCTCCCAACTGAAACCACTTCCTGTATAGCGTCCCTAACCGTGTGCTGGCCTCGCTAATGCAACTCCAAGCTACAGATAAACACTTGGTATCGTTATTTATAAGAGAACTCACTGCTTCTCTTGATAAATTTCAGTCAAGAATGAAAACTTTGAGGGGTCACTTCCCACTGCACGAAGGAGATTGATTCCCGCTGAGAGATATGTTGTCGTTTTGGACGAGAGTGTCAGGTCTTCGATAAAGTGTCAGTAAATAAGATACAGACTATAGTTTACTCTTGGCAGGCTGAGGGCTGGCGAAGGCAGCGGCGATGATTCTTCTCTGGATCTTGCCCGTGGCCGTTTTAGGTAGCTTGTCCACGAAGTAAATCTTTTCTGGGATTTTGAACTTGGCAGCTCTGTCGCCGACGAATTTAGCGAGCTCGTCGTAGTTGAG
This sequence comes from Torulaspora maleeae, assembly GCA_003708055.3. Classification (NCBI taxonomy): domain Eukaryota; kingdom Fungi; phylum Ascomycota; class Saccharomycetes; order Saccharomycetales; family Saccharomycetaceae; genus Torulaspora; species Torulaspora maleeae. Next base: position 677,534 of record PPNA03000003.1, on the reverse strand, counting down.
TTTCTCGCCCTGCTTGAGCACGACTGCCGCCTGGACCACTTGGCCGTATTTATCGTCCTGTACACCGAACGCGACCGCTTCGTCCACTTTTGGGTGCGACAGCATGATCCCGTCGAGTTCGATGGGCGAGATCTTTTCACCACCACGGTTGATCAATTCTTTGATTCTGCCGGTCAGCACCAGGAACCCTTCGACGTCGAAGAAACCTTGGTCACCGGTTCTGAAGTAGTTGAGTCTCTTGGTGAAGTTTTCCTCGTTGGCCTTTTCGTTGTGAGCGTAGCCCAGTGTGACGTTTTCGCCTCTGATGGAGATTTCGCCGATTTGACCGGGCGTCAGGACGTTGTCCTGGTCATCGAGAATCACGACTTCGACACCTTGTGGTTGGCCCACGGTGCCGGGCTTTCTCTTGCCTGGTGGCAAGTTGTTCGAAGTCATTTGGTGTGAGGCCTCAGTCATGGCGTATGCTTCAAGAACAGGGGCGTTGAACTCGGATTCTAGCTTGTGGAAAGTTGCCGGAGCAAGTGCGGAGGAACAGGATCTGATGAACCTGATGTGTGGCATCTTCTTGGGTCTGGGCATGTTCAACATGATCATACTGATGGTGGGGACGCAACTGAACCAGTTGGCCTCGAAAGTGATGAAATCATCCCAAAACTTCTTGGCGCTGAACTTCTGTGGCACGATCACTGAACCTTGAGCTCTGAAAGTGGATAGTAGAACCCCGATCAACCCATGGACATGGAACAAAGGCATCACCACGTAGGAACGATCCGACTCGGTGAGCTTGTAAGTGCCGACAATGTTGTAAGTGCTCCTAACGATGTTGAGGTGCAACAATGGCACCGTCTTGGGCTTGGAAGTGGTTCCACTGGTGTGCAGGATCAATGCGACATCACTCGAGCGGGCATATCCGGGGAATCTGACTTGGTCATGGTTGATGAACGCTGCGTTGTTCAAAGATGAGAACTTCTTTGTACGGTAGTTGTCAGAAGGTGAATAGACGTCGTACTCGACCCTGAACCTCTCCTGGTTGAAGTGCAATTCCACGATGTAGCAATTGAATTTCTTAGCACTCTTTACAATCTCGGCCTCCTCCTTACGACCAACTGTACCCTGAGGGACAACGATGATCTTGGTCTGCAAGTCATTCAGATAGAAATTGAATTCCTCTGCCTTGTAATTTGGGTTCAAAGGAGCGCCAATTTTGGAATCCAGTGTTGTACCTAGGAAAGCCACGATGAACTCCAAACCATTGGCCATGGAGATAGCCACAGTGGATTGGCGCAGCGCAATGCCATAGAGCGGGGATTGTGGATCCTGGAACAGGGTCTGGAAATGACCTACCTGGTGTGAAAGGTCACGGTAGGTTACTTGAGCTCCGGTCTCCGGGACAATCACGGCAATATTATCAGAAACACGGAACGTATCGTTAAAGGATGCTGTTAAAGACATTGCTGAGATAACTGAGCCGATCACAATGGTTGCTACCCAGTGACAATTGTTCTCAATGTGATCTTGTCTGTGCTGCCTTTATAAATTTATGAGATCTCAGGGGGGGCAGTCCGAGCAGATAATGTCAGCTCATTTTCATGCTGACGCTGACACCGGAGGCCACACTGAAGACAGTCGTCAACGGAAATACCCGAGACGAACTATAAATTATTATATATGCTAGTTGTCGCTAGAGTGAGGATATGGCATGCCATTGATATCGCTTGAGTAATTCTTGCACATACAGAAGGCTGCGTCGCCTTGGCGGACATTATACGGTACCGTTGGAATTGTAAACGGCACGAGAACGACTTGGGAATTTGGTTTCGGCTTGCTCGTGATAGATCTGCGGTAGATGACGTCCGTGAAGCTTCCGCAAAATAAATCTCTTGCGCCACTCTTGAGCAGAATTCCAACCTCATAGTTTCTGGGTTTGGCAGTACCCGTACCCCAGGCGGTTTGGCTCAAGTTGGATGAAGTGTAAACGCACCAATCGAGTTTCTCAAGCGACTGCGGTGTTGATCCCAGGTTTTTTGTCAATTTCATATAGAATTTTGAGTGTGATGGGGTAGCTTTTCTGTTTGAAGAGACGTGGCCCGGGTCCTGCTTGCGGAAGAGACCGAATTGTTTGGATAACATGTTATAATGAGCCATATCCTTGCTGTAGTTAAAGTGGAACCAGCCAGAACAGAGCCATCCAGTGGGTGACGTTCTTATCTCTTCCGCGGTGGGGTAGATCAGCTGCGGAACTATACGCCGTGTTTTGAACTCTTTTAGAAGCGTCTCGGTGGTCAACAACTTGGATTTCAACGGTGTGATGCCGTGAAGAACTGGGACAAAGACATGTGTGAACAAATTTGCGTGCGTTTTCTTCGAGAGCGCAGCTCCTATAGTCGACGATTGGCAAATGTAATGATGTGCACTTGTGTCTGAATTTTTTACGCCGCCAGACAATTCCGTAGCCAGCTTTTGAAACCCTGATTCGATATCTTTACCAGGTGCAGAGAATATGAATGTTACGTCCTTCAGAGCTGAAAAATCAATAGCTTTCACTTGAGGGATAATCTTTCGTGAGATCCCGTCCTGCTTGTAGGCGCTCAAATATTTCAGAAGACCATCCTGGAACGCTGAATTTCCTGCCTCGTAACCTCTCTCAGCGCGGTGTAGCTTGGGACTGCACCAGCAAACCTGCTGCGGGTAGTTAGCCTCGGCGTACGTGAAGTTGTTAGAGGGCAGGAAGATCCTGCAAGAATCGTCGTCATAGATATTTATTATCATCTTCGAATGGTGACAAGTGAAAGGGGGCATGTTGAAACTGATTATCGACAGCCGCTGTGCGAAAGATAGCCCGGCAGGCGTCGAGCAAGGTCTGATAGTCCCTGTCTGCGCGATAATAGTAATTTCTGCCACATTCCTGTGAAACTGCGGAAGCAGAAAGTCCAATTCATACTGGAAACTAAACAGTATGCTTTTCTTCAGACCGCGATCACCGAAGATCTGGTCGAAACTGATGAAATGACTCGAATCAACCGCAGTTGAGTCAAACACATCGGACTTTACCAGCTTAAAATCAGAGCACAGCGGCTCAACTGTCCCAATTGGCTCTACAACCTCATCGTCAGACGAAGAAGTGAGATCGATGACCTCTCGTTTCACCATTTTCAACGGTCTTTCATCCTCGATATCCGTACTCGCACTCGAACCACTGTTCTCCGCAGGCTCAGATTCACCCTGCTTAGTGCGATACTCTACTGTGCTCCATCGCTCTGCTACAGCTTTCCTGCAATCAGAAGAGCTCATCTGAAGCAGCACAGCTACACTGGAAGCACTCTGCTCTCATAGAACTGGTCTCAATTCTTAGCGATGGCTCATTACCATGAATCAATGTCACGTGCCATTCCACTAGTGGCGGATATTCTCTGCTCACGTTTATCCGCCTTTCGTTCCACAGTTACCCGATGAGGTAATTCTGAGACCCACCTATAACACCGCTCGGTGAAACTATTCTTCCGTCCCCGCCGAGGAAAGTCGACCCCCAAGGCGAGTCGAAGCGTTTATTGGCCCACTTCACATGTACCACCACAGCGTATTGTGGATTGGCAGAGCAGAGTGAACGATAATAGACGGTAGATACACACAATTTCAGTAGCAGGCAGACAAGAAGCATTTGAGCATGAACTCGCAAAAGAAAAAATATAAAAGTTACCTGTTCGTGGTAGTGTGACATGACAGGGTGAAGTCCAAGAGGATACTCAACGCTTCGAACTTGAAAGACAGTGTTAACTGCTGTGAAGGTTGGAAGTACTGGTCTGATTCTGGTTGCACAAGATGAGAATCACTGAAAAGTTGCAAAAACATAAGGAAAAGTCTTCGAAAGCGACGTTCTCGTTCGAGTACTTTGTGCCTAAGACCACGCAGGGTGTGCAGAACCTGTATGACCGTATGGATAGGATGTATGAGTCCTCCTTGCCGCAGTTTGTGGACATCACTTGGAATGCTGGTGGCGGAGTGTTGTCGCAGCTATCCACGGACCTGGTCTCCACGGCGCAGTCGGTGCTTGGACTTGAGACTTGTATGCACTTGACATGTACCAATATGCCTGTGTCTGAGATCGATGACGCCTTGCAGAGAGCTTCTGACTCTGGATGTCAGAATATCTTGGCCCTTAGAGGCGATCCGCCCGTGAACTCTGAGTGGGCCCAGGTGGATGGTGGCTTTAAATACGCTAAGGATTTGGTCAAGTACATCAAGACCAAGTATGGGGATCGCTTCGAGATTGGTGTTGCTGGATATCCTGAAGGACACCCTGAGGATGACACTGACGATTCCAAGTTGATCGACTATTTGAAGCAGAAAGTTGACGCTGGTGCAAGTTTCGTCATCACTCAGATGTTCTACGATGCTGATATCTTCATCAACTGGTGTAAGAAAGTCAGAAACGCCGGTATGGATATTCCTATCATTCCCGGTATCATGCCAATAACGACCTACTCAGCATTCTTGAGAAGGGCTCAGTGGTGTGATATTCACATCCCAGACGAGTTCATGAAAAGATTGGAACCAATTAAGGATGACGATCAGCAAGTTCGTGAGACTGGTACTGACCTTGTGGTCGAAATGTGTCAGAAGATCTTGGACAGTGGCTACGTCACCCATTTGCATCTCTACACGATGAACTTGGAAAAGGCTCCCTTGATGATCCTGGACAGGTTGAATCTGTTGCCGGATCAGGAGGAGCTGGACAATGAAGATACTACTGCCATGCTGCCTTGGAGGAAATCTTTGAACCCTCAACGTAAAAATGAGGAAGTTAGACCCATTTTCTGGAAGCGTAGACCTTATTCCTACGTTGCTAGAACTTCTCAATGGGCAGTGGATGAATTCCCAAACGGTAGATTCGGTGACTCTTCTTCTCCAGCTTTCGGTGACCTGGATTTGTGTGGATCGTCCTTGATCAGACAATCTGGCAAAAAATCGCTTGAGCTGTGGTCGACACCCAAGACCGTCGACGACGTGGCGCAGCTGGTCGTGAGCTTCTTGGAAAGAAAAGTCAACTGTTTGCCATGGAGTGACACCCCGCTGAACCACGAAGTTGACTCGATTCTGGAAGAGCTAATTGCTCTGAACAAGAAGCAGATCATCACTATCAACTCTCAGACGCAACTGAACGGCATCAAGTCCAGCGACCCGGTGTTCGGCTGGGGCCCCAAGGACGGCTACGTGTACCAAAAACAGTACTTGGAGTTTCTGTTGCCCAAGTCAAAGGCCAACGCTTTGTACGCTGCCCTCGACAAGGACTCCGTGTTGACCTACTTTGCCGTTGACAACGAAGACAACCTGGTCACCAACCACCCCGACGGCTGTAAGGCCAACTCGGTGACCTGGGGGATTTTCCCCGGCAGAGAGGTCTTGCAACCCACCATCGTCGAGAAGATCTCCTTCTTGGCCTGGAAGCAGGAGTTTTTCCACATTCTGCAGGAATGGAGGTTGAACTTCCAGACCCACCAAATCCAGGAAAGTGCAGACCTCTTGGCACACTTGCTGTCCGATTTCGTGCTCGTCAACATTGTCGACAACGACTTCATCTCTCAAGAGAACAGAATTTTTGCATTACTAAACAACATCTAAGGACTGAAGTGAATCACATCAAATTTTCAACAAAATACCAGTGATTCTTCACCGACTTCTCTCCAAAACTACTACACAAAGGACATATTTGCACCATTTCGCATTTATCTCTGTTAAAATCTGGCATTTCAACATGGGATTATTTTCACATCAACAACTACTATTCTACCAAAACTACGCCCTGTAGCCTCCAGCTACTGCTGTATACTGTACATAAGAGACTAAACAAGACTGTTTTTGGTACCAATTCGCCCAATGACAGGCCGTTGTGGCCCTACCAGCGGGCAAGACCACTCTACACGCCCTGAGTGGACTGCTCCGGCTCGAATTGGGTCTCTCTCGAGCCTGGTCAATGGTTCACGACAGCCTGGGCAATTTGGAAATTGGCCCAGACTCATGGAAGCCGTTGTCCTGGTTTCGTACTATAAAACACGCAGATGGGCATTTTCTGACCAAAAAATTGTCTGAAAAGAAGAAGCATAAGGGGACTTGTTGCAGCTAGTTGAGTGAGAAGGTCCACGATTGGGTTCAGCAGGTCTGGCAGCTAGTGGTGAGAGGAGATTGTAGGCTGGAAAGGATTCAAGAGGTGCTCCCGGCGCAATTGAAGTGGAAGTGAGAGGCCTAGAGAACAAGAGATGCCAATGAATTCGGGTTCATTAAAGCAAGTGAGGACAGAGTCTAAGTCGCCTGGGGTGAGTGGATCAGATGGGTACCAGGAAGTGGTGGTGCAGAACGGTGCCGAGGAGGACTCTGAGAAGGGACAATTGACGGAGGAGATTGAACATCTGAAGAGAGAGCAGCCTGCGGAGCCAATTGTGATAAATGTTGACAAGAGTGGTGAGGAAACAAGTGCGTTGAGGTCATTGAGCCTGTCACCGAACGCAGGGGATTTTAGAACGGCAGGCAAAGTCAGGAGCACACAGCGAGGGTCTGAGAGCTCTCCCGTGCCGTGGGCTACGGACTCGGAGTCGGGGAGAACACAAGCTTCTAGTCAGTCGGCTGGAAAACTATCGTCCGAGGAGTTGTTCCAGATACCCTCTTTTGGGTTGACCGGGGATAGTTCTTTTGTGAGGTCAGCTTCGGCGGTGTCGAAAGGACCAAAATCGCTCTCTGGGATACCATCGGTGATTAATTCACACAACTATTTTGGCTCTGAACACGACCATGAGACCAGTAGCGAAAAATACCAGTTGGCACCGACCACTGGGATACACGGAAACACTTCCAAAGTGGTAGCCACACAGCATAGGAGGAAAGTCTGGGACTGGAACTATTTGCCGAAAGTTGGCTCTACGGTACTTATACGAACACACTCCTTCAATGTTATAAGTGTACCCATCGATGGGGAGATCAAGCAGATTCTTTACACTCCACTCTACAATAAAAATTTCAAGAAAATGAACATTTTCCTCTCCTTTAATATGGATACGAAACCATGGGATGCGTTGGCTCATTCCAGAAAAAGGATCTTGTCCTACGTGAACTTTATCAAGCATTATTTGAAGTCAAGAACGTATGCATATCAATGTTACCCATTCTTCCTGCAAGGTCTGTCAGAAGAGGATATGAAAACTCAAAACTATGTCTCATATCATGCTTCCCATGATTACTCGGAGATTGAATCGATAATATCACTTTGGGGTATCCAGGCGCAAAAGCTGTTATTCGGCTCGAACTCTATCTTCTTCTCTTCAGAGGCCATTCAGGGGCTGTTGCAGAGGAAATCAAGCGCACGGAACCAGTCCACGGTTCAAGGTGCCGTTCTCTTACAGCACAGCGATGCTGACCTGGTGACCTCCAGACCAGTGATGACAGAGCCGCTTGAAGAGATCGATATACTGCTCTTAAGAACATTGCCTGACGATGAGTTCGGTTGGCAGTTGGCGTACGACGAGCCCAACTTGAATATTGTTGATTATGCCCTGGACATAACACCTTGGACTGCTCATGAAGCTGAGTCTGAGAATCTAAGTGGGACGCGTGAGCCAACTAGCACATTCCAGGGTGTCAAAATTGTGTCTAAACTGGAACAGCTCGAGAGGGTTGTTGCAGGTTCAGCTGCTTATCACCTGTTTGATTGCATGGGTAGGAGGCTCAGTGATTTGACTGAGGAAGCTGTTTCCTCTGCGGCCCAGAGAGCAGCCGGCACACCAGAAGACGGTGGTAAAGACGCAGGACTTATGGACTCTTCCAAGAAGAAGAATTCTCATGGCAAGCTAGGAAAGAGATCAGGCCTTGCTGGGTTATTCAAGAGGAAACATGCTCATCCCATCCCTCAAAGCGTACACCCGGAGCCAACGGCACCTTCCTCGCCGGAGGGGAAATTAGGTGGGCGTACTCAATCTATTCAGAATACTTGGCTTGAGGATTATTTCAGCAAATGCCTGGGAAACTATAAGAGGATTAGGATTCCCACCCAGTATTTTCTTCGTCAAGAAGCTAATTCTGCAAAGTCTGAAAGTTCGCTAGAGGATGAAAAAGCTGCTGCTAGGAAGGCATTCTTGTACAACAAGGAATGCTTGCAAATTGTACTCCCGTTTGCGGATAATGTCATTCCTTCCATTTATGCGCCATGGCTTTGGTCAGATTTGGGCTACACTAAGTGGAAATCATTATTGAGAGAAATGTATCGATGTTTAGCTCCTGGTGGGTTTGCATTGGGTAGTGTTCATGATTTGAAAGTATCAAACACGTTCACTGCCCCCACTGACGATTCCATGCAAGAGTTCCGTACTACTGTGGAAAGGGAGAAGGTATTTGATGCTGTGACATTGGTGGCGATGAACAATGGCATTCATTTATACCCAACGAGACACCTCGTACAGGCTTTCAAAGAAGTTGGTTTTACTAACATAAAATACTCGCTTTTAAGCTTGAAAACAGGAGATCTCTCTACCGACATGGGCTGCTTGAACGAGTTATTCTCCCAGGTGGCATGTGATATTTTAATGAGGAAACAGATGCCAGATCCTAACAAGCCACCCAAGGATACTGATCCATCAACTATATTTCAGCGGTACACTGCCGAACATTTGGATAAGATCGATGATAATGCCGGGTGCATGAGAACTCTTCTGATTGTTGCCCAGAAGCCAAGAAAAATTGCATCTGAATAGAGAGTTGACCTGCTGCTCAATTAGAGTACTGGATAAGAAGTTATTACGAGGCTGGATTCTCGTATATAAAATACTAATTAATTCAAATTCTATCATTATTTTGAATGGCCTCTTTTTCTCTCGTAGATACTCGCCCAAACTCTTTATCTAGTTCTTGGCCCAGTTCTTTGTCTTCTTTAGTTGCATCAAGTATAAATTCGTCTCTCTGACCTCTAGAATAGTATTTGGCGTTCACATGCGTTGCTAGAGAGTGCTCTGTTTGCTGTAATGAATTTACTGTCTCCTCATCGATTAGAACATAAGAAATGCCAGATCCAGGGCAATGGTAGTTGACATCGAGTAATAGTCTCTCCATGATGCCTCTCAAGCCTCGGGCTCCTGTACCTTCTTTCAATGCCAACTGAGCCACTTTCTCGAGGGCTTTTTTCGTCACCCGTAGTTTGACATTGAACTGTTGGAAGATATATTCATATTGGTCAAGAATGGCATTCTTAGGCTCCTTGAGAATTTGATAGAGATCTTTTTGCTGTAAAGGCTCCAATGCGGTGACTATGGGAACTCTGCCAATTAGTTCCGGAATGAGTCCGAAACTCACAAGGTCGGTTGGAGTCACTAGATTCAAGGCAGATACCTTTTTACCGTTTCCAAGGTCCACTTCTTCAATAGTATTGCTAAATCTGAGTTTTTTAATATCATCTTCGTTAGATGCAGGTCCATTCTCGTGGCGCAACCTATTGATTCTCTTGACCACATGCTTATCCAGACCCACAAATGCTCCCATTATCATGAATAATATGTTGGATGTATCGATGATGAAAGTTTCGTCTTTCTTGGCAGTCGTTTTGTTATTCTTGCTGTCTGTTCCAGCTTTTATAGGGCGTTTGACGTTGATCTCGACCTTATGGCCCTCAATTATCTTGAGGAGCGACTGCTGCACTCCTTCGCCCGACACATCCTTCGTCCCAATGCTGGCAGCCGGCTTGGCAAGTTTGTCGATCTCATCTAGGACAATTATACCATTTTGGGCTTTTGCCACGTCGTAATCCGCATTGACCAACAGTCTTTCAATGCAAACCTGAACGTCTTCGCCTATGTAGCCCGCCTGGGTCATCTGGGTACAATCTGTAATCGCAATGGGAACTTCAAGAAATCTCGCTAGGGTTGATGCTAGGAGTGTCTTGCCCGATCCCGAAGGTCCTATGACCATAATGTTACTTTTGCTCAATTCCAGATCTTCATCGTCTTTTGCTGTATTCAAATCAAACTGCTGTTGCAGATTCTTCAATCCAGCTGTAGACTCCGAGCTACTGGAATAAACAGGTTCGTCCTCGTCATCCTTCAACCGTTCCTCCTCTAGAATCTCTCGCTGTCTTCGAAGTTCAGCTTTCCTCTTCTTGTCGAGATTTCTCAGATAATGATTGTATACTGCAACACTCACGACCTTCTTCCCCGTTTCCTGGCCCACAACATACTCATCTAGGTAGCTCTTCAGTGCTTTGGGCGACGGAATTCCCAGAACTCGATTCTGAACTAGTTTCTTAGCTGCTGCTCCGCTAGCACAACTGTCGGTGCTTCCAAACCTTCTTATAATACTTCGAACGCAGACTCTCAACATGTTAGATCACCGTATTCTCAGCAGTGAGCCCTAGCTATTTTTTACTATGTTCTTGATAGTGTGACTGATTTTTCAGTTCTTGGGCATCTAATCGTTTGTATATACCATTTACAAGATCATTTCATCAGTTACGAAAGATGTTGTCTAGATGATCAATTGCGATGGCCTCACCACCATCTAGTATTACTCAGCAGCAGTTCAAGACGCCAGACTTTTATTGCTGCTACCTGTTGCAATCCATCTGCAAGAGTCAGTCATTCTACATAGGTTCAACGCCCAACCCAGTCAGAAGACTACGACAACACAATGGTGATCTCAGTAGAGGAGGGGCTTACCGAACAAAACGTGTAGGTACGAGACCATGGCAAATGATTTTACTTGTTCACGGCTTTCCTAGTAAAGTCGCTGCGCTACAGTTCGAGCATGCCTGGCAGCACGGTTATAAAACTCGATATATACAGGACGAGTTGCGGATTGTGAAGAATAAAAATGGGGGGAGAAGTCTCCATCATAGGCTTGCCACAGTACGGTTACTTGTTGGGAGTGTCTACTTCAAAAGCATGGATCTGACCGTTGAATTCTTCAATACCGAAACTCGGCACATCTGGGATCAGAATAAGTTCCAGGTGCAAAACAACCCTCTCATCAATGTGTCGATAGTACCGAGTGCGCTCAGTGTTCCTGACGTCTCTAATCCCGAAATCATTGAATCTTTTGCAAATGCAAATTTGAGTCTAATTGATGCCTTTTATGGTGACCATATCGAGATATACCAAACTAGGTGTGAGAAGCTGGGGCAGCGGCTGACCTTTGGGGAAATTTCATGTCAAATATGCGAGGGTTCTTTCGACTACACGTCAGAGGAGCAAGAAAGGAAGCCGTTAGTAGGGTTCTGCGTGTCCGACAAATGTGACTTTGTGTCTCATTTAGGTTGTCTATATCGATATTTCATCGATGATGAGCAGCTTCTATCAAGCAGAAGAGTTCTCGTTCCAAAATCTGGGAAATGCCCCAACTGTTCGAGTGTAAATTCATGGAAAGAAATTGTTAAATATGCGACAGCCATGAAAGCATGCTATGGATGATGGGTTCCGAGCAGATCAGAAAATTATTTCCCAGTGCTCGTCTAGTCTCACAAGTGGATTTAACAACGCGATTGAGTTTGGTCCCTCTCGCACAACCGCGACTTCGTAGGAGTTATGTCCCTTTTGAACTTTGACTCTTTCTGTAACAGCCATTCTGCCTACTGGCAATAGAATTTTTTCGATACATCTGTTCCCGACGAAATGTTGGGGAGAAGGAATGTGGATGGGATCATTTCTCAATATGCTTCCCTTGCTCAATGTCACCTGGGCCTCCAGATATTCCCCTGATTGGTATTTGAATGTCTCCCCATCGTCCACATAGATTCTGCCGCTAGCATTCTCTAACATATCTGGTGCTACTGTCAAAGTGTATGGGTCGTTGCGATACAGCTTGGCAGATCTCCGGTATTTCTCCTTCGTGAAAATAATGTGCCCACCTTCAAGTAGAACGGGCACTTTCCCCATAGGGGCCTCGACGTGCTTGACTTCGACGCCGGACGTCTTACTAACCAAGGTGTCTAAAGATGGGTAGTGGTAATATATCCCAGGTGCCACAGATATATCAACCGTTCGCTGACCCTTTCTCAAAACTGGCTTCACTAAAAGGCCCGAATCGCCGACGTAAAACTGATCATCGATATCATACAGTTCAGAAAAATGGGGTTTCTCATAAAAAATTGGCTTCATAATGGGAGTTCCATCTACGCTGGCTTTGTGAAAAGATGAATAAAAGGTCGGCAAAAGTGTGTATCTCAGTTGAATAGCGTTGCGCACTATGGATTTCAGAGGTTCCTGAAATAAGTATGGCTCTCTTCTAAGTGTATCGATATGTGCGTGGCCCCTGAAGAAAGGATACCAAAGACCAGCTTGGTACCACCTAGCTATTAACTCTTCTTCCGGGTTGCCCGAGAAGCCTGCGATGTCAGCTCCAATAAAAGGCATACCAGCTATATTGTTGCTCAAACACATGGGGATAGAAATCTGCAAGTAGTCCCAGTTCGCAACGTTATCACCTGTCCAAGTAGCTGCGGTTCTCTGAGACCCAGAGAAGAAAGATCTAGTCAATATGAATGGTCTCAACCCTTTTTTAGAGTGTATATCTTTCATAGCATCATAAGTGGCTTCATGAACAGTCATACCGTATAGATTATGGACAGATCTCTCTTCGTGCCCATTGTGGTGAATCAAGTCCTTTGGTGCCGTTGTTTCTGGACCACTGAATATCGAGGGTTCGTTCATATCATTCCAAATGTTGATATTAGTGATGCCATTGACAAAGTTCTTGAAGAAATCTCCCCACAGAATTTTAGCTGCAGGATTAAAGGTGTCAATCCATATGGATTTCCCGGGCCAACAATGTCCGAAAAATGTTCCTCCTGAACAATTTCTGACAGCCAGATCATTAGTCGTTAGAGAATCGCTTATCTCATAGCCATCTTTCAGGTGGGGATCTACCAGCACAGTTAGTTGCCTGCCGAGTTTTGCTAATTTTCTCAGTAGTCTCGTCGGATTGGGGAAAGAATCTGGTTTCCAGGTGAAAAACTTCTTGTCATCAGTGTATTCAAGGTCCAGCCAAATATAATCATAAGGAATATGCGCGCGATCCATTTCCGAGTCCACCGTCAAAACATCGAGCTCATCATTGTAATTCCATCTGCATTGATGATAGCCTATCGATGATACAGATGGTAAGAACGGTCTTCCGGTTAAGGCTGTATACTTATTGGTGATGTCTGAAGGTGTGTCGCCAAAGAAAAGAACGACGTCAATGACACCGGATTCGGACATCCAATGAGTTTTCGTATCGTGAGCATCATAATTTACATCGATCCAACTGTCCGCTGCGTTGATCCAGAACAATCCGACACTTGACTGTGCTTTCGAAGCAATCATAAGTGGGATTGCACCATACATGGGAAATGTTGAGTTTAGATTATACTCGAACACATCGACGTTGAACAACCGGTATGGATCCTGGTCTCTAGTATCTCTCAATCTTAAGGAGTCAGCATGTTCGGGAATACCGTAGACATTCTCATAATTGTTAAAGGTGAAGTCAAGCCCAATCGATTCAGGACCAAATGGTATCGAATCTTCTCTGGAGTACTGGAAGTCATCACCGAACATGTTAAAACTCGACTCTTCAGGCGCCAAATTACGATAGTTATCCTCCTTTGATCTGTAATGCTCTATGTTAAGGAAAGACCGCTCATTGATTATAACCGCAAGTTGTCCACGATAATATACCTTGACGAGAAAAGACTTAGTATGAAGCTCGATATTGATGAGCCTGTCAATACTCCTGACAGTAAAAACGTCGCTGCGGAACCATTTTTTCTGGATTGTCAGTTGCTGAGCGCCATATGCTCTAGTGTTGTCAAAGGCCCACTCGGAAGTTTTGTTGAATCTCTCAGAAGACAGAGACGCAGAGAGGTCTTCAATTGTGGGTCTTACCTCGTCGATGATGAATCTGATGGAATTGTTTTCCAACACAGTCAGAACAAAGGGAAGAGCGACCGATATTTGGTTTCCATCAGATCTATTCACATTCTTTATGACTGTAGCCCTCAACGCATTATCACTGTCATCAAATTTAACACTTTGTCGATCGATTGAGTAGTAACTGCTGCCAGAATCCTCTATATTTTTTGCATATTCACGGTTTCTATGGCAAAACCCAGATTGCGCACATGTCTTCAAAAGGTAGTCCGTGAAACCAAAGATAGGTTGAAACTGTGCCACCAGACACAAAACCACTAGTAAAAGCTTACTCGGGTACATAATGCCTCATAATTTTGACCAGCTTTCCTCCATATGGTTTCTCTTGATTCAAATCCCTGTTCACTTGCACTCTTTGCCTGCGTGGAATCATCATTGACGGGTATTGTGTGTGTCGCGGCGATGACAGTAAATGAAAAAAGAAGGATTAATGCCATTGAGAACGGGAAACCATTCCAGATACTGCTGCATCTGTTTCCTTGACTGTTTAGTTCTGGGGAATATTCTCGCTGGTTTTTCCTAGAGAAAATCTGGGACAATGCAAGCGACGAAGGCAGGGACCGGTGAAATAAGCTATGTTTCTCCAATGCCATGGCCCAAGTATAAAAAAATTGACTTCCCTGACCCATTTATGGAACCAACCTAATCCACTTTATAGCAGTAGGATTATTTTACACTCATTTTGAAGAAGGTGGGGACCGACTTGGATATTTTGGAATATAACGGAAGCATGAAAATTGAGAAAGCTAGTAGATCTTGTGCAGCAGAAGCCCGTCGTCCAAATACTAACCAATCACCTCATGGTTTCTACTTCAATCTGAATTCGAAGAACAGCTCAAGCAACAGCCTTACTAAACGGACGCGAATTCGTTTGCCCCAGCCATTTCCTCCTCCGCCACCACCGCCCACAAGAGAATCATCAGTCCCACCAATCGAAAACTCGATGACATCTGAAACGATCAGAAGTCGACAGGCATTTTCGGAGGCGGATGTGACTCCACGTAGATTGCCAGATTTTAGATCATGCAAAGTACTCGCCGGAGGCACTAGTTTTATCAAGAATAGTGGCATCAGAGAAACTCTTCCACGTATCAAAAAGATTGAAACTGTTAAGCAACGTCACATCCCATTAGCTGATCTTATTCTCACCAGCGGACGTGCGGTTGACGCTGACCACGAGCGAAGATCAAACACTCAGGGAAGTCATAATGAAAGCGAGTTCAACGCTGGGTCTGGAGATGAAGTCAAGCAACATGAGCAAGAGGCAGTTCAAGCCTTATTGGTGCTCAAACGATGTAGTTTGCAGGTAGCAGACATGACAAAGACATGGTCCCATCTTAATGAAGTGCCACTGTGCGACTTTATTGTAGCACAAAAGAAGTGTCAAATAATGCTGGAAAACATTGAGACCTTGAAGGATGCCAGAATACAGGTTCGCGAAGCGACCGCCGTGGAGGAGACGTCTGGTAACGATGATTTTTTCCGGCATCTTTTCTTTGAGAAGCGCAAACGTATGGGTACACATCAGTCTCGCTCGAAAGTGAAGTCTTCACGTTCTTCATCCATTATCTCGATTGTGAATGTTGTGAAGAAAGAGGATGAGAGTGAACCACGAAGTCAAAGCACCTCGTCAGGATGCACTGCGACAAAGTCACCAACACAAGCAGGTTGTGAAATAAGTAAACCAGTGGAATTAAGGCGGTCACTTGGCTTCACGGGCACATACGATGAGCCGAACAGCGGGTCAATATCTTCAGCAGAAGAAGTGAAGAAAATACTGGGTAAAATTGGTAAAACATCGAAATCTGGGAAAAACAGAAACACGCACATGAAGTGTTTGCAATGCTCTGCCACAGACACACCAGAATGGAGAAAAGGACCGGTTGGCCCGACGACGCTCTGCAATGCCTGCGGACTGTTTTATAAGAAGCTACTCAAAAAGTTCGGAGGCGACACGGCCGATGTAATAATGAAGATGCGTCAAACCAAGAACCCTCAGGACAGAAAAGTTCCAAGAACCGTAACATCTGGATAGCAATAATTCAGTATAATATGGATGTAATTGTGTAATTAAATGGTTCAAAAAATGGCACCATCATTGACAAAGAGTCTTTGCTCGTACTTTGTACACCACCTGATGATTTTCTTGGCACTTTTTAGCACAATATTTTTGTCATTTGTCCCATTATTGCAAATCAGGTAGAGTTCATATTTGGGAGTTGTCCATGCTAGACCCATCATATTAATTTTCTCTCTCTGAAAAGATGTCGAGTCAATGATACCTTCAACCCCATTTTCTTCTGCTTCCCATTGCACGAAATTTAAAGTTGATTTGCTATGTGGACTTCCGTCATCACGAAAGATTGAATTATGGATCAGTTGATAATACGTGATAAGTTTCTTCTCATACTCCAGAGCTTGATCCTCGCTATCATTTGGCTGAGAAATAAACTGCAATTCTGGCATAACGTATTGAACGTGTTTCTTGGATTTGTAAATAAAATGATGAACCAGTGGTGCGGGAATATCAGAAATTCTGATACCCTTTGCCCGATAAATTTGATCTATCAATGATCGCTCCTGTAAATTCTTGATAAGATTACCACCCAGCGTTTTCAGTGAAAAAAATGCATCCTTTTGCGCACTAATGAGGACTAGCACAGGTTTCTTGCCGATACCAGACATCGTTGTATCAGGTAAAATTTTGATATAACAATATAGAAATCCACTGGCATTAAATTTAGGGAAACAGATGGGGACCCACATTTCCTGTTGATCTTGAAGGTTCTGAAAATGGTGATAAATGAGACAAAATAAAAGACTCAGATCCGTCGTATGCAAAGTGTGACCCCTGGGTCGCAGTACTGAACAAAGCTTATTATCCGGTGCCACGATGAGTCCATATAGAAGAGTTCCTCTCGGTAAGTCTGATTCTTTTAGTAAGTATTGTGACATGGCCTCATGTATTTGAGCCCTATGAGATTTTTTCAAAGAGAGAGTCTGTAAAGCACCAAGTAAAACGTCTGGGTATAGTCTTTCAGTGATAAGAGAACAGATCTCATCCAAGTTTTCAAAATCGGTCTGTTCCAAGAAATTTCTTAAATCGAAATTCTCTCGTCTATTGAAAAATCTGTTCAATTGCCTCTGGCTCAGTGACGATAAGAGGTACGAATGCAGGAAGTCGAGTTGATTAATCAGCTCATTTGAAGTCTCACATCGATCCGAGTAAGCCGCCAAGAAAATCGGTGATCGATCCAGGAAAGCCAATTTGGCCTTGTCACACGAGATAGTTCTTATCCCCGACGAGTTTTGTAATTGGAAATAGCTCATCACTGTGTTGATAATCCCCATCAGTGAAGTGAGCTGTTCATCCCGCCCATGCATTGCGTAGATTGGCTTCCCCGCAGATGTGAGTATAAAGAAGTTCTTATCCCAGAGCGAAATCTCCTGACCATTATCAGCATTCCTTGGGGTGGCAAAGACGGTAGGTATATCCATACTGACAATCGGCGGCTGATGGTAAGGAAGTGAATTCTCGTAGGAATATAAACTCTGAGCTAACGACTCCATTAAAGCTTCTTCATCGGTCTCCACACTCTCTTGGAGATTAGCAGACGGTGGAGATGACACTCTAGCCTGGAAAACGGGCTGATCCAGGTTAATAGAAGTCGTCGGTTCAGAAGTAACGGGATTCAACGGTCCAAACGAGCTTGCCTTCGCAGCCGATGGTGGCCGCAGGCGATCTGGATCAGCTGATAGGCGATCATCGATATATTGCTCCTTCACAGGGTCCATTACAGCATCATCTCGGGTGGTAACGCACCATCAATTGTTATCTTGATAGAAAGACTTGAGTTGAAGGGAGAACCCCGATCATGCCTCGCTGCGGGTAACCGCTTCGCGGCAACAGGCCCGCAACCTCGGCGGCTAATTGTCTAATTGCATAGGGAGAATGGGTATATGATCTACATATGGGAGCGTCCCCGCAGGAGCACTCAAGGTTTCTTGTCAAACTTTGAATAATATTTGGTGGACAGCACGGCGTCCAGAGCCAAAAGCGCAGTAGCGCCTCCGACAACACCAAGAATGGCTCCGTCAGACTTGTCCCTCAGATACCTGATATCGTACTTTGCGTAACCGGTCAACAGCGAGCCGACCAGACCGGTGCCCGCCAACACGTTCAGCAACACAACCGGGTTCTGCAACTCCCTAACCGCCTGGCAGGAAGCACTGCGTGCGTATGCCACAGAGCACTGTGCTGTCCCGTAGACATAATTGACCGCCTCGGTCATCTTGGCCCACAAATACTGCGAGCACTTCCGAGCCTTTTCGCGGTAGTATGGCTCGTCTTTCTTCAGCTCTTCGGCAGCCTTCTTGAGCTCGTCTCCAGCCTTCTCGGCGTGTTTTTCGACTTTCTTACTGTGTTCTGCATGAGGTCTTTCCACAAAAACATATATGCGCAAATGTTAAGCCAAAAACAGTTAGTACTTACACTCTACACGAACCGCAGATCAACGCCCGCCAACATACTCAGACATCTTCCACTAGATACCTCGATAGCCCAAACCAGATATCAAGAGTAAGCGAAAAGTGTGAGCGACCCCAACGCCAGCAGCGGGAAATCCGTGCTATTTAAATAGCCACCGTCCGCCCCTAGCGGTCCGTTTGCCCCCTCCCCGCCCGTCAGCTGGCCCCCTTTTAACCGCGATCCGCAAGTCGCCAGCGTTGCTCAGAAGATCTCCGGTCGCCTGCCGCCGGGGCTTCTCCACTCGACCCGATCAGGGCTCCGTTGATAACCGATAAAGTCCGCGGCGGTTCGGAGCCGGTCTCGTCCGGGTTGGTGTGTGTGGGTGGTGGTGGTGGTTTGAGACTGTTTCAGATGCACCTGTGCATCCGGGATTGCTCAAGAAGCGGTTTTGGAGTTTTATTCTTTCTGAAAGAAAATGAGCTGTTTCAGGTCATGTGACAGACGCAGAGTCTCAGGTCGCGGAGCCGGTGGGTCTGGAAAATTGTCAATGACATTATTCAAGGCGAGGTGATGGCCGGATGGGCAGGTGGTTAGTGGTTTGTGTTTCCAACTCCACATTGCTCGTTGTCGATTGAAAGTTACCTACCCTCAACTTTCCGTGATCCATCCCGACATTCATCGCAAGAACAAACTCGATTAAGATGTCTGCTCCAGAACAAGCTCAAGCTCCAGCTCAAGGTGGTGCCCCAAGAAGAGGTGGCTTCGGTGGTAGAAACAGAGGCCGTCAAGGTAGAAGAGGCGGCAGAAATGTCGAAGAGAAGGGCTGGGTTCCAGTTACCAAGCTAGGTAGATTGGTCAAGGCCGGTAAGATCACTTCCATCGAGGAAATCTTCTTGCACTCTTTGCCAGTCAAGGAGTTCCAAATCATCGACACTTTGTTGCCAAGCTTGTCCGATGAGGTTATGAACATCAAGCCAGTTCAAAAGCAAACCAGAGCTGGTCAAAGAACCAGATTCAAGGCTGTTGTCGTTGTCGGTGACTCCAACGGTCACGTCGGTTTGGGTATCAAGACCGCTAAGGAAGTCGCTGGTGCCATCAGAGCTGGTATCATCATTGCCAAATTGTCTGTCATTCCAATCAGAAGAGGTTACTGGGGTAACAACTTGGGTCAACCTCACTCTTTGGCTACCAAGACTTCTGGTAAGTGTGGTTCCGTTACCGTTAGATTGATCCCAGCTCCAAGAGGTTCTGGTATCGTTGCTTCTCCAGCTGTCAAGAAGTTGTTGCAATTGGCCGGTTTGGAAGACTGTTACACTCAATCCAACGGTTCTACCAGAACTTTGGAAAACACCTTGAAGGCCGCTTTCGTTGCCATCGGTAACACTTACGGTTTCTTGACTCCAAACTTGTGGGCTGAACACGCTTTGCCATTGTCCCCAATGGATGTCTACGCTGATGAAGCTGCCGTCCAAAAGAAGAGATTCTAAGGGATTCTTTTGTAATCTTTTTTAGGTAATCATTCTTTAACAAGATTTATGTGCAATTCTACGGACTGTTGAATCATTCTCATCAGTCAATCAAAACCTTTTGATCAAATCGCCAAGATCAAGACTGAGATACAAACAAGATTGGAAACAACCATTTATGCAAATGGTTAATGTTTGCTTCTTTTTTTTCTTTTATTATTGTTTAAACATAAAATAAAACACATTCTGTAAAAACCAAACCTTTCGAAAGATCAACTCATTTCGGTGTCGTTATCTGGCACCGCATGAATTGACTGTAACGTATTTTGGGGGGCAGCACTCTCGATGTTAGCACCTTCCGGTAATGCAAATGGTCTTTGACTCATGCTAGCACCGGCATTGAAACCAGGTTGCGTATTAGTATTGGTCTTTTCCTTTTGTGCTAACACTCTACCTTCTGGGTGCCTGAAAAGACAGTTAGCGTTTCGACATTCGATACCAAACTTACAATCTTCATTGATAGGATGACCGAAAAAACAATCGATTCTTGTACAATTGGCACCTTCACGACACATAACGTGAGAACGAGCGTGTCTAAATTTACAACGCTTATTAGTACAATGAGTACCAAATTTACATTGTTCCAACGATTTTTCCACAGGACGAGCCGCTGGGGGAGCAGGTGCTTTGAATTTTTTCTGACCCAAAGGTGCCACTTCTCTGATCTTCGATAGTGAAGAATGAGCCTTCTTACAATTGGCATCTGTGCATTGTAAATTGGAGGCACACCATGCTAGCTCGATAACTTTGGCATCTTCATTGGCTGGGGTGGGATGACCGAACGGACACATGGGATTCGAACATAGAGCTCCAAATTTACAAAGTACAATACCGGTCTGTATTGGTTTGGTTCTTGCTGCTATTATGGCCGCTTTCCTCTGTTGGAACTCTTCTCGCGTCTTTTCGATCTCTCTCATTAGATCTTCATCCTCATTGGGGTGTAGGTATTCACACGTTCCCACTGGCTTGGGACAATTGGGGTAGTCGTTACATACTTTAGTAGGATGTGCGTGTGGACAGGATCTTCCCAGTGGACAGTGAGGAAACAGTTTGCAACGACCTTCCTTCTTTTGATGAACAAACTTCACATTACCATCTCCCTCATCCATACCAAGGGCCTTGGCCAGTGGGTTAAATCTTGCATTTTGGTTTCTGTTATTACCACGAGAAGCGCCACGGGAGGCTCCACGACCGCCACGACCGCCACGGTGCTTACCGATCGCACCTACCTTTTGTGAATATTGTGTCTGCTGAGGCGCCATTAAACTTTGGCTTTGATCCTGCACCACAGGCTGTTTAGGAATAAAATTGGCAAACGCAGACAAAGGTTCTGTAGGCATTGCTTCCGGTTGCTCAGGAACCATATTTTGCTGCTGCTGTAGTATCTCTTGTTGCTGTGGTAGTTGTGGTTGCTGTTGGTGTTGTTGCTGAACTTCGGAAGCCGCAACCGTGCCTCTTATCTTGGAGATGATACTGTCAGCGGTCTCGCCTTGCTGCAGAGCCTCCAGAGCAAAGAAGGCAGTTTGTACAACATCACTGAGAGCAGCCGGCGAAACCGAATCAAACAGCGTGGAGAGCTCTTGAACAACACTATCCACCGTGCCACCATTGACCATCAACAACACGATGTATTCGGCCACATATTTGATATCCTCATGGAAATTGGGCAGCGTGCTGAGCTTCTCAGCCACGATAACTTTCAAGTTCTCTGTAAACTGCTCCTGCGACATGACTATAGAGCTGAGTGGCTTCAGATCCTTGTGGGTTTCAAGTGAGAGTCTGTATTTGAAAAGTCTTGATTGATTTATATAATCATCGCTTCTTACTAGAAGGCGATAGAAATCCAATTGTCATTTTGTACGTAACTTGATATATAAGCTATATGATGAACAGTGAATATTTTATGAGATAGCTAGCAATCAGGACTACGTTTTACTCTGTTGGATGCTCTCAATTGATCAACTTCGCTCGATCTATGGTACTGTATGAACCGGTGCAGTGCCAGAGCAGTCAGTGGTAGCCTCCTCTCTTTTGGTAGAGTCTCAAGACACCCGTTGACCTCAGCAGTTCTTCCTCGAGGTCATCGAACAGCCGATCCATGTCCCAAGGGCTGTCAGAAACTTTGGACATGAGTGCAACACGGTAGAGCCTTTTGGCACGCTCTCTGCTCTCCATTGTGCGAATCATAAGGGAAGGCAGGTCTATGGAAGAAGATACAGTATCGGCACTTCTGCAGATATCTATTCCATCAGTGAGAACATGCAATTCATTGATAGCCGTCATCATGGCAGTTTGGGTCCTTGTGTAAAGAAACAGCTCAGCGAGATCATTGGCACCGCCTCCATATTGGTGCGGTTCTTGCCCATCGCTGATGAAGAAAGTCAACTGTCTTTCAGACATCTCGGCGTAGTTGTCAATTCTCGTTTACATCTTCACTTTCGTGTAGTTCAGTGAGTTTTATACTCTCACGAGCATGATTTAAGGCATTTTCTGTCAATAGGGGTCGTATCCCATCTTGGTAACCTGGAGTGATCTACGGATGTGAGGATTTAGTCCGAGATGTATCAGATATTAATATACAAATTGAATTGTTAAATAGCTACGAGCTTATTTTCCATTATGCTTGTCTTTCTTGCTCTTTTTCTTGTGTTTCTCAGTCTTGAGTTGCTTCATCGTTTCTACTCTTTCGTGGATTCTTTCGAGCGATAGCTTAACATCACCTTTCTGGAAATTGTCCAGTTCGAAATAAGCTGGTGCAATTTCTATAAGCCACTCGGGCCTTACTGATGTCACCGTCCGTATGTAGTTTTTGGTGGTTAGAACAAACTCATTGTAAATGACCCACTCGGCATCGTGACCTAGTACTGTACTTGGATGTATCAACACATCTTGGTTGTCCTTGATGGTGATGTAGCCTTTCCCACCAGACCGTTTCTTTGCTACCTGCATGAAAAAACCGGACGCTAGGGCTTTTCTTATGTTATCGAAGTATTTTGGACTATCGAAATCTGTGGTGTTCAACTCCAAGTTGTAACGGATCATCAATCTTTCTAGTTGGGAACGAATGTTGTCAGCGGCAGATAGCGACCTATAATTCAAGAAATGGTCACGGCACCATTTGCTTATACCGTACTCGTAGGCTTCGTCGGATTTGAAAGCGTGGTACACATTCAACAAAGTGATGTGGTCACCATCAGAGTGAGCAAAGTAATTCTTGGCATCATCGGCTCTCTTCTTGTCCTTTGATGGACGAATGAACACGTTAGGCACGGAGAGCATGGCCACTATCGTCAAAATTTCCTCAGAACAATTGAACTCGAATGAACCAATCAACATGACAGCCAACATTGGATCCAAGGGGAATTGAGATGCCAGTCTACCTAGTGCGGTCAAATTACCCTCGTCATCCAGACACGCTAGATAGTTCAACTCCTCTAGAGCTCTCATCATAGTTTCAGGAGCTGGTGGGTCCATGAAATCAAAATGCACAAGGTCATCGATACCTAATTTCTTTAGTTCAAGAACAGTAGACGACAAATTGGATCTCAAAATTTCCGGATAACTTTGTTCGATCAACTCCTTTTTAAAGGCTTCTTCTGTGTATAATCTGAAACACTTACCAGGTCTTGTACGACCTGCACGACCTGCTCTCTGTTGAGCAGATGCCTTTGAGATGGGGGATACCAACAGTGACTCCACTCTGATACGTGGGTTGTAGACTTTTTGCTTTGAGAACCCGGGATCGACCACATATACAATACCATCGATGGTCAAAGATGTTTCAGCGATGTTAGTAGACACGACGACTTTTCTACCTGGTCTTCCATTGTGTGACTCAGGAGCAGGCTCGAAGATACGTTGCTGTAAATGGGGTGGTAAAGAACCGTAAAGTGGATAAACAGATAGAGGACCGCAGCCTTCGTCTCTGACCAATTGGTCTCCCTCTAGAGAAATCTTTCTCACTGCATCTTCGATTTCATCTTCACCAGTCAAAAACAGAAGAATGTCACCGGCCTCCTCCGTGGCATGGATCTGCAAAACAGTACGAATAGCAGAGTCCAAATAATCCCTTTGAAACTCTGGGGTGTAATAGATCTCAACAGGGAAAGTTCTACCTGGAACTGCAAGCAATGGAGCATTGTTGAAATATCTCTGAAACTTTTCTGCATCCAAAGTAGCAGACATCACAATGATTTTCAAATCAGGTCTTCTGGCAATGACCTGCTTCAATAGACCCATCAAGATATCTGTAGCCAGAGTACGTTCGTGCGCTTCATCCAGAATGATACATGAATAACGTTTGAGTTCGTGATCTTCCATGGCCTCTCTCAGAAGCATACCATCGGTCATATACTTAAGAATTGTCTTGTTGGAAGTTTTGTTTTCAAATCTGATGGAGTAACCAACTTCTTCACCCAATTTGACATCCATTTCTTCTGCGACTCTCTGTGCAACAGACATTGCAGCCACACGACGAGGTTGAGTACAAGCCACCTGTGTGTTTTGCAAATGAGGCATCTCATCGAACAGAACAAATTGAGGGATCTGAGTGGTCTTACCAGAACCAGTCTCACCAACGAAGACCATGATTTGGTTATTCTGATAAATCTTCAAAAACTCAGCACGCTGAGCATGCACTGGCAATTCACGTCTAATTTTGAGAATGTCAAAGTATTTTGGTGTAAAATCACGACCGGTAAACGGGTTGGTCTTACTATTTTCCAACTGGGCGGCCTGTTCAGCACTTGTTTGATGACGAATCAAGCCACTAAACTCACCAGCATCGTGATGCTGTAGAGGCTCTTCAGAAGGCAAAGGATGTGCTTTAGTCTTCTCTTCCGCAATTTCAGCTGCAAGCTCGGGGACCGAGGTCTTGACTGGGTCGCAATGCTCCGTTTTCTCCGATAGTCTTCTCTTAGATCCCATTTTGAAGAGCAAACTGGGCTTGTCAATATCGTTAAGACCACCTTCAAAGCTCCACCCAGGCTCTATGAATGGTGATGAGTATAGCTCATCGCCAATCTTTTAGTGATATTCGTATTTGAAAAATTTTCTGCCGGGTAACCCTCTGGGAAATCAGCTATTTGACGTCAAAGACCAACTATATAAAGGAGACCTTTATAATACAAGTCCAGGCTCTGGTACCCGAGATTTATTGGCGTCTGGCAGTCTGATATGAGCTCTAGACACACGCTGTACCATGCCTACTGTCTGGCTTCTTCTGCGAGAGAGGTCCTGAAGGGTTCTGCCTCCATCGCTAAGGAGTCTTTGACTCAATGGATTAATACATCTCGTATAACCAGGCCTGTTCTAATGCAATATCAATGCTACTACGATCCACAATGGGAGGAGGCGAAGAGACTTTCAGAGCAGGTAAAATCAAAGACACATGCCCCTTCGAAGAAGAGCAAAAGGAAACCGGGCGTGAGACACTTCTCATCTTCATCAAGAAACAAGAATGACGAAGTATGTAAATGATACAAATCGTTAGCTAAAGTGTAGCGTTTGTCACTTGTCAGACGAGACTAACCATTAATGTGATGCTATACAGCAAGGAGAAAGAACCGCGGAAGTAACTGATAAGAAGAAGCAAGAGTTGCAGAGCTCTCGAGTGCCGTCCTCTCGAATTTCTCGTCTATTTCACTATGGATCGTTGGCGGCGGGTGTTGGTATCAATGCTGCGTCCGATGGACTCTCCAAGATGGCGAAAGGCCAAAGCCCAAGTTGGAAATCATTGATTTACTCTGATAGTAATATCGATAGGATTGCTAAGAAATTTTCACAGATGAGAGGAGCAGCGCTGAAGATCGGTCAAATGATGTCGTTCCAAGACGACAAAGTGTTACCAAAAGAATTGTATGAAATATTGTCCCGAGTTCAGAATAGCGCACATTACATGCCCCACAGACAGCTTGAAAGGGTAATGAAGCGCGAGTTGGGGCCGGAATGGCAGGAAAAATTCACCTCTTTTGATAGAGTTCCAATCGCGGCTGCTAGTATCGGACAAGTGCATAATGCTGTCTTAAAAACCGGGGAGAAAGTGGTTGTTAAGATACAATATCCTGGTGTCAAGGATTCTATTGATTCTGACCTCAACAACCTCCTGATGCTGTTGGCCGCATCAAGGTTACTGCCAAAAGGTCTATTTCTCGACAAGACGGTCGCAAACGCTAGAACTGAACTGAAGTGGGAATGCGATTATGTTAGGGAATCAGAAGCATTGCAAAAGTTTGGTAAGTTATTGGAAAATGACCCCGTGTTTGTGGTTCCCCACGTTTACTCTGACTTAACGACTAGCAATATCATCACAATGGCTAGAATGGAAGGTACTGAAATAATGAAACTACCAAAGACAACTTCACAAGAAACAAAAAATTTCATATCCGAGAATATTATGAGACTGTGCTTGGAGGAGATTGCAACTTTTCAATACATGCAAACAGACCCGAACTGGGCGAATTTCTTGTACAATGAAAAGACGCACAAGATCGAGTTACTTGATTTTGGTGCTTCGAGACCTTACCCTGCAGATTTCATCATGCGGTACCGCAGGTTGCTAACGCTGGCCACTTTGAAGGATCGCGAAGGTATTCGCAAAGTTTCTGAAGAGCTCGGCTACCTAAATGGTTTGGAATCGCAGGCCATGATCGATGCTCACGTCGACAGTGTTGTTACGCTTGGCGAACCATTTTGTGGCCCACCGGAACAGCCATTTAGTTTTAAAGATCAGACCGTCTCTGATAGAATTAGGTCCAACATTGGACTTATGTTGAATGAACGTTTATGCCCACCACCGGAAGAAACCTACTCCTTACATAGAAAGTTCAGTGGCATATTTTTACTCTGCGCCAGGATGAGTGCTTCAGTACACTGCGCAAAGCTATTCAATGACATTTTGGCCGTGAAGTGATGTATTAAACACTGGAAATTTACAATAATTGTATATATTGATGAAAGTACTTGTTTTTTCTTACTGGCTAACCAATGCTCAAGCTGTGAGACAAAACATAAAATCAAACAAACAAAAGATTCAAGTATTATTATGGAAGAGATACCATGTCATACCGACAGAATATAGAGATGACAGAATAATACCTAGGTGGTTATAATTACATTGACACACATTTTATCGATCGTTTGTATGATCTGCATTCTCTTACAAAAAAAAAAATTAGGATGAAACGGACAGGAATTGAACCTGCAACCCTTCGATTGCAATTCCGTGGAAATTCCAGGATTTAACTGGAGTCGAAAGCTCTACCATTGAGCCACCGCTTCTACCTTTTTAGATGTTTGAATTGAAGTTGGAACAATCCCTATTGAACACTCAAGACTAAAAGCTACTATATGTATCTTCATCTTTCTGGACTGTGTATTTCCGTTACACGGTGCCATTGTGTGAAAAAAGCTTAGGACTTGATAAGATGGATCAGGATCACTGAAACCAATGACATAGTGGTTGCTGCGAAGGTACCGAAGATGTCAAGCTCCATCATCGCACGTAAAGGAAGAATGACCTGTGAACTTCAATTAAATGAGTAAAGCTGGGAAGTGTTTATTTTGAGATCAACGTTCAACCGTACAGAGCAACTGTAGCTCTATCGAAGTTGACAAGAGGTTTCGCGGACATGATGTGCCGGGTGGTTGATTAGATTATGTTTGTGCAAATTAGTCCTCAGCAACGTCCTCCTGCATAAAGCCTCTTGTGCCGTCTTTAAATCGTGTTGTTTACTTCCATTGCCGTACTAACCATTTCACAGCATTTAGCCCAATTAAATCATGAGTAGAGTTACAGCGAAACCACCAAGGAGCTAGCAGCTACGTAACATAATTCTGATATCTCTGTTAATTGACTCAGGTTCAACATTCACCACCTCTTTGTAGCGCACCTAATAGTAGTACAATAATTCAACGCTGTCGTTCAAGTCGAATGAAAGACCTCTCGCTGAAATACCATCTGGTAACTTCAAATGATTCGTCAGCTAAGCTGAAATCCCATAAAGATCAAGGTTGCAGCCCAAGTTACTGCTACGGGAAATCTATGTCGAGCCTTGTCGCTCCAGCGTGTCTACTATCCTTCACTACTATTTTCTGCAGGATTCAAGATTGTTATAGCGATAACTTGAGATAAAAAATATAGTGAGCAGCATTTCTCGGGAGATCTGACTAACTGCTTTTCTTCAGATGACAGCTTTTTAGTCCTTTGTCTATGGGTTTTCATGAGTCACTCACTATTGCAATACTTGAAAAAAAAGCGTAAATTAGTCATTTTTTCCTGTAATTAAGACTATTCAAACACAACTGCAGCGCTGTATAAAACCATTAGAGGTTCAGTCTCGAATTGTGCGTGACTTACGGTGACCAAATAATCATGACTGGATCAGTGGATATCGAAGAACTTGCACAAGCTTTTGAACAAATGATAAAGGACCGTAAAGTACCGTCTCCAAAAAACCAAACAGTGTTCAACGAGATCTGCAAGACAATTGTTGCATCTCAGATGAAACCATTAATAGAGTTTGTGGACATTTTACTGGAAAAATTCATGTATCCACGTACAGCAGCAAAGTCTTTGGCTGGAATATTCATTTCTGAGGAGAAAGATGGGCTGGAAACAGGCAAACCAGGATATTTTGAAGTCTTTGACCTGGGACATCCACGCATATTAGAGCTCATCATGATCAGACAAAAGATCATGGAACTGAAAAGTGCAGGCAGCGGAGGCTGGAAAATGACGGAAAACGGACCAAGAATACTGCGAAAATTGAACCAAATTTATCTGTTATTGGTACATCTACTGCAAGTACTGAGCGATCACATAGAAGCCCCACTAAACGCCAAGTTTTACAGAGATATCATAATGGAGAGTATATCGGATTTTCAAATGGCATTTGAGACATTCAAATCGCTAGATTTCATCATTCACACGCTATTGAGAAACCTTGAGAAATCAGGTACCACCGACAGTAAGATATTTAGTGTTGAAGATTCACTCCTGCAGAAGATAAAGGATTTCTCTGCGAACAACTTGATCTGGTACGAAGGCCTCATGACGGAGTCCACAGCTCTCCGCGAATACCTGCTGGTGGAGAATAAAATCTTTCAAAACGAAAAGGATGTCGAGCTGTCAAAGAAGGGAATCAATTCGTATGCAATGGAGGTGATTTACGACTCCAAATTTGACTCTTTTCTCTCCAAGAGGAAGGCTAGACTCAACATTAGCAACCGCAGAATTTTTTAATTAAAAGAGTACAGTGTTTAGATAACCCATATAGAATTGTGAGCAGATTCTCGCTCAACTGATCGTCAATGACAGCATTTACTGACACTTTATCACATGACGTGTTGTCGATCTTCTTTGTCCATCAGGTTACCTAATATGGCAAAATGAAAACAAATCTGGGCATCACCACAAGAAGAGAAGTGAGAAATGCTATAGCGATAGAGTTCGAATTGAGAGATTGTAACCCTATTGATTTAACGTTGGCCTGCTTTATTGATTGCTAGATTGGAAGGAATATATCTGAGCCCGAAACGTATTTGGTTGGGTACGTCTTCCCTCACTTCAGGACACTTGTCACTCTCTAATTCTGGCATCCCACACACGACTAAGCAACGCAAGATCATCAGCAAGGCATGGTTGATGCCACACAGAAATCCACCTTGGCCAGCAACGCTAATAGGTCGGTTTTATCACTCACTTCTCCCGCCAAACTTAATATCATATCATCAGACTGGTCTAGAAGCGAAGGTAAAGTTGTTAAGAAACAGCTCAGGCGTACCAATTCTTTGAACTCACGAGGTCTCGCCAGTGTACCGACTTTAAATGGGAGCAACTCCATATACTCTCGGCCACCGATTTCGTTACCGGCACCGCCACTGATCAGACGGAACTCTTCATTCTTTAAAGATGATCTGGATAGAAATGATCTATCTCGTGGCAGAGCACAGTCTTCATCGTCAGCAGGTGGTGCAGCACAACCATCTTCGATTCCGGATTCAGATGTTATTGCCACTGATAGGTTTATTCCCACTTTGCAGAGTAATCAACAGGATAAAGTGGATCCACTGGCGTTGAATGAAGACTTACCGCCACCTAATGCTTCACCAAGCGCTCATTTGAGGGCTCAAACGAAATTAGTCTTCAAACAGACTGTCGCCAAGGCATGTGGCCTGGATATGAACCAAAGAATTTTGCAGTACATGCCACAACCACCAGTAGCTTCTTTCAAGAGGCAAACCTATAGCATGAGGAACAGAAGTCATTACAACTACCAACAAGAATCACAGCCAGAATTGGTTAAACTTCGTAAGATCAACAGCAACCCTGAGAGAATATTAGACGCACCGGGTTATCAAGATGATTTTTATCTTAATCTCCTCAGCTGGTCATCTAAAAACGTACTGGCAATTGCACTTGAAACAGCGCTTTACCTTTGGAAAGGCAGTACCGGTGACGTTACCATGATAGTGGATTACGAGACAACCAAGATTACCAGTGTAGTATGGTCAGACGATGATTGTCATCTTTCAATAGGTAAGGAAGATGGTAATACAGAAATTTGGGACGTGGAGACTTCATCGCTAATAAGAACGATGAGATCAGGACTCGGAGTTCGAATTGGAGCACAGTCATGGTTAGAAACCCTAGTGGCAACCGGTTGTCGAAGTGGAGAAATCCAAATCAATGATGTACGAGTCAAGCAACACGTAGTTTCCACTTGGGAAGAGCATTGTGGTGAAGTTTGTGGATTGAGCTACCGAAGTGACGGCCTTCAATTAGCTTCTGGTGGTAATGACAACACTGTGATGATCTGGGACACTAGAGTCTCCATGCCACAATGGGTCAAAAGGAATCATACGGCAGCTGTCAAAGCACTCAGTTGGTGCCCCTACATCCCAAACCTGCTTGCCTCTGGTGGTGGACAGACTGATAAACATATCCATTTTTGGAACACAGTGACAGGAGCCAACGTTGGGTCCATTAGTACGGGTTCACAAGTAAGCTCATTGCATTGGGGTCAAAGTTATAGTGGCTCTTCTAATAACATGAACCGAGAGATAGTCGCCACAGGTGGTAGTCCTACCAACGCTATTTCAGTGTTCAATTACGACACGAAATATAAGGTGGCAGAAATTATGCATGCTCATGAATCCAGAATTTGTTGCTCACAGCTATCACCAGATGGTACCACATTAGCCACTGTTGGAGGGGACGAGAATTTGAAATTCTACAAAGTGTTTGAAACACGAAGACGCCCTAGACGGAAGGCAAAGACAGTTGGCGGTGAAGTTTTGAGTCTATTTGGTACCAACACATCCAAGCTACCTTCCATGGACGATGAATATGATTATTTGAAGAGCAGTCAAGAGGATGGTGATGATTGCAACAGCATAGATGATTCACGAGTTAACTCATCAAAAAGGAAAACCAGTGAATTTTTAATTAGATAAAACAAAAAGGGTAGTTTCTGCATTCAAGTTCATAATAGTAACGTCACATCATTCAACTTTCAAAGATGTTATCTCTCATATTCCATGAATGAACTCATTCATAAAAATTTGGGAGTTGAGAAAGCAAACGAGGCCAAGAGTCGGATCAAGCAACCAAAAAAACAGAAAAGTATCTCCACGATGTGGCCATACTTCCCCAGTGCAAGGGTCGCGAAACAACCAACTCTATTGACTCAAATGCCAAGTGAAGTTGCGAACAATCACAAAAGCACGGAATAAGCTATTGGAAACTTGAACCCACAAAGCAAAGCTTCTTGAAGCAAGGTCCACTGAATCGAACAGCGTAAATCCCGTGATTCTGCAAAACCTAGATCAATCAACATGGAGCAAGTTCCGTCAGACAGGCCCCTTACGATGTCCCACTAGCCACGTATAGCTTCCTGGGGAACGGGCAAGCCCGCTCTATTACAGCCAACAAGACCGAAATCTCATCAAACAAACCAAAAATCAACACGCGCAGCCAGAACACCGCTCGAAAACAAGTCCATACGAAAACCACCGACCAAGCCAGTCAACCTAAGTCTACAGACGAAAAAAACGCCTTTCGACAAAGTCTCCCAAGCGTGGATCCACATTCCCTCCAACTCGCCCTCAGCCAATCACGATAGTTCAGAACCACACGGAAACTCCCAAAGGAATCGGCAAAATCGTCAAAAGAGTCCCTCATCCACCCACTCTTCACCTCCAGTAAACTGCAGATGAAAAGATATGTTCAGTGCCAAAAAATCAATGTTGTAACAAAAAAAAGGTAATGAGCCTCATTGAGGTCATTTCAGTTGTTACACTGAAAAGAACAGATACTACACTTGATCTAAGCCAAAAGGCAAAGAGATTCTTGGCCTCTTATAACAGAGAAAGATTCGAGATGAGTAAAAATATTTTTAAAAATGGACAATCCAAGGCGCCTTATATACTTTTCCATATACCACGTTACCCGGCGTGAACCTACTATTGCCAGAGAACAAGGGGACCTGACTTCGAACTAATAGACTTCCGAGAGCCCTGCTGGAGCCAGATTGCAAGCTGAATATCCATTGGATTCAATTGCGAAACGGCCATTGCAGTTTTTGAAGGTGCTGCTGCGTGTGCGTTTGTTGCCTTTGCGGTTTGAGATAGGATCTGGTGTGGGAAACGATGGGTTCGCAGCCGAGTGAACGAGAGAAAGTGATCGTGGAGCAGAGATTGGCCGTAGAGTCGATTAGATCCTTTCTGAAATCAAAAACTTCTTATGACGTGCTACCGGTGTCGTACCGTCTTATTGTTCTCGATACGTCGCTTCTGGTTAAGAAGTCGCTGAACGTGCTACTGCAGAACAACATTGTCTCAGCGCCGCTATGGGACGCCAAGACTTCGAGGTTTGCAGGGTTGTTGACGTCGAGCGATTTTATCAATGTTATACAGTACTATTTCTCCAATCCGGACAAATTCGAGTTGGTGGATAAACTGCAGCTGGATGGGCTGAAGGACATAGAAAGGGCCATCGGGGTAGAACCACCAGACACCGCGTCAATCCATCCTTCGAGACCGTTATATGAAGCATGTGTGCGAATGATGGACTCTACAAGCAGAAGGATTCCTTTGATCGACCAGGATGAAGAGACCCACAGGGAGATCGTGGTGAGCGTGCTTACGCAGTACAGAATCTTAAAGTTTGTGGCGCTGAATTGTAGAGAGACACACTTTTTGAAGAGGCCTATTGGGGAACTGAATATATTTACCAAGGATAATGTGGCAAGTTGTCAAATGACCACGCCCGTGATCGACGTGATCCAGATGTTGAGCCAGGGAAATGTGGCATCGATACCCATTGTCGACGAGGAAGGTTATCTGATTAACGTTTACGAAGCCGTGGATGTCCTGGGACTCATCAAAGGTGGCATTTACAATGATCTCTCGCTATCGGTGGGCGAAGCCCTGATGAGAAGAAGTGACGACTTCGAGGGCGTGTACACATGTACTGAGCGGGACAAGTTGTCCACCATCATGGACAACATCAGAAAATCAAGAGTACACAGGTTCTTTGTTGCTGATGATAATGGGAAACTAGTCGGCGTCCTGACGCTAAGCGATATTTTGAAGTATATCCTTCTCGGTGAGAATTGAAGACCGCGAGTTCGCGGAGTAATGTCACTGCTGTATCTGTATCGTATATGTAGTATTAATTGATTTCCAGAGGAACAATTAGTCTTATCAGCTCGGTCGGTTAGCCTTTTCCGTCATTTTTGCAGTCCTTTGCTCGCTATTTCGACATCAAAGGCTTGAAAAATTATCAGTATCTACTATTAGTAATCTTGAAATTCTCTTGGAAGCAAGTAGATACATTCTCAATATTAAAATAGCACTCTTTGATAGCTCAATTTGCTGATACAGGCGTTTTACTCAAGATAGTCCATGGAACTGTAGAGCGAGAGTGACTACGACGATATGTCAGACGTTTTATCTGTCGGTGACTACGACGAGCAACACTTCCCAGCTCCTGTGGCGTGGAACGACAAGCCTGATATTAAACAAATAACTCTGCGAGCCACTTTCATAGGTTTAGTGATTGGATCTTTGGTGCTGATATCGAATTTTCAATTCGGATTACAGACAGGATGGGTGTCAATGATGTCTATGCCTTCAGCCTTACTGGCGTGTGCCTTCTTCAAGAGGATATGGCCTGTATTGTTCCCTCATGACGCTCCATTTACTGATGTCGAGACGGTTTACGTTCAAAGTATTGCAATTGCTGTCGGGACAGGTCCACTCGCCTACGGATTTGTAGGAGTCATCCCAGCGATTGAAAAGTTTGTTACGAAGGATGAGAGTGGGGGCACTAGAGAGAAGGGAGAGCTTTTCAGTCTCTATCAGCTTCTGGCGTGGTCCTGTGCGCTGGCCTTTTTCGGCGTGTTCTTCGCTGTACCTCTAAGGAAGCAGGTAATAGTTAGAGAGAAATTACCATTTCCTAGTGGAAGTGCCACTGCAGTGCTGATCGCAGTCCTGAACGATTCTGAGATTTTGCAGGAGGTATCTCGTCGCGAATTGCTTGCGATGAGAACCCGTAGGCTGGATGAATGTTCGGAAGTTCTGCTACCAGATGATCCCTCACTATCTTTACCAGAGAATAACCCTGGGTACGGACTCCTGGAGACCGGAGAACGACCTGAAGATGGATCCAACGCGTACAACGAAAATATAAGTATGCTCTCAAGAACCTTCATTGTTTCCTCGATTTACACAGTTGGTTCCTATTTCCTGCCAGTGTTAAGGACCATTCCAGTCTTTGGATCCTACCTTTCGAGGACCTACCTGTGGAATTTACAGCCTTCTCCGGCCTATATCGGACAAGGTATCATCATGGGTCTTCCAACGGTTTCATACATGCTTTTCGGGTGTGTTCTTGGGTGGGCTATACTTGCGCCAATTGCTCGTCATGCGGGTTGGGTTCCACCAGATGCAAGCGTTGATGACTGGGAGAGAGGTGTCCATGGATGGATTTTATGGTGCTCTTTATCTATCATGGTGGTAGACAGTGTGGTTGGATTCATCGTTGTTACAGTCAAGTCCATAGTCAAGTTTTGGTTAGTGGACGACAAGGCTGCCTTGCTAGCTGATGTATGGGAGGATTCATTCCAATCAATGCTTCTAGAGGAAGAAAGAATGATCAATAGCCGGAGGAACACAGAGGTAAGCAAGCCCCACAACACCGTGAAACTGGTCTACTCGGATCAAGATCATGAAGTGGACTCAAAACACTTGGTCAAATACACAACCGTGATAAGTGGGCTTATCTTTTCATCGATACTATGCATTGTACTTGTAATATATCTATTTGGCGTTGAGATTATCCCGATTTATGCTATGGTATCGGCGCTTGTTATAGCGCTCTTCCTATCGATTCTGGGAATTCGTGCGTTAGGTGAGACCGATTTAAACCCTGTCAGCGGCATTGGTAAACTTTCACAACTAATCTTTGCGGTAATAACACCTCGCAACCAAGCCGGATCTGTCCTTCTGAACCTTGTCGCCGGAGGAGTTGCCGAGGCAGGGGCTCAACAGGCTGGAGATTTGATGCAAGACCTGAAGACGGGACATCTGTTAGGTGCATCACCCAAAGCGCAATTTGTCGCTCAACTGCTGGGAGCTAGCTGGTCCGTTGTGATGTCCAGTGTGATGTACATTTGCTACAACAAGGTTTATCATATTCCCGACGAACAGTTCAGAATCCCAACTGCAATCGTATGGGTCGACTGTGCCAGACTAGTCACTGGCAAGGGTCTACCCGACAAGGCTCTGGAGTGTTCAATCACACTCGGCTGCATTTTCGGAATATTGTCATTAATCAAAAATTGTTACCGCGACTCGGGTCACAAGTGGTTACGGTACATTCCTTCCGGTGTCGCTGTTGGTGTCGGCATATATAACACGCCAAGCTTCACCATTGCACGTTTCATTGGAGGGTTAGTCTCTTCAATCTGGCTGCACAAACATAAAGGAGATCTGGGTGCCAAAACAAAGATGATCGTCTTCAGCTCGGGATTGGTCCTTGGTGAAGGTGTGTGCAGCATTTTCAACATGCTTTTCACCAACATGAAAGTCCCCCATTTTTAATACGTACCATATACAATGCTAATTAATGAAATTATCCTCACGAATCACTGCTGTTGTTGCAATTGTGCTGCGAGCTGCTGCTTTCTCAGCTCTCTGTATTTGTCATCTTTAACCATTTCAACGCGATTCAAGAAATCTTGCTTGGCCAAGTAACCATCCCTGTTGTGCAAAGTTAGCTCATCGTTCAGACCTTCTTTATTGACATAGGCTGCCCAATCCAAGCTCGATTTCTCCAGTGTAGTCAGCTTGGGCTTCAAAGACCCGGCAATAATCTGTTCCAGGTAGGGAGGCCTCTTCAGAGGCCTTCTCAGTCGGTCATGGTCCCGTTCGTCCCGGGGAAACCCTTCAGACTCTTCGACAGTCTCTGATTTCCTCTGATTCTCGGCCTCCTTCTGGGCATTCACCCTCTTCAAGTACTCCTGAGCTTCGAGACTAGATATAGCCACCAGCTTCTCCTCATGCACAACTTCGCCCGCAAACTTGTAGTCCCGCTTGATGAGTATCTGCTCTTCAGGAACTACTTCTCGTCCGCTGTCGCCTCCATCCGCAAGCACCGACCCGCAATACGCTCGATCCTTCAGTCTCTTGTTCGTTATGACCTTCAGTTCCTCCCATATGTCGTTCACAGACTCCGATATCGAGCCAGACTGCAATCCTTCGTATTTCCGCTTGGCGTTCAGCTCATCTTCCAGCAACCGACCTCTTCGCGTGCGGATCAGGCCTCCAGATTCGCTCTCTATCTGGCTATAATCGTAATTTTCCCTCTTGCTCTGCTTGCGACCACGGCCATCCTGCTCTGCTCGATATTCCTCCTCCACATCGTCGTCTTCCTGGTCGCTCTGTTTCCCCAGCTCTGGATTGAAGTCCTCGTCCTCCTCTTCGTTGTAAGGCTCCTCTGCAAACACATCGCCGGCCTTCTGCCCACCATCTGCCTGATCTGCCATCGATATCGAGCTACAAACCGCTAACTTTGGCAACTTATGGTCAAGGTCTCCAGGTTCTTATTCATATAAGAATACTTTTCAGACTAGACAACGGATAGGAGTAGTTGGAAAAACAAGGAAACAACCGTTGCAAGGCTAACAGAATTCCAATTGACGTTGAATTGCATCTGTCTGGATCCAGCATGTCTGATTTTGATGGTAAGGGAGTGATGTCTCCGAACATGCTGAAGCGGAAGAAGGAGGACTGTGCAGAAGAGCAGTTGGAGGCTGAGATCAAGAGGGTGGCTCTCGAAGATGACGCAGATTTGCCAGGCATTGAGAAGGAGAGTGGAACTGAAGAGGCTGTAGATGACGGAGACAGTGCAGAAACCGGCGAAGATGCTGGTTCTGGCAACGGGAAGGAAGAGGATAAGGAAAGTGGCAGCCGACACGCACACCTGAGAATGCTGTGTCTGGTGAAACAGGCTTCGATGATAGTAGGGCACAAGGGGGAGAACATCTCTAACATTAAGGCAGCGACCTCTACACGGATCAATGTCTCGGATAACGTGAGAGGAGTCCCAGAGAGAGTTGTGTACGTCCGGGGGTCGTGTGAGAATGTGGCCAAGGCTTTTGGGATGATTGTTCGTTCGATAAGTGATAGACACATGGACGGTGTGTTTGACGAGAACAGCACTCTGCATACTGTCAACTTACTCATCTCGCACCACTTGATGGGGTGTGTGATTGGGAAGCATGGATCTCGTCTGAGAGAAATTGAAGAGTTGAGTGCCGCTCGATTGTCTGCTTCACCGCAGCAGCTGATCATGTCCAATGATCGTATATTGAGCATAATGGGTGTTGCGGATGCCGTGCACATCGCGACTTACTACGTGGGGCAGACGATAATGAATTGCAAAGAGGGGTTCAAGACCAAGAAGGCGATCTTCTACCAGCCCAGTCCGATGTACTCCGTCCTGGTCAACGGTGCGTCTCCACTGGGGTTTGTGCATCAAAAGCACCACCAGTACCACCCAGCAGACAAGTATACCAACAACCGCAACAACAAGAGACTGCCCAGATCGTCACTAGTGGCAACGAACGGAACACCTCAGGCTCTTCCGCAGAAAAGCAACGGGTTGCCGGCCATCTACACTGCGGCAGCGGCAGCCAATGCCACTGCTTTCACTCCAAAACTGACGATCCCCAACGTTCGTATCATTGACGAGCCAGTGCCAACGTCGACTGCGCAAACGATGACGATTATAGAGCAGGAAATATACATTGACGAAAACTTTGTGGGCAATATCATAGGGAAGGATGGGAAGCACATAAACTCCATCAAGGAAGCGACTGGATGCTCTATCTACATAGCTGATCCAGTCGGTGGTGCCTCAGAGCGCAGGCTGACTGTCAAAGGCACTTCGATGGGATCACAGGCAGCAATCATGCTTATAAGCAACAAAATCGAGATTGACAAGGTAAATAAGGAGAGAAAAAGATGATAAGGTTAAGTATGCTGAATACCAGTGGTAAAAGCAGCAGGTGAAAAGAGCTGGCACAGGTATAATCATACCCCATGCTTGCTTTCTCAGAGAAGAGAGGATAAATTGTCGGATCACTGAATAATGTGTTTCGTTTCTGTATCTATATGTGCATATATAAAGACTCCCAAGCAGCCCTCTAGGCTCATTCACCTCCATATAGACTTTTTGTTCTGATCATCTTGTGCCAGTGGCCGATAGAGCTTGACTCGCTTGGTATACTACTAAATCATCAGCATCGGGAAGACATAATAGAACCATAATACAAGCAACGGAATCCATGGAGGGATGGCAGCTGCTTGAATCGACACAATGCCTACCGAAAAGTATACATGTCGATTTGGCTTGTCCCAAAGTCGTACGATCATCTGGGTTGCGATTAAATATATCAGAGAGGTTAAAGCGCTATAACGCTACGTTTAAACACTTCTTCCGAGACGAAACAGGAGCTACGTACCTGCTGGAACGATATGGAGCCAACTATTGTGTTTACTGGCCTGTCAGCGGTTGGGATTTAGGTGATTTGAAGCAGCATTCAGAACCGCAATCAAATGCAGAGAGTAATCTGACAACCAAGAACTGGAACACGTTACAATTCGAAAGCCTCCTCGAATTTTGGAGTGAAGACTCAGTGGAGAGATCTTTGAATGCCCCAATCAAATTGAATTTGCAACTTTCGAAGTCTTCCGTTCGTCATTCCAAGAGTCATCACAAAGTGCTGCCGCAGGACTATCTCGAAACGAAGTATTACGAATCCTTATTCTTCATCCATTTACCGTTAGCATTTTTCCTCAAATCTAACTTGGAGAGGCTCAAGAGTCTATGCAAGTCGTCATCCGCTGAAGACAGTAGCAAAGCCTATAGGACGTGCTTATCCGGGATATTACTAGAGAACAAACACTTTGACAAGCGTCATGAAGATGATAACATACTCAGAGATGACTTTTCTAGCGCAGTTGCAATGAATAAGCGAAGTAGTTTGCTTGAGAAATTTGGCATAATTAGTCGAACAGAGACAGACCAGAAGGATAGGAATGATCTTTGCACGATTTTGAGAGTGCGTGAGATCAAGTTGCAGATCATTCTTCTTTTGGAAAGTATACACGTCGACAAACTGGATGCTGGGTTCAAGGACTTCGAAGCCAAGTATCGTAGGAGGCTTAAGGCAAGATCTCTAAACCTGACAAGATTGATACCTCGTCGCTCAAGAAAGGATCGAGATTCTCGTTCGGAAGAGCATGACTTTGAAAAAGTGCTCGACTGCTGTGAACAGCTAGATCTCTACCTCGACAAGCTCTGTATATTAGATGTTTTGCTTGCCAGCGAACCCGTCAACACCAACACGACTGAATATCAACTTCAAGAGCACAAGAGAAATATGCTAAACAAAAACAAGGAAGCTTCATCTGTGGGTTTCACCAACTACGTGTTGATACCGTATTTCTCGGGGAAAACTCCGTACGCAGTTCGTTTCATCATCAGAAAGCTCAAGGGTCCTAACTTCAGAAACCGAAAACAATCGCATAGGAAAGACACGGCCGCCCAAAAAGCTCAAGCTTCTATAAGCCATTCTATCCAGTCCCCTCTTACTGTTGCCTCTCCGTCCTCGAATCCGCAGCAGGGCTCTGAGCCTCCTTCACCGACCGGGAGCAGGTCTTCTGTCGGAGTTCCACATACAAGAAACTTATCTGCAGACTTTAGTGACTTGAGAAGTAACTCAAGCTTGGACGATCGTTTAGAGGTTGCTTTGACCACTAGAAGACAACCATCTTTCATTTCTCGAACCTCCTCAGATCTGACAATGAGCCATCTGCAGAGGAGGCAGCTATCGGTTGCTGAGTTTACTCCGCAGAGGCCGGCGTCAGCTTCCAAAGATAGCATAAACTCGAAGAATAGTCTATTTGAAGCTCCTGTTTCTTCTCAACAATCTTTCCGCAGAGTTGGCAGGCGTAAGGATGTACCTCTGACATTCAGATCGATGTCAACCACAGCAATTGACAGCGAAGTCAATCTCGTTCAAGTTATGGGAACGCCTCTGAGAAAAGACGAAACTCCTGGTAAAAAACGGGCTAAATTACACAACATAGTCGAAAGTCCAATGAACTCTTTGTCTGGGGATGCCAAGGTCGAGGCCACGCCAGAGCAAAAAGTTAGTCCAGAAAAGACAACAACACGACCTGGAGCAGCCAACAGAAGGGTTAGACGGAAGCTTTTTGCACCCTGACTAGTCTGAGCTTCTCATTTTGCATAATGACTTTAAGTCTTGACTAATTTCTTAGATCAATATACCAACATTATTTAATGCGTGAGAGGCACCCGGTGTCCCTCAAGAATCGAAAAATTATTCGCCAAAGAAAATTGCATCAATGAGCTCTCTGGCATCTTCTCGCTTTAGTATTTTGCTTGCAATTGTAACACCACATCTATCCACTAATTTCTCCTTGTCACTATCTGTAATCTCTTTATCCTTTCCCTCATACATGTCCAGCAGATCGCTTTTCAAGACCGCTAGTGCGTCAATTACCGTATTGACAAGAAGATCTTTTTCCTGAGGTGAGAATTTGTTGCTCTTGTTCTCGTCAATATTATCCAAAGTCATACTCTGCTCGTTGAAAACCAATCTTGCCCAGTTGTTCAAATTACCGAGAAAGAATCTTATTGACTCGGACTCCAAGACAGACACTCCCTTTAAACAACCATAGTAGGTACCGAAAACACGGTTGGTATCCAAGAAAGTTTTCAGTAAAGTTCTTGTGACACGGGGCTTCAATGACTTGTAAACTTGAGGGAACTTCTTGAGCACGTAATCGAGTAACGATGCTGCAAAGTCACGAAGGGCATTTGTCTTCTCTAAGAACAGATTGATTTCTTCTGAGGAATCATTGCTAGGGGACCCGCCCAGCTTTTTAGCCAGCAGCAAAGTCAGGATTGAAGGCATTAGTGAGTGGATATATGGATCGAGGAAGATGGACTCGTTACTCAGCAGTGAATAGATCATTTCAAGAATTGTAGTCAGCAGTTCCAAATCAGAAAGATTATGAGTTATCTGTTCTGCGATAAACTGTATGAAATAAGGCACCAGCTGATGCAAACCGCTATCTGTCCTCAAAGATGTCAACGCAGCACTTTTCATGTGTTGAGCATTTTCATCAGCGTCGTTCTTCGAGGTCAAAGCAGCGATAACCTTGTTGAAGTAGACTTGCAATTCTTTCGACAAAACGTGCTTCACCAGAGGTTTCACATCTACATTTTGACCCGGTTTCACCGTAGATAGATGCTGAGAGTGTTTTTCCTCATTGAGAGAGATCACAGCAGCCGGCGAAGTCTGCAAACTATCGTCATTCAATGCCGTCACGATAGCACCTCTCACTATAGGCGGCTGTGAGATTCTTATGTCATTTAGGTTAGGATTCTGTACGATTGCCGGCTGAACACCTTCCACTGCCAACCAATGCGTAGTGAAAGTGGGAACACGAGGCACCTGCGGTAAAGGCTCGTTGATCAATTTATCGAAATCAACTTCCTCATCATCCAAATAGTACACGGTCTGGCCTCCCGTAGCATTCACCTTCTTGAACGCTACATCTTTTTCCACAGCTGAGCCGTCGTGGTATCCATACAACGGTTCCACATTTAGCACTCTCAAAGCCTTGGATATGTCATCGGTCGTAAGAGCTTCCCTCTTCGAATGTCTCTTAAATTTAACTGCCTGCTCAATGATCTCGAGAATACGGTATTCCACGTCCATTGCCAGTGCTTTCAAAACATCATCGTTCGTGCTATCAATACCGAGAGAATCTGCCACATCCTTCACCGTGTCCTGTGGAGACCAGATAGTATACGATTGCTGTTGATTTGACATCGATTCCGCTGTACTGGATAGATCCCAGAAGTCTCTATAGCTGTCGCTTGCTTCTCTGTCTTCAAATGCTTGCCGTAAGGTCACTTTTTTCACTGACTTAACGATTAAAGCTCTTGATAATGAGCCAATAAATCAACAAAAGCTCATGAAGACCTGTGAAAACGCCATATAGTGCTCAGGACGAGGCATGCGAGAAGAACTGAGCTTACTGCAACAGAATGTGCTAGAACGGTATCAAACACTGGCTCAGGTACTGAGTTCGCTGGACGAAACGTTGAAACAGTTCAACGATACCTCTAATGAAAATGTATCGTCTGAAGTCGTGCTGCAGCAGCTACGGGAGAT
The DNA here is from genome assembly GCA_003708055.3 of Torulaspora maleeae. Lineage (NCBI taxonomy): Eukaryota > Fungi > Ascomycota > Saccharomycetes > Saccharomycetales > Saccharomycetaceae > Torulaspora > Torulaspora maleeae. The sequence continues at coordinate 634,828 of PPNA03000003.1, read as the reverse complement.
CGAGGTCAAGATAGGATTGGTGGGTACTTTACTGAAGGGAAGCGTGTACTCTTTAGTGCTACAGCGCAGACAAGAGCTAGAGCGGACGCTCAACAATTGAAGTATTTTAAAGATATAATAATTGTATAAAATCTTTAGGTAATGGGTTACACGGCGTAGGTGACAATCTTACCGTCAAGACCGCAGGTCGAGACCTGGGTGACCTGCCCGTTCGATCCCGCGAAGACTCTCAGTTGGACAATGGTGTTGTCGTGGGCACTTTCCTGCTCATCGGTGCTGACTTTACCCTTCAAGTCCAGTTCTTTGAACTTTCTCAAGGCTGACATACCAAAGGTTGGCTGCTCGTCTTCATCCGCGTCGTTACCGGCTGGCGAAGCAACTTGGACAGTTTTGCCCGGTTTGTCCAGATTCTTTGAGAACTTCCAGCCGTTCGAGCCCTCAGTGAACATGACAGGATGGCAGGAGTAACCGCCGCACAGGATTTCGTGGTCGTTGATCCACAATAGGGAACGGAAGGGCAAGCCCTCGGGAGCATCGACAGTTTGCATTTGTCCCTGCGAATCAGCAACGCTCAGTAGTCCGTCATGCGACACAAACGCAATCTTCTCGATAGTGCTTCTCCATTTAACGTCGTGCACGTAAGAGCCCTGGTACCACTCCTTGACCAGGCTGCCAAATGGAAACTTTTCTCCCCAAGGTGAGCCGTTCATGACGTCCTTCGAGTCCAGACCCTTGATGAACCCGGAGAACACTCTCATATAACCGTCAGTGCCTCCTGCTCCCAGCAAGATACCGTTCTCGTGCCACGACAAACAGTTCACGGTAGATTTGATAGGTTTCTTGATCTGTTTCGACACCCACCAGTTGTTCTCCTGCTCATAGTAACAAACAGCGATGATACGAGCGCTGGACCCAACGGCAAACTTGTATCCACTTGGAGCCCACGAAACAGACGTAGCAGCCCTGTTTATACGCAACAGAACCAAAGTAGGCCTGTACGACCCGTCACTTAATGGTTCCCACACATAAGCGTTTCTATCCTGCGAGCAAGTCACAATACGTCCGTGAGCGGAAATATCCACAGCAGTCACAGTCTTGTCATGATCTGCCAACGTAGCAACCAACTGAGGTGCTGAATTACCTCCGTGCAGCCTGTAGACCAAACAATTGGTGTCGCAAGTGACTGCCAACAGCGTTCTGTCACTCGAGTAACAATGCGAGTAGATTGGCGCTTTGACCAGCTTGAAAACGGCCAGCACGGATTTGTCACGGTGTGATGCAGACATTAGGAGACTCTCGACTAATACCAACGACTATTCTGCCGAACTCTTCCTCGAGCTGACCCATCTTGACTACCTGCCCCTATCTAATATCTAGCTTATCCAGTCAAAGACTGGGGCAGGGTAACCATTTGAAAAATTTTAGAGCTCATCGCAGCTCATCACTGCTAATAAATGAGCAGAGCAGCACTCTATATGTCGCTGGAAGGTCTTGGCTGGTTGAGTGTGATGCGGTTACTTGCTGGGTGTGCGGACAATGGGTCTGTGAAGGAAGTTGTGTGTAACGCGGGAACCGATACGTCGAAGAAGACTGCTTTGCAGCCGTTGAGCGTGCGTACGTCGCTGGTACAGGGCCTGAGATCGTCAATTGACCGGCTATATGCTGTGTCCAGAAATCTGGTGATTCTGGGGAGGAGTAATGGTGTGGTGGAGTTGGTGCGGATCGGCAAGGTGCCATACGTTGAGCAGTCGGCGACAGAGGACGCTGAGTCTGTGCCAGCGTTTGATGTGTCGGAGTTTGAAGTGGTTGATTCGATAGCGGGGTTGCTTGACGATTCGAGACTGGCGCCTTTGTACGAGAAGTCAAAGAAGAGAGTTAGACTGCGGGACGGTTTTGTCACCATATCTGCGCTACCGGAGTCAAAGAATGAGTACTTCGTTGCCACGAGGTCGGGAATGATCCGTGTGATACGGTTAGAGGATAAGTCAGAGAAGTTGACAGTAATTAGCACACTAGAAGTGAGAGCCCCGCTAGAGTTTGCACAGCTCTGTGACACGGTAAACGACGAATCCGGCGACTACGTGTTTGGTTACGGCGGTGAGGAGAATCTCGTCAAGTTGGTGAGGTTGAAGAGGGATGGATCATCACTCTCTCAGTTTTGGGAAGCCAAAAATGTAAAGAATGACAGATTGGATATGAGAGTGCCCGTATGGCCGATCGGTTTGAAATTTATACAGTCACAAGGTTCGCAGGACCAAGACCCTGCCAAGCCTGACTACCAATTCGTCGTCATCACTCATTGGTCACATTTGGGCCTTTATAGAACCCAACACGGGAGGAAACCGCTGGAATATAAAGATCTGTTGCCTAATAGAGAACCTTTAACAGGTCTAGAGTTAGTCGGGGAACAAATCACGAAGCTGGGGAATCTGAAGGTTAACCAGTTCGCCGATTTCTACTTCGTTACTGCAGATCTCAAGCATAACGTTTACAAATTCGACATCAATGGAAGGCCCATAATGAAATTTGGCAAGAGCGACATCACCGGTGCATCTTCCTTCCTTGGAATCTACGAACAAAAATTCCTGCTGCAAGGTGGTCTCGATAGCTATATCCGTGTCTTTGACCTTGCTACTGGTGCCAGGCTCGCCAAGGTCTACGCGGGAAGTAAGATAAACGCTCTTCTGATGCTTGATACCGAGGATATTCAAATTAGAAACCCTAGTGAGCAGAAGGCTGGAGATAAAAAGAGAAGGCGAGACGTTGAAGATCCAGAAACGCTCGCTGCTCAGGATGACGAGCTCTGGGAAAAGCTTGATAATGGTCCAAAGATCACGAAGAAGACTAAACTTTAAGACATAGCGATAAATTACATACCTACTTTAGATAATTTTTTATCATGAGCTGATTTACGGTTATGATTTGCCCGTGAGCACTTTTTCTTCTCATTTCTGGCTTGCTGCCTCTTTTTATCCACAGTATTCACTGGAGTGTTCCGTCCGGGAGCCTTCTTCACCTCTTCATCTTTTTTGGTCTTGCCAATGTCATTGTTGGCTTGGTTTTTGACATAAGCGGTCTTACCGCTTTTGACGTTTCCTCTGAACATGAACTTTTCTTCCAGAATCCGAGCACGTTGCGGTGATCTCTCCAACATACGAGCCCAGCCTTCAATTTGTTCATCTGACCAGCTTGTATCCTTCTTCATATCTTTCCTGACCTTACTGCCTCTCTTAGACCTTTCAAACAAAGTTTTGTCCTCCTTCAAGAGTTGCCATAGATAGCCTTCGATTTTATCATAGTTCGAGACCGTCGCGCTACTCGAAGATTTAGAAGCATTATCACCTTCATCATTAATTGACAGTTTACCGACTGGGCGACTAACTTCAGCCTCATCATATGTATCGTCACGTTCATCTTCGTCCGCCTGATATATCAGTTCCATAGCTCGTGTCAGAGTTCTGTTACGTAGTTCGTCAGGAACTTGCTGATCGACAGTCCCATGCAAAGCACCGCCGGATACATGCGAATTATTTGACGATGGAATCAGTAACTCCTCATCGCTTTCATTTCCCTCATCACCTTTTTCAGTCTCCTTCGATTCTTCCCTCGGAATGCTCTTGATTATGCCTGGATCCTCGAATATAGCATTGGTTGCCATCTCCACACTGCCTTCAAACTGTCGCAGCAGGTATGTCAATTGATATCTGCTTAGATTTGGGAACAGTTCTCCAATGGCTGCGACTGAGGCTTCATCCAAAGATGGTAGACTCTCATCGGGATCCTCTGTGTCTTCAAGGTTGAGGCTCAGATGCGGCATTGACGTTGCTAGATCGGGTTTCATTTGTTTTAATTTCTCATTGAGAAGTAATGATCCCAACAATGGGTATAGTTCAGCAGTATCCAGCGTGGTGAGTCCCATTTCCCTTGTTGTTCGCGAAATATCATCCGAAGAGACTGAAAGTAACGTTATGAGCTCCATCTGCATGGCATAGGAGCTGAATTTCCCACGACCTTTGGCCCATAGAAGCTCCAGAGTTTCCAACCAGCTGGCAGTCAAAAACTGTTTCGCGAAAGGTGTTGTCCTGAGCGGTGTGTCGCTGAGCAGCTGCTCGAATGCTTTTAAATCCACTCTCGTAAAAGAACCAGATTCTATTCGGTGTTTCAAACACTGTTGAACCTGAGGAATTCTATTCAGCGAAGCTTTCTGGACGTTGATTAACGGTCTACATGTTCCATCTAACAATCCTCTTACCACAGGACCTTTTTCATCAACGTAGACCTTAATCAAATCCCAGAGAGACTCACCGAATACTTGTAAATGCAATAAACCACACCTTTGGAGAAGATCTGCAATTCTGTCTTTCAATAAAACCAATATCTCAGCAACGTCATGGTTCATTCCCAGACTTAGCACCTTCGCCTTTTCCTCTGACATCTCATGAAGGTAGCTCTTGACAAATATGCATATATTGTTCTTTGTTATGTCGTCCACTTTCTCTATGTTATTCTCAAATAACAGATAGTCCATATAGGTGACATAAGTCTCCAGGCAGTGTAACCAAACCACTGGATCTTTCTCGATTAGCAACGCCCTCAGCTTGAAAGGTGGGAACTTAACTATCGGCAGTGATATCTGAGCCACATCACCGTTAATTTCAAGAACTTTCCGCCTGTACATTGGTGGCTTCGAGATGATTTTGGTATTTTACTTGTATTACTAGTTTGATCATTTTTCATCAAGCCTAGTAATGAATTAATTAGAGATTCACCTGAAAATCAACATTAGTAGAAAGTTGCATCTGAGAGTCCCCTAACTCCACTTCCTAATGCTGTGCTGAGTCTACAGCATCTCGATCTTGATCTCGACTGAAGCTGACAGGGAGCCTCCTGGCCGTAAGCTTCGAACTCGATGATATAGTGTGCCACTAGCGCATCAGTGGACTATTGAGTGAGAAGTGTCACGGATCTCTGATCACAACAATACATGACTTAGCCAACCTGCGATGGATTTGAAGTAGAACTTTTCAAATTGTTGATCGCTGTAGACTTTGAAGATTGATGTTTGTAGGACAAATCTGAACATCAAATTAACGTGGTTTCGTGGTCTAGTTGGTTATGGCATCTGCTTAACACGCAGAACGTCCCCAGTTCGATCCTGGGCGAAATCAATTTTTTGTTTTTCTTACTCACGTCGAAGTTGCTGGGGAAATCCATCTTCACTACCGACTAGGAGTGAATAGCTGTGAAGCCCAGATCTTCATAACATATTCCGTTAAAATTACATGCAATTACTTCTTTTGATACATCAGTATATATGCCGTCCTTGATCCTGCACCTTCCTCTCCACCCTTCAAGACATCTTCCTTCTGCACCTCTGTTATGCTCACGTCGTCTATCCTGTACCACTTGTCTGTTTCTTTATGGTAAACATCTGCAGTGTAGTGACCTCCATCTGAGCTTGAACCATGGTGATAGATTATACCGGATAAACTATACTGCCTTTCCTCAACTCTCTGGGCATTCTTGCACGATATGGACTCGATTGGTATTATTAGTTCGTGATCGTAATCGATTTTTTTGCAAATCTTTTCGATACGACCGTTGTATGCGTTGTAGTTGATCATGCTATTGTCTTTGTCAGTGTTGCTGATGAATTGGAATCTCTTAAGTTGGATTAAGAGAACTTGAGGTAGCTTGTCAATAAATGTCTGTTTCTTGGCCTCAACGTCGTTGCCGGATGAAGATTTGAATGGTAGTAATTCGTATTCGCTGAATTTCTTGAAGGCAGTCTCCAGATCAGTGACAGATTTTTCAGAGATGTCCAACTGAATGGTTTGGAAAGGATCCAGGGTAATAGATTGCGACTCTTTGTTATTTGGAATATCCAAGACAGAGCGGAATTGACCACCAAAGAGGCGAGACATGGGTGAAGGTTCCATTTCGACCGTTCTTTTGGCTGCTGTCTTATTTTTCTTGCCCTTTTTGCTGGTACCACTCACTTCGTGCCAGCCGTTTCCGTCCTCATTTTGGTCCTCGTTGATTGTACCATACTTGATCATCAGGTCTTTCAAGGCTGCTGATGGGTTCTTCATAAATTCAGCTTTCTTATATCTGGGCAAACTTCTGATAAAGAAAATCTTCAAATCTTCGTCGTTTATACTTTGTAGCAGATTTTGAATCTCGTTATCGGTTAATGAATCAATGGAGCAGATGAACTCCTCATGTAGTTGATCGAGCAAGTGAGTCAAGAACTCTTCAGCATCCTCTTGATGACCCCATTTCAAATCTTTGAACTTAGGAATTGTTGATAAGGCACTGTAAAAGTCATCAGGTTTAATAGCGTCTGCTAAGGAAGCAACGCAGTTTGGCGATTGTTGCTTCCCCTTTAACTGTGGGGGTTTTTCGCTTTCGAACGTTTCCTTATCAAACTGCTTGTAGAAGCTGACGCATGCGTCGAGAAGTCTACACTGAGACAACCCAGCCTTTGGGCTCAATTTTTTTACACTGACCACGTTTAAAATGTTGATGAATGGTTTACAATACAGTAAAACTTGCAGAACTGAACTCATGAAACAAACGTTAGCTCTATTAATGATACCTCTGGGTGCGATTGATCTGACTAGTAGACTTTTTTCGACGACTGTGTTTTTCGAAGTGTAATCAATGAAGTCGGGGTCCAAACACATCCTTAATGCAATGGATCCCAGAGGTTCGATCCCTTTTGTCGATGGAGGAATGTATTTTTTCTCCTTTCTTTGTGGTGCAAGAGCAGATCCTGATTGCTGTGTAACAGATTTAAAGGACTCTGATCTACCAGTTGATCCAGCGGGAGGTTTGCTCTTAGAGATTGCCCCCGATGCAATTGCAGACCACGATTTTGGAGTTGTTTTTACACTAACGGGCGAAGCAGCTGGAACAACCGAAGGTACCGGCGTTTGTTCAGGTGTGGAAACGGTAGGGGAAGTTGGTGTCTCGATAACCACTGGCACAGTAGCTTCATGCTCAGACTCAACAGCCTTTACCGTTTCGGGCTCCGCTGAGGATCTGGGTGACTCCGTTGTCTTGACTTGAGCGGGCTTCTCCTTCTCTGGCTGGCTGACCTTCAAATCAGAAATACCCAGGGTTTTCATCCTCAATTCATCCCGCCTGCCACTGGCCACGGCAAAATCCTCCTCGGTACAGTTGAAGAACAAGGGGAACTTCAGTTCGTCGGAAGAAGACGAACCATCCAGTTTGGAAATCTCAAACTTGTAATGATCTGTACGGGAAGCCAGATTCACAGCGTTGGCCGCTGGCGACCCACCGTTGGAAGAACCCATGGGATGGAAGGTAGCACTCCCCTGGTGGTGGTGATAATTATGTGTTTTGCCCGAGGATACACCGCCGTTCGACAGCCCAGAACCACCGTCGTTACCGTTGTTCCACTTCTTCTTCGACCCACCGCCGTTGCTCTGTGGCATGCCTCCGCCGCCACCGCCCTGGTACATCATCTGACTTTGATTCATCATGTTAAATGGATACCCGGGTGTCTGTCCCGCATACATGTACGGTATCTGTGGGTACGCATATATAGGAACCGGTGGTTGGTACGTGGGGAAATGCATCGTGCCCTGCGAAGGCAAGGGAGGTGACGACGTCTTGGGATACATCGAGTAAGACTCATCGCCACCATCGCGTGAATTGGCCGCTGACATCTTTACAACCGTTTTGCGACAAGAAACTCGGGCTTTTCGTTAAAAATTTCAAAGATTGTCAGGTCTTGACACAACAATTGTCACTAGAATTGCAGGCCACTGCTGACCGACTCTGCTTGACCTATCCACGTTGGAAACTCTCGATATGAGATCTGATTCCTTCAAAGTAGGAAAATTTTTCAGCTTTTCCACCGGTGATTCCAAGTCCACAAAGGGTCACGTGAAGTGACACTATTAGGCATCTCAGACTATGTTAATGTGTAGCTTGAGCCATTCGTCCATGTTTGAGACCGAGATCATTGGCACTTGTTGTCTAACGGTGGTGAAGTATCTCAGGACGTGCTTGGACGATCGCAGCAGGATGGAGTAGGCCAGAAGATGGGCGCAGGTCACCTTGTCAGACCGAAAAAATCGCTGCTTGGAGAGACTATGGGCGTCTAGCTGGGCGAATCTGTCATCTGAGAACTCCTGGGCGTCTACAATGTCTTTTACCAGGATGGAAGCATACTCATGGTCGTTGTGACAGGTCTCTTTGGCGAATAGATCGGTGTACTCATCGCACGAGCAGAACCAGTTTTGCAAGTCGACGAATATGGGCGGAGACCCATCTAGGTCGGATTTGACAATGAGGCGGTGCAGAGACTCGAACCCGCTGTCGTAGACCATACTCACGAGCGGATCTGTCTCTTTCTTCTTCGTCGCGAAAAGCCTTAATTCAGAACCGACGTCTGCGGCACTGGCCTCTGTGCTTGAGCTTGTGGGACTGTCGGCATCCGTACTGACTGAGTTGATATGTCTACGGTTCTTCTCCGGGCCGTTGGTGTCCAGTATGTAGATGAACATGTCGCATGATTCGATCAGTGACAGCGCCCTCACGAAGAGCTCTCTGGGGAATAAATAGTACAGAAACGACGCTATTGTATCGTCCATCTGACCATTCTTGCCGATCAGCTGCGAAAAGAGCTTGGTATAGTTCATAGCCTGCTCATTGCGCATCACTTTCCAACTTAGTAGCTGTTGATGTATTGGAAGACATCGCTTACGCGTTTATATAGCCTGAGAGCGCTGCTGAAAAGAGGCAGATATAAAAGTCTAAAATTCTAGGTCGTTCTCCTTAGCGTAGTCCGAGCATACTTGGCCCAGGGACTTGATACCTTTCTGAATGTCATCAGACTCGAGAAAGCTGACCGATAAGCGCATTGACGACTTACCCCAGTTTCTGCCATCGCCGATGACCTCGAAATTGGCTCCGTTCGCCACAAGCACACCGTATTTGGCCTTCAAAAGCTGGCCAATCTCTTTGGCATCATAGCCGGATGGTAATGTCAGCCAACTAAAGTACCCACCAGCTGGCTTCTCGAATTTAGTGCCTCTTGGCATGTATAATGTCACTGAATCGGCCAGCACCTGAGCTCTGCCGGCATACGTGCTTCTCAGCTTCGACAGCACTTTCGCAGCGGAGCCGTTTTGTAACATTGTACCAATAATCATAGATGTCAGCTGGGATGGAGTTCCCCCAGAAGTATTGGCTCCGCCCTTCGACAGTTGTTGGGCCAATCTGCTCGTTGCGGTTTCGTGGTATCCAAATCTCAGTCCAGGGGCAATCAACTTAGAAAATGTGGCATTTGAAATCGTGTTACCATAGCTGTCCGGGTCCTGAAGAGTCTCTCTATCTAAATGGACGAACCTCTTGTTTGGATGAGGAAGTGTATCGAATGGGGGAGAAAAATCTAGCATGTCGTAAACATCATCAGCTATGATCAGCATGTCGTATTTGCGGGCAATTTCAATTAGTTTCAACTTGGTCTCAGTTGAATATGAGGCGCCACTAGGATTCGAGTATGTTGGGATACAATAAAGCACATACCTGTAAACTTTCTTAGGGATTGGTTTCTCTGGATTGCGAATAACTTTCAATTTGTCCTCGTCATTACCGTCACTTGACTGTCTCTCGTACTGTTCCAGTTTCTGCTCCAGCAGGGCCAAATTCAAACCACCTTTACCGTCTTCATCGATGGCTGTCACCTTAGAGGCAAACCCTGCATCTGCAAAACAGTCATTGATCAGGAAGTACGTTGGTGTTACGACAAATGCTTGTCTTGTAACATCTGTATGGGCCAGAGTGGACTGCAACAGGATACTCAGCATCCCATATGAAGCCCCAGAGTTCAAATTCAGGAATTCAGGCCTAGATCTTGCCTTATCGTCAGGTGCAAACCTGAACGTCTCGTCATTGTTAAACTTTGTAATTGCCTCACGAACCCACAGGGCTCCCTCATCAGATCCATAGGTCAATGGATGTCTATTTTCTGTATCATCATCGTATTCTCTCGAGCTGCTTTCCAGCAGTTCTGCAGTGGCCTCAGACACAAGCTTGTTGGGCAGCAGTCTGAAAGAGGGATGTCCCTTGAAGAGATTGATGGCGACAGGTACATCCATACTCATCTTGAGCTTTTTTTTAATTCCTTGTACTGGTGATGAGCTTGTAATGTCACCTTGTTAAGATCCGTCGCTGAAGTAATCGATAAGGTGACATGCTTGAAAAAAGCTGACAGAAGCCGCCAGCCATTGAGTGCTCGTGATATACCGAGCTTGAAGCATTTATGAGGGGGATATTATCATTAAATATTTAGAAAATTCTCTCTAATTTGTTCATAAATCATACGGCTCCGGTTTGGATGCCATGTGCGTTGGGAAATACCAATTCATTATCATAAGCATACTTCTGGAGCTTGTTCAGGTCATACGGGTCTGTTCTACAAATACGAAGTAAAATAGCAAGCGTATCATCGTAGCTCAACATCCTGTGCGAACCGTGAAACTTTTCAAATAGATCCATCTTGAAGGACACGCCTCGCAGTGAGTGCATTAGGATCAGGTTGAGAAGTAAGGGTGCAGTGCTGTTATTCTTGATATCAATCTTGTTCTGACCGAATAGCAGAGTCATGAGTGACTCTTCGGGCTCATGTAGCAGGGCCTTCCCGAGGTTAGGAAAATCTCGAGCTCTGAACACCACGTTCGGCGGAAATTTATGATCCATGTCTTCCAGGAATACTTTCCACTTCTCTTGAAACGTGGTCTTCTCCATGGTTCCCCTGGCAAAGCTTTCCACCTTTATTCGCAAAAGCTCATATTCCATCGTCTGACGTTCGTCCACCGCCAGTGTCTTCCCGTAAAACCTCACGAAATATCTGTGCAATTGAGCAGGTATGAAGTGCTTTCCCTCGTTCAATGCTAGATTGCCAATGTCGCACAACAGCGAGGGTTTGATCACTATCATGTTGTATCGCATCGCGAATCTGTACCATACGTGCGACACTGAGTCGATATGACCCCATTGACAGCTTCTGGACAGGTAGGTCTGGAGGAATGCGTAGTCCATTTCCTTGGCTGGGATAGATCGCACAACTTTCAGCACATTATCAAACTTTCTGTTCAGGCAATCCAGGTACAGTGCGCCTCTGGTCACCTCACTAAGGTATCTCCGGCCCACAAGACTCTTGTTCATGAAGCTCAACCTGGAGCTCTGCTTGAGGAGCTTGATCAACTGCTAGGTGGCTCTTCGAGGTATCAAGCCTGGCTAGTTTGATGGTTAGTGTGCAGCCTTGGAGTAATAAGTGAAAAATTCCAGCCTATGAAAATTACTAGCACTTCGCTGCACTGGAAAGAGGTAGTAATCGAGAGACTGCGACCGTTTGAAAGCTCATCAAAGGTTTCAAAATGTTTAGAACGTCGATATTACGTTCCACCGCAAGAATTGTATGTTTATCTGGACTGTGTCCCGGGTTTTAACGACGTTTCTGTTCTACGTATACTGACAAGGCTCTGTTAGACTGGTAGAGGTGGTCTTGGACCAGCCAGGTACGGTATAGCGATCAGGGCTGCAGGATTGAATTCGGTCCGTTATAATTCTTCCGATGTTGGCAAATCTGCCATATCTGAGATTCAGACCCAACTGCCCTCGATGGAGGACCTGAACAGCGTGACGAATACCATCGCCGAGCAAACTTCTCAGGTAATTGGCGAGGCATCTAACCACATAGGATATCTACAGAGCATTGGCCTGGCCAAGAGCTGGTGGTGGCCTCCCGACTTGATTCAGCACATACTAGAGACTGTCCATGTTTACACGGGATTACCTTGGTGGGGGACGATATGTACCGTAACAATTGCCGTACGTCTACTAATGTTCCCACTGTACGTGAAATCCTCCGATACAATTGCCCGTAACTCACATATTAAGCCTGAACTTGATGCAATCAACTCGAAGTTGATGTCCAGTACAGAGTTATCTGAGGGTCAGAAATACGCTTTGCAAAGGAAGAAACTTCTGAATGAACATGGTATCAAGAACAGATGGTTAGCTGCTCCCATGCTACAGGTTCCCGTTGCGTTGGGATTTTTCGGTGGTTTGAGAGCAATGGCTAATCATCCTGTAGACGGATTTATTAACCAAGGTATTGCCTGGTTTAGCGATTTGTCACTGGCTGATCCATATCTAGGTCTACAGGTGATCACTGCTGCAGTGCTAATTTCATTCACCAGGTTAGGTGGTGAAACGGGTGCTCAACAGTTCTCTCCAGCCATGAAAAGATTCTTCACCATCTTGCCATTGGTCTCCATCCCAGCCACAATGAATCTTTCTGCCGCTGTTGTGCTTTACTTTGCAGTAAACGGTACGTTCTCGGTTCTTCAGACTTTGACTCTGAGGAATCAGTGGGTGAGACGGAAGCTGAATATTGCAGATGTGGTGAAGCACCCTCAAGCTAACGATGGTCCACCGAAGGGTATTATGGAGACCTTCAGAGAAAATATGGCCAAGGCTAGAGAACAGGCGCAGAGAAGACAGTCTATGCAAGATAGAGAGAAGGAGTTGCAAGAGCAATCCAGGGAAATGAAGAAAAACTCTAAAATTAAGATAGTCCGCAAGTCTGATCTCAAGAAGAAGGTCAATTAGCCAACTCCTGACTCCTGTAAATATTTCTTGTGGATTTTTGTAATTAGGGGCTTTAGGAACATCAACGATATAGGTAAAGTTTCCACGGTACTCGTATTACTTAGCTGAAGCGACGGCTAATCACTCGCTACATAGTTCCACAAAACTACATTCAATTTATGTGCATTATATCTGTATTTCTATGCTATGAATGATTTTGAGCGAGAGTGCGGTAGCCTTGATTCGAAATATGCTAGTGGTAATAAGCCGCTATGAAATGCAGTTTAGACTCTGAAATAGTCGCTGGGTGATTTGATGAAGCGCTGTAAAATGCCCTGCACAGCTCCCAGCGTTGAGCCCATGCTATTCGCCAAGTCATCCTGATTGATGAAACTCATTGAAAATACAATGGCAAGGTTTGATGCATCCATTCTGTTGTTATGCATGTGCTGATGTACTTTATTCAGGTGGAAGAAGATCAATTTCAATGTGTGGTAATAGCAAGTTGGTAATTCCTGAAGCATGGAGATCATTTTTGCCTTGTAAACTTCTTCAATTATTTCTGAGGTTCGCAACTGGAACGCCAGCTGCACGAAGTCGCCGATTCGTTCATTGGTGAAAAGACAATCTGGCAACTCTCGTAGATACATTTTGAAACAACCAGCGATAGCATTGATCTCAAACCACCGATCATCCTCCAAAGTGAATGAATTCCCAACAGCGCCTTCTTGATCAAAAGCATTCTTAAGAGCGTTTACGCTCCCAACCGAGCCAGGGATTCTATAGAGCCCGACTTCATCAAGTCCCCTGATCTCGATCTCTTCCAGTAGTTTAACGACTATAGTGGGGATTGTTGTCCCTTCTCTTTCGCAGACGTCTTCCAATGGAACACCAAAGAGCTTGTTGTGAGTTTTTCCTCTGTACTTTTTCGAGTGGAAAGCGTACCTCTTCGAGGCTTTAATCATTTCCATCCATTCTACACAATCATTTTTGGTTGTAGCCTGAAATATATGCTCGCGTCCGTCATGCATCAAGAGTTTGAAAGATGAGAAGTGAGCTGAGTCCTTTTGATGATTGATAACCTCAATGATAGATTTGATTTCGAAGGTCTTGATCGAAAGAATAGGTTTCTGCTCTTGTAATAGAGACGGATCCAGGGCCGGTAAATTATCAGGAGAAACAGAGCCATCTTCTTGGATGCCCGGAATTAGTATGCTACTCAAGGAGCTGCTTGAGGCTGAAGAATTGAACCCTCCAATGGAAAACGGTCTCTTAAAGAAACCACCAATCTTTTTACCCATATGATTGTGCCCGGAAGTCGAAATGACAGAATTCCTCGAGCTATAGGATGCAGTTGAACTTCTTTTGTCTCTTGTAGAGCCAGAAAGAGAGGAGCTCATGGAAGAAGGAGAGATCTTTGTGATATTCGAGGAAGTCGGGTCGCTTGTTTGTAAGTTTGGAAGGATCACGGAGCTTCTCTGCTTGCGCTGGATCATTTGCTGGAGAATAGCGGACCGTTTTATATCGCGTTCTTGCGCACTCAGGACCTCAATTTTCTTGTGATCTCGTTTCGTCTTGTCCACCTCTTTAGCCAGAATTTCATTAAACAACCCTCTTTCTTGATACCTCAATAGTTTACTTTCTGTCATTGCTAGATTTCTTGTACTCCGTTTAAATGCCTTCCCTGAATCAACAAAAGTCTGGAAAAGTGAAATGCCAAAAAGAGTTTGATTCTGACTAGCATTCGTCTCATCAGGCGTAGGAGTGAGATCCAACGAATTTGCCACGAAATTGTTGACAAATCTTCGTTTGTCAAAGTTTATAAGTTTGGAATTGATTATGCTCATATTAGGAACGAATTGTGAGATCTCCAACAAGCGCTGAATGATCCAGCCGGGGCAGGGACATGCGTTCTTCAGACTCGACATTGAAGCGCCATCAGAGTCTCTAAAAGATTCTAGAGTGTCGTCATCAATTTCCATCAGAATTGTACCAATGTTGACTGGTGTAGGTTTGCCTGAAGATGAAATTACCTCACTTGCGGAACTCCAAGCGTGTTCAAAATATCTAGATTCGGGCGAAACGATGGCATTTATGATCGCAGTCTCGATGAAAGATGGGATATGAGGAGAAACAGCGTTCTCATTATTTTCGTCATCCGCCTTGAACAAATCGAGCCCTGAGTTTTTCCAACGTACATACTTCAAAATCTGCAGCACAACGGCACATACCACAACACGCTCTTCCGCTGATTTTTCGAGATCTGCTATCTCCACCATAAAGAAATTCGTCAGAGATACATGCAGCTTTATTAGAAGTTGTATTGGTTCAGGTAAACTGTCAAGTACTGGTTTGTTCCCGCCAGCAGGGTCAGCAACGAGATTAGATATCCAGGTGAAGACATTTGCAACTTCTAAATCATCTAGACGAGCTGAGCCTGAAGTAACTAGGTTGTATGACGAGGAATGCAATGGTAAGCAGTAAAACGATGTGAGAGACTCAGATGAAGTAGCTTCCAACTTTTGAAATGTTGCAAACCAATCCTGTTTGCTGACAAATTGAAGCTTTTTGAGTACGAAGGAGTCCAGAAAGGAAACCCACTGCATTAAATTTTCATACTGGTCAAACTTTAATTGACGAAAGGCAGAGACCATCGGATCATCAAATTCATTCGAGCTCAAATACTTGTTGTAGTCTATGATGGACATCTGATGAAAAGAATTGAGCAGGCCTGCCACTTTTCTACAAGTTCTATCGATGCCCAGAGGCCTGTAAAGCTGTTTTTGGTAACAACTTCTAATCAAGTTGAACAGGTCATGTAGCGCTGAGACGAGACTCTTTGTTTCGATCAGTTCTTCACTGAAACTACTCACTTCAATCATTTTCATCCTTCTCGGCCATTCTCCAGTGACGTCTTGCTCCATGACCTTCAGGAAATCCAAAAGAGTGACGTTCGAGTTCAAATCATCCGTGAAATCAGCATAATGATGTTTTACAAGATTCAAAATTGCTTCAGCTGTGCCCACCTGTATTTTGGCCCAGAAAATCGGACTCACACCATCATTGTTCCCGATCTTCGAATCCCACACTGGAAACCTCTTCACATTCTGAGAACTATCATAATTTTGAGATTTGGTTTCACTGCTAGCATTCAGAAATTGAGAAATAGAGTAGGCGCAACTCTTAGCTCCGACATACCTCTTAGCCAAATTTTCAATGACTGATGTCGTTGTTGTAAAGCTCTTGTATGAGTTGAAGAAAGTTTCTGTGTAGACATCCATGTCCATGGTGAGCTTCACAAATGCGTAGTCGAGCAGCCCTATCGAGTCACTTTCCATGAAGGAGCTACGAGCTGCTCTTAGTTGTGATCTGTGCCTCTTATGCTGGTAGTATTTTTCTAGGTTCTTTGTATCGATCAGCTTCGAAAAGATACTAGCAGTCAAGACCAACAGGTCATATAGCTTTTCTAAAGAGCCCGATTTCAAAACAACCTCAATTAATGTCTCCTTGAGCGTTTCCGATACCTTACCAATATTGCTGAAAAAATCCATGTTTTCAAGTGTTTTGCTTAATCTAGTTGAAGTATCATCAACATCTCTTTGGCCCAAAAAATTCCCGTGGTTCAAAGACTGTTGCGAGAACCGTTTTGGAGTTTCTATCACCATACTAGAAGGCCTTGAGTTCACATCCAAATCGTTAACTGATTTGAATATCAAGTCATCAGCAACATGAAAAATGTCACTATCCACATTGAATGCGTCACGAATGCACTTCAACATATGCTGCCGATTGGACTGCTTCGATGACAGCTCCTTCATCAAAGGGGCATCAATTTGGGTAAATCCTGTAACATGGTTCTCCACTGGTAAGGTCTTTGTCGAATCGCTCTCCAGTTCTGAGGAAGTGTAGTCCGAAGGGTACCGCTCAGAGGGCTTCGAAGATGAGTCTGCCGAGCTCAAACTGTCACCAGAAGAGTCCGAAACGCCTGCGGCACCAATAAGGGATTCTTGAGTAAACAGGGAATAGTTTGGACAGACTTCATTGAACAAAATGGGCAAGAAGCCACCACTTGAGAGTGGGCTGCGTTGGCCTCCGACGTTTGAATAGCTTTTTTGATCTATCTTAGGCGGTTCATAATCGAGACTCAACTTCATAAGATCATTTGTATTCAGACATGGTTGAGATAAATGATACCTCCAGAACTGATAAACAGGGCTTTCATCTGGGTTCACGTCCTTGACATCAAAGCTAGTATCTGGCTGCCCGGACTTTATCCTCTCTAGACGTTGCTGCCATTTGTAAAAGGCATTCTTCGTTCGGTTGACCTTCCTCTCCAAATACTTGAATTTAGATTCAGACGGTAAATCATCTGCGTGGATCATAAGATCGCCAAAATATGAGATCACATTCGATTTGATGAATGGATTGTCTAAATTTGGTGGCGCAAGGATGAATACACTGCTGGTAGACTTCGATGACAGATGCCTTCTGTCCAGCTGAGCGATGGTTGGAATCCAGTCCTTAAAAATTGTCCTCAGCATATTTTCAGGAACATGTGTCCACAGGGACTTAAGTCTTAAGATAGGGATGGAGCAGATGACTGTCGCGATGGCTAGCCAGGAAACCATATCACCCAAAGCTTCGAACTTACCGCCAAACTCGACCCATTTAGTCAAGACTTTAGCGCCCAACCTAGCGTGCTGACCTGCCTTTAGGTCATTACCAAAAAGATGGCAAGTTAGTAGTCTACCCAGAAAATGAACATTTTTCTTATTATTAAACGTCAGAGGGTTTAGTGCCATGATGCCACTGTTGATGTATTTGCAATCATAAAGAAGAGAATAATCGAAGCGGGGTGCCCACACGGAATCAAACTTCAGATTTATTTTGTGAACTTGCATTGCTAATTTGTCAAGGTCCATTGTCAAAAAACTGTCCACATTCATTACTTCCTTTTGTAGTTTTGTTCTTTGAGCATCGATGTCTTTAATTGAGCTACTTTGCGAGGTAGCATTTCGGCTAAATGCAGTAACTTTACTCAGCTCGTTATGCTTATCAGCCACAGATATCTTGAGGTAATTTGAAATCTCATCGTTATGAAGCGAAATTGTATCCAGCAGCTTTATGACTTCCTGAAACATCTTGTCGTCTAACAAAAAACTTGGAAACATCTCCAGTATTGTTTTCACGACAAGTCCCAGTCGTTCTGTCATCAGGTTATCAGCATGTGGCGAAACGTTACAATACTGGCCTGCGCTATTAGAGACCTTTGAACTATGTTTAGTGAAAGTCAGCCCGAATTGATTGAACATTCGCAGGAAATTGACGAAGTGATCTGCCAATGGCAGAATGAGTATGAGGTTAACGACGGCTCTTTGACTCTTCACGTCATCTGTAGTGGCATCTGGGTGTGCGAAAAGCACTGTATGGCATAAACTTTCCACACTGCCTGATAAAATCTTACCATCATTATCCAATTTCATATTAGGGTGTGGGTATTTGTCACTTAGATATTTGATGGTAGGCGTTTGGTCATTACATTGCTTTTGAGTTAGAGTATCCGCTGAACTATTCGCAGAGGCCAAAGTGGACTCTTCAGTCGAGCCTACTGCGGTAGGGTCAAAGTATTTTACAGCACTAGGTAAGCCGCTCTTGTATAGGTTCAGCACCGGTCCTTTCAATTGAGATCGGTGGACTCGAAATTCTGGGATGTTACTTGGAGTCTCTGATGCGTCATGATAAAATCGACTTTCTCTATTGGAACCAGTGGAATGTGCCCCGGACCTTAGATGATGGGTTGAAATAGAAGTGGACATATGATTGGACCTGTTAAGCCAGCCAGATTTGAAGACAACCGAGTCATAGTTGTCCTTATTGAGGCTGACTTTACGTTCAGTTGAAGCCGCTACAACTGACTGTCTCATTTTCCTTTCTTCGTCCATTCCCACGCTTTGACTCGACCCGATTACCTCATTACTGGCGAAGCTTTCGCCTTGATTTAAAACGCTATCTGATCCGCCAGCAGTGGCATTGATATCAGCCTCCGATAGAGAGCCTTTAGGGATTGATCCAGAAGAGACTATCGAGGTTTCGTCCGCCCGGTGACTGGAAGACGTCACGCTTTTCATCGATTTGCTATGAGAGTCCGTCAAATAAACACTCCCCGATGACCTACTATTATTCGGATTGGGTTGCGACCTCATGGAAAGAGTCGCTGAACTCTTACGTCTGTTGCTGTGACTTTCCGGCTGATCTGTATTCTTCTCGTTATGCCTCCCACCCGAGCTGCCATTCCCATTATTCTTCTTAGACTGTAAAGCCGGCGTCGGTGGTGAAAGAGATCGCGTTGAGGACGCATTCTTAGAACGTCCCAACGATGAAGAGCTAGTGGAAGGATTGTTCCCCAGGCCAGAATTCCTTCTATTCTTTGACGGCCATATTAATCCCTTCATGGTCGCTCGACCTTCACCTCGAGCTGTGCGAATTTGGTCTCCTGTGTTACGTATGATCCTGGAGATATTCACTCTTCCAAGTATTGACTGAAACGAGGAGAATGGCTTTTTTCGTGAGGCGATTTCGACCTACTGCCTGCCACGCGAAGCGCCAAGTACGTAAATAATTCAGATCAAACAAACAGGAGTTCGATCGCTCACCGAGAGGGTAACAATTGGTCTTGAAGCCTGACGCCGCACGCCTTTTGACACTTTTATAAGCGTCCTTTGATGATCTTGAGTTTTGTTTCATTAGGTCTCTGCTGACGAATTCCGCAATTGCGAGCGAACAAACAACTCCCTTGTCCATTGTCTTTCAAAACTCGTCGGAAGACCGCGGACAGGACGGAAAGGTGTGCTTATCGAATTACAGCGCCTTAATTGTTGAAATTAATTGACCTTTTGCTTCGTTGTGCCACTCGTAGAGTGCAGATTTCACCCGGTGTGCTGTCAGGCAGATCCAACGCTGCAGGCCACAGCCCTTCAAAATGTTCAAATCAAAGAGTCTTTGTAATCCCAGCTGAGAGTCATCTCACTCCTCTAATCATCAATAGGGATTCTGTATCTCTTATTGCTTCGACCTTGGCGCGACGGTGGGTTTGCCACTCGGCGGCTAATCCAACATTTGGAGCCAAAAACCGCAAAAAAAACCTCACTACTGTCTCCAGCCCATGAAGACCATCTAGATGACTAAGAGAACAACAAAGAAGTACTCTGGGTTTAGTTGTTTGTCACTTGTTGTTTCTGTGTGGTAAGGAGCGAGAGTCCTTTTCAAGCGGCTACCTTGCAGCTAGCTATAAATAATCTTCAAAACATCAAGATGTGAATCAGGCTATGCTCTACTATATGATGTACGAGTTCTTAATAAATAACAAGAGGTGCTTGAGAAGCTATAGGGACATTTGAGCCATCTTCAATGCCCCCTCCTTAGTCTTGGTGCCACCGATGAAACCAGCAGCATGGATGAACACACACTCTGGGATCCCGGATTTTTCACTTAGCTCTTCGTCTCTCAAACCTCTTAGTGGCTCAGGTAGTCCCTTTCTGAACTTGTACGAGTTAGCAGACACGGGCACGGTCGAAACTCTCCACGTCTTACTGCTGTCTTCAAACAGGACAAATTGGATCTCGTCAGTGATGCCCAATTGCTTCTCGGCCTCAAAAAGATGTTCCTTCCATGGACAGAACTGACTCAGAATGATGATCTTACCGCTCTTATCCACGTCAAATCTGCCCTCGAGAGCCGTTTGGACCAGTCCCTTGGCGGGCAACCACGAGTTGCCGTACCCGCTAACCAGGTCGACAAACACGCCTCCGATGAACGCGCTGGCCTTGAAGAATTGCTCGTCAAACTTCTCGGCAGAGCAGTCGTCATTCCAATTGGGGTTCATGTTACTGATGATACCTGGGATGGTGATCGCTGAATCTGAAAATTTTGGCTTGATGTTGGTCTCTTCCACGTCAATCTTACTTATACCGTTGTCGTTGGCATCCAATGCTTCAACAAACTGCTTGTAAACCTTCAGGAAAAGAACATCAAGATCGCTATCCTTGATCTCCTGCAGGACACTCTTGATAATCTCGCGACCAAAATGCTTGTAGACCAAACCAGCACTGGAAAGCTTGGTCTTGTGATGATCGTCAAAGGTCTCGAAAAACTCACGCTGGTGGTGATCGAAGAACTTGGTACCATCGTACTTACCACTGACGTCCACCACAATGTCACTTTCCTCCCAATCGGTGGGGGTTCTCGATCTGACAACTTTAGCGTCTTTGAACTGCGGTAGCAGTCTCAGCATGTAGACAGCCAGCGCTTCATCGGCATGGAATGAACCGGAATGAGTACAGATCTGTTTGACCATCTTATCGACCTTCAATCTCTTGAAATTCGACATCTAGCTCCAGAGAACGAACCATATTTGTTCATGTCATCTCAATCTATCTCCAGATTGAAATTTTTCCGCGAAGCGAAAGAAGCTCATCGCATTGAAGAGCTCAGTAAAGAGATGAATCTGGAGCCCATGGCTCACAGAGAGAGATTTGATTAAAGCAGTTAGATGGCTATGATGCTTGTCCAGGTCTGAAGACTTAAGATCTAGGGGTTCTTCCTTTTAGGTCACGTGACCATGCGGGTAACCGGTCGCATAGTGTTACGTTTTAACGGTTCAGGATGAGACGCCGCCATATGATGATCGAGGAATACTACATCAAGGCCAAGATTTGAGCCACACGATTGTCCTGTATTTGCTGCTGCACTAGCATGAAGTTTCCTTTCAAGTACACAAGATCTCAGTTGGAGATTTTCAGGTTTTCCTTTTGTCTGCTGGCCCCCGTAGCGGTGATGTACTACATCGGCACCGACACAGATAAGAAATTGAACGTTCCAGGCTTCTATCCTGATCCAGAGACGCTAAACAAGATCCCAAAGGAATCCTATGAGATCAAAGCAGAACTGGCGAGAATGAAGAAGGAAAGATTGGAAAAGAGGCTCCGGTTGGAGAAAAAACTGGAAGAAGAACTTGGAATTGATATTCAGGCTGAGAAGGCAAAGATCAGGGAGGAGCTTGCTTTAGCCAACAAGTCGGCATAGTCGACTGTCATCGGAAAGAAGGAACAGATTTTTTGGCATGTAAATAGAGCTAGCGAGTGGGTCGGCAGCTGGGCCTGAAAAAAGCCGGTGTTGAGGGCTTGAAAGAAAGGATGGGAGACTGGCCGCCAGAGCATTGGAAGCTATGGACGGGCCGTTACTTTGGCTTGAAGTCACAATTGACGGTTCAAGTTCATTGTTGTACATCGCTGTAGATGAATAGCGACGAGTCGAAAGGTAGAGATGTCCTGGCGAGTATATAGAAGTCAATAGCGGTATCATGAATAGGACTCGTAGAAGTTCGATAGTCTCCAGTATCGCTTCCAAAACCGGCGGCCTTGACTATCAGGAATTGCCGCTGTTGCTAGATGATAATTATCTATTGAACAAGCTGGAAAAGCTGGCCCTGGAAACTGGCTGTGAAGTGAACACTAACAATCCAGTGATACAGCAGGTAGTGAAGCATGATCCTTATGACAAGTATAGTACCTATTTGCGGGAGCTAAACGTAAAAGTCGACCAATATGACACCATTTTACAGCATGTGGTCAGGATTCAGGATCACTTGAAGGACGCCATCGAGACTTTTGACACCATTTCTTCCAATTCGAATGACTTTGTGGGAAGGACAAAGAGTACCTTCGTTGAGTACGGCCAATTATCACAGATACATGAGAATATTCCGATAGTGATGGAGCACTTTACCGCTTTGGACCCAATTATGCGTCGTTTGAATCATGCTTCATCTCCAAGTATTGTCAGGAAAAACTCATTTAACAGCATGCTAAAAACTATAGACCAATCACTCTTCTTCCTGGAGGATCACAATGACTTGGCGGAGTCCGAACTATACCTTATAAGGTTCAAAAGATGTCTCATCAGGGCTTGTGAATTGATCTCAAATTATGTTAGTGGTCTCCTGAGACAGACGTTTAACGATATAAACCAGAAATTGAAGGCATCGCTCGCCACCTCCTCATCTCAAGTTTCTAGAGAGGCCCTTGTTTATAACAAGTTCGAGCAGTTGGCCCAGGAGTACCGCACAAGATTTACAGAAATTATATTGCGAGCATACGGTAAAAAATATGAGAGATACCATGATGAGCTTGGTGCCATCCTCAATGATTGCTATGAGCAGTACTTTCAGACGCGTACTAAATTGTTAGCACCAATCATTCAAGAACATCTCGATGAGGCTACTAAAGGAGAGCAACAAGCTCCCTTAGTCAATTTTATTCAGGATAGCAAATCCTACTTTGGAAAATTATGCACAGATGAGTTCAAGCTATTTACTGAGTTCCATGGTTCGCATCATACCCTTGAGAAGGTCACTCGGTGGTTGCGCCAAGTCTGCGATCCTCTGTACGATTCCGTCAGAACAAGGATCCTGAAAGAAACCGACATCTCGATCCTTTGTGATTCAGTAACGTTGTTTGGACAGTATTACCAATTCGAGGATGATTCTGAGGAATATCGTGCTCAATTTCCAGACGTCCAGTTCGATAAGATTTTCGAACCCATTGTTCAAAAATTGCAGGCAAGGTTAATTCTCAGAGTGCAAATATACATCCAACAACACATTGTTGGCTATGTTCCTTCAAAGGACTCTTTCATCATTTCTCGCCGGAAAAAGAAGCTATCGCGAGAGGGCGAAAGTATAAGTACCGAATCAGATCCTATAGTCCAATCATACATCTCCAACATCACCCAGAATTTTAGCAATGAGGAGGCAGACTCGATGGGCCATAAACTGGAGTTATACTATCCTCCTTTGTTAAGGTCCTTAGCTCTGCTTTCGAAAATTTATGAGATGTTGAATGCTGCGGTTTTTGATGACTTGGCACATCACATTGTTCATGACTGCATACTATCCCTCAGGAAGGCCTATAATACAGTCAATTCATCGTCCAGCGGGTCAAACAACATGGATACAAAGTTATCCTACTTGAGTAATCTTTTGCTGCTTCGACAAGAGATTCAGAACTTCAACATACAATATACTGTGAATGAGACATACCTGGACTTTTCTGGGGTTGAAGCATTCTTCAAATCTGGAGCATTGAAGCTAAGAGATCGGGAGTCATCTGTTTTTGGGATAGCAAAGGCACTAGTTCCCAAAGTCGTCAAGAACATGGTTGACGCTCGTTCTGAGCTAATTAGCGAGTTACGTATTGTGATTCGGGAGTTCACTGAAGTTGCGTCTGCTCAACTTTTAGGCGATTTTCTCGAAATCGATAAATGCGATGCTGAGACCATAGTAGCGAATAACAGTGCTCTAAGATCCGAGATAGATGAGAAACTGCCCAGGATTTATGCCCAGATCTCGACGTTCATTGACGACAAGGATGTTATTGCAAGTTTGATGGATGCCATTCAAGAGGTCATAACGCAAAACTACAGCACATTTTATGGACGAGTAAGTGAAGAAGCTGAGAGGAGTGTTTTGGACAAATCAGAGATATCAGAGCTGATGTATGACGACGTATTCGCTGACTTCGTCAACAATATCGTCAGCAGGCTAACCAGCAGGACAGGGCAAGGGGAAGATCTTGTCGCTTGAATAAAATTGCTTACTGACCCTGTATCTGTATATGACGATATAACTAAACTACACATAAACGACTTGGCAAGGTTAGGCATTTTCGTCCTCGTCCATCGGATTATATATGTTCTTGGAGAGCAATCTATTCAACTCTCGCTTAATAAACTCAACCTTGGATGGATCTACGAGCAAATGGGTATCGTCCAGCTCTTCAAGTATCACATCGCTTCGCACAGCGTCGATCTGCATTATCAGAGCCTTTATAGAGGGGTCACACTGTATTAACGAACCTCGTCTAGCTCTTGCCATCTCTGAATGAATAAACTCTTGTTGTCTTTAGGTCCTCTTAAGCAGGCCTTGAAATGGATCAAATCGATAGAAGAGTTCGCCAACAAACTGGTTGCAGATCAGTTACTCAAATTGAGCAGAGTTCCTATTGGTTCCTATATTCAACAGGCCCTAGAATATTCTCTGAAGGTTGCAGTTTACTCAGTTAGCCACAGAGATAGAGATTTCGTCCCATAAAACAAGCTTGGATCAGGTCAATCCTCGACACTAGTAAGTCAGGAAACGTTCATAGTCTTGAGACTCATGCTGCACAACAGCTGACTATCTAACGGCAATTACTGATGACATATTATTTTTACTCTCCTAAGTATTCAAGATTGGTCTCAGTAAACTACGGTAATTCCAGGAATCGATCGGCCAGCTGTGCCAATTTGACTTCCAGCTTACTTCACGTTTCAAGAGAAGTAGGATCCACTGGCTGATAGATAATCAGATGGTGGAACCTGGTTCCTTCCCTTGCGCTTTAAGAATAAAGACTGTTGTCGCGTATCAAGAGAGTTGAAGTAAGCGAACTTCTAAAGTCATCTGCTTGCAACTTGATGAAACTGCAGATTATACACAGTGACGAATGTGTGTATCCTCCAACTTGAATTACGCTAATGCAAGACAATGATGAACACGATGATTCCCATTCCCTGGCTAAGGAGCAGGCAGCACCGGACTCGGAGCACAAGCTCAAGGGAGCAGCTGAAATGAATAGAGTCAATGGTGACGATATCAGTGGTAACAATGAGAAGACGGTTGAGAGCAATGGCAGATCTCATAACGATAGTGAAGAATGCAGCGAGAGTGATTCAGAGGAAGAAGATCCTCCATTACTCAAGTATACAAGGCTAAATAAGCTCCCGACAAACTTCTTCAGCCGAGACTCTATCTCTGCATGTCTATTCCAAGAGGAATTTTTTGCATTTGGCACTCATTCCGGGTTGCTACACCTTACATTGCCTGATTTCAGTCCCATCCAAACATTGAAATTGCACCGTTCATCGATTCTTTCGATTCACTCTGAAGGCACTTACTTCGCTACTGGTTCTATCGATGGCACAATTGCCATTGGATTGCTAGAGGATCCGTCTAATATAACGTCTTTCGACTTTAAGAGACCCATTCAAGCGGTTGTCCTTGATAACGATTATGCAACGAACAAGACTTTTGTGTCTGGTGGAATGGCAGGTGAAGTGGTTCTTTCTCAGAGAAATTGGCTGGGAAACAGAGTTGACACCACTTTAGTAAAAGGTGAAGGTCCAATCACGGGGATCTTCACAATAGATGATGTCATTCTCTGGATGAACGATTCAGGAATCACTTTTTGCAGTATTCATTCTCGAGCCCAGCTTCTGAATGTCAAGTTCCCAACAAAAAATGGTGACGACGACGTTCAACCTGCTCAGTACAGGCCTCATGTTCACTTTCCCGAAAGCGACAGGATACTTGTAGGTTGGGGAGAACATGTTTGGATGTTTAAAGTGTCACTGAAGAGCAGTGCAGATTATGGTAAGAATTTGGGATCTATTCTTTCTAGTGCAGCATCGACCTTGAGGGCAGTCCCGGATAAAAAAGTGGAACTGGAACACTACTTTCAATTACGAATTCAAATTGCAGGTGTTGCCTCTTTCAAGGACGATCAGATACTGTGTCTAGGTTTCGAGGCTGGGAACAAGGACGGCTCTAACATACCGGAGCTCGAGATAATAGATGCTGTGAGCGGCGAGGAAGTTTACAACGATGAAGTGGTCTCTAAAAACTATAAGAACCTTTCATTGAACGATTATCACCTTGGCAAATACATAAACCAAACTTTGACTGAATATTTTTTAATCAGTGCAAGCGATAGTATTCGAGTCCAAGTTTTCTCGTTAAATGATCATTACGACTGGTACCTTGATAGAGGTAATTTCCTGAAAGCCTGGGAAATAGGGAAATATGCCGTTAGCTCAGGTGAAAGATTGAAAACTGGTCTAAGATACGTTTACCAGCTGCTAGGTGAGGAACAGTGGGAGGGTGCGGCTTCATTCATGGTTTCGCTGATTGTCACGGCCAATAATGCCAACGAGGAGCAACTAATGGGCCAGATAGTAGAAGAGAGTGAGAAGGTCTTCAAGAAATTTATAGAGAACGGAAAGGTAGACTGCCTGGCTGAATGTATACCAACAGAGCCTCAGCTTGATACATCAACGTACGATGGCATTTTGGATTATTATCTGACCAGGCAGAAGTTGCAAGATTTCATGAACTGTATTCATAAATGGCCATTGAATGTATTCTCATATCTAAAGTTTGAGGATGAGCTGGAGGAATTAATTGAGAAGCATGATGAATTCGAAAACACTTATCGGGATGCAATAATTCACTTGTATCTGATACAAAAGTTTTACCTGAAAGCCGCTCCTCATATGATCGAGAGGAAAGACACTAGGGTGCTAGACATACTTCTAAGTCATAACCTTGCTTCGCATTTCACGAGAAGAATTCTGGATTTGGTGTTGTTACCCTATGACGAAGACACAAGAGAACTCGGCACGTTATCAGTATCAGATGCACGAATCATATTTGAGAAACCCATAAATTTGCTGGTTCGAAATCGACATAGCTTTCAAGTAAGCAAAGTCGTTGAAACTTTATCAAGTCCAAGGGAACTGAGAATCATCCTTTTTCTTTACTTGAACAGACTGTCCGTCATTGATCCTGATCTGACGGCAAAGTATGAGAATGGTCTCATTGATCTTTACGCAGAGTATCAAAAAGATCAGCTGCTAGGCTTTCTGAAAAGAAAATCTAATTATGATGTAGAGCAGGCCATTGAGTTCTGTTCTAAGCGCAAGGGTTTTCACAACGAATTGATATACCTTTGGGGTAAGATCGGCGAGAACAAGAAAGCTCTGTCATTAATCATTGACGAACTCAATGACCCTGGCTTGGCTATAGATTTTGTGAAAAACTGGGGCGATTCTGACTTGTGGGAGTTTATGGTCAGTTATAGCATGGATAAGCCTAAATTTATCAAAGCATTGCTAGATTCTCCTGATGAGTTCGGTCAGACGTATTTGGAGGTGATAAGAGCGATGCCTGCTGATATGCATGTTACTGGCCTAAAGGAAACGCTTGTAAGAATTTCGACGGACAATGCTTTGAATCTGGAGGTGAGCGGCAATGTCTTCAAAATTATCGATGATGAGACA
This sequence comes from Torulaspora maleeae, assembly GCA_003708055.3. Classification (NCBI taxonomy): domain Eukaryota; kingdom Fungi; phylum Ascomycota; class Saccharomycetes; order Saccharomycetales; family Saccharomycetaceae; genus Torulaspora; species Torulaspora maleeae. The sequence goes on along the minus strand of PPNA03000003.1, from coordinate 607,051 downwards.
AAGGAATTCGGGCTACAATACCTTAAATACATGACCATGGGTAAAGTCTTTCATGTTGAAGAAAGCGAATAACTTGTTGCCTCAATGATCCATATGCATTTGTTTGTCAGCTTAATTATGTAATATTATATACAATTGAACAATCAACAGCAGTCAGAAGAAAGATGAGTTGCCTGGTAGTTGTAAATCCACCGAATCATGTATATTTCTGGAAGAGGAGAAATTAGAGTTGTTTGAGCTTGAAGGAGATCCACCGGACAAATATCGTTCCAATTGCACTTGGCCTCTCCTTATCCTCATGTTATGTTTCTGTTTCCTGACTTTTTTGATCTTTTTCAAAAGGTTGTCGTAATTGAACTTGATCTCAGTGATTGCGGCATCTGAAAAGCTCAGCTCTCGAGTTTCAGTATGCTTCAAAATGTTCCCAAGTGATTTGGCAATGTTGATGTTTGCCTGAAGAGTTGTTCCTGTATCCATAGAGAAATCGGGAAGTGATGGCTGTGCCTGCTCCTTACTTGTCGCCACGGCGTTATCGAGAAGATGATTCAGTGCAGGATCTCCAAATGGGACCATTGCAGTAGTTGTAACCCCATTGCCATTGACTGGAGCAGGTGGTCTTGTATAGGATGGATTGATTTGACCACCATGCGCCGTAAGGTCATCGTTGGCACTGTTGGGTATATTGGAAGAAGCTGGACCCGAAACTGCTGGTGGAAACATATCATCAAAGTAATCAGATGGCACAATGGAGGTATCGATTCCTACGCCTCGCAGGTCAAGCATACCGTTCTCTCCCATGAAGAGGTTTGGTCTGTCGATCAGCGTACTCACATTGTAAAGCTTGTCTTTCGTTTCTTCTGTGTAGTTACCGGCCAGGATCTTGTCGAGATTCATATCATAGTTAGCCTCTAAATTACTAGACTCATTCGTTGTGTTAAGAATGGCAAGCTGTTGAGCATCATTTGGAGCGCCATTCGCTATGTGATCTCTACTCAGTTCATCTTCAGATTCAGATTCTAGGTCTGCAGTATTACCAGCTTGGCCTGCATTCAAATTCAGATTGCGGTCCTGTAATAAATCAAAGTTTGAGTAATCAGTTATTGGATTTGGCGTACAAGTCGCTGTGCGTTTGTTGTTATTAGGGTCTGGCTCGACTAGGTCAACTATCGCGCTCTCGACCAACTCTTCAGTACTCAAGAAGTTTGTGTTCTTGTTCTCGATATTCAAATCGAGTAGCATATCGTGATCCCATTTCTTTTCACAGTAAAACTTATCACATAAGCTGTTGAGCTCGGCTTCTAAAGCTTCATTCTTCTTGAAGGCCATACTCACTGTTTCATCCAAACGAATCATTTCAGGAGGTAAAATTCCTGAACTTTTCCAATTGGCTCTAATTGTTTCAACAGGTATACCCATCCATGCTTTTTTAATGAATTTAAATGCGTTCGACATAGTCAATTGACTTTGCTCAAATGTGATAAATAGTTTCTTGCTTGTCTTTTTCTCCAGAGTGCTTTGTAGATCTATTAGTGCCTGGTACTGTTGGATTCTATATCTCGTTTTGAACTCATCCAAGACCCCCCAATTAAAAGGTAAAAACCTCGAGTTCGCCGACGTGTAAACTAGCTGAATATTCTTTAAATGAGGATTTATAATCCTATGCGAGCACGAATCATCCAGTATTATCCAAATCTTTCTATTATCAGCAGCTAACCGTTTGTCCCATCTTGCCAACCAATCGTGAAACAAATTGCTTGTCAGCCATGACTTCCGATTACTGTGATAAGAGATACCAAACCTACGTGCCATCTTCTCACCAAGAAGCGACTGTGATACGGGATCGGCAGGTTCCTCTGGAAAATAGTTCCGGAAACTTCGGTAGCTGTTATATTTCCCCACAACCAAAGGCTTAAGCTTCTCTGTCCCCTCAAGATTGGAACAAAGCATCACGGTGGCTACCTCGATAATCCTTTGTATCTGACTGGTCTCATATTGAGCGTAGTCCAAAGGTAAGTTATACGCCAAAAAGGTCTCATCCAAAGTGAATATATCCTGAGAAGGTATGGTCGCGAATATCTGTTTCAATGCGTTTCTCTCCTCGAAAGTCCAGATCTTGGGAGGCTTCGGTAACTCTTCGTCCAAGTTCGAGATGTTAATGTCCATCTTGGACAAAAAATTATTGATCCACTTGTAAGAGAACGATCCATTCCCCTCACGATGCTCTGCAGGAATTCGATACCAAACAGATTGCGCTGTATCCTGTATAATGGGCGAGTTGATCGGTATACCATTCCATATGCTCTGAGAGACCCATTCTTGCAAAATGAGACGCACCAAGACGTTGTTCGGCTTTCTGACTCGATTTGCTGCCTTTTCGTTATCCTTACAGTTCATATAAACGTCTCTCTTGGCAAGTAACCGCGAGATAGTCCCCTGTGATGGTATCTTGGGCAGTTGAAAAGTTTCATATGCCCATCTCGCCAACTCCAACTGCGTCCATTTGGGATGTCTCTCGGACATCAGACAGATATTGTATCTCTGCTCAATAGACAACATTCCTGAAAGTATTCAAGATCCGCTCACAGATTTATTCGCTAATTCTCCGGTCCTGCACGGCTGCGTAAATTACTAATGGATACCAAGCTTGAGTCCTCGCAGTTTTCAAATTTAAACGGAATCAACCTTCGACAGGAACTATAACCGCTAGCCGCCACCTCTACAAGCTCAAACCGTTTCAGGATCCACGCTCTTCTGGTGGTGTCGAATCAAATTCTCTTCGAAGATGTCTAAAATAGTTCGAGATAGTCAGCATGGCAGTCACTGAAAAAAATCAAAACTAACGACCTGGAAATCAGATCAAAAAGCTTCAAGAGCTCAATCCCGTCGTCGGTACGAGGTGCGTTAGCTCGTATTGAGCCGTCGAGCTTAAAGGTTTGTCGATCTCCAAAAGAGCTGGCCTTTGTGGCTTCATTCTTGCCTATACATATATATATGCGGAGTCTAGGGCAGCTAGCTGCCTCTGTAGGTCGTGTAGCCGTAATTGCTGAGCAGTAATGGTATGTGGTAGTGTCTGGAGTCCACCACGTTGAACATTATGTCGACAACCGGGTGGAAGTTTTCCTGGCCCAGAGCACTGTAGTACTTGCCCACTTGGAACCGCATCCTGTACGTCCCACACTTGATCTTGTCCCAGCGCAGCTGACCACTGCTGTAGTCCTGCAGAATCCCCAGCTCTGCCAATTGCTGTCTCTTGGCAGGAGACGGATCGAAAGTCCACTGTGGGACTCTGCCGTCAGAGTCGGTTCTCGCCATGGCAAACGGCTCGGGAGTGCCAGCCTCCCGGCACGTCTCGCTACCGTCTTCTGCCGTCTCTTCGACCATGTCGACTTTATAGACCGAGCAAACGATGTCGGCAGCTGGTCTTCCAGTAGTGGTGTCCAGAACGTGGCACGTCAGCGGCGGTCTTCCACTCATTACGTGACTCGTCGACCTCGAATTGACCAGTCAAGAATCAGCTGGCTCCAGGACGTCCTTATATATTTGTCACTTACTGCTCGATGCCTTATCGATCAATCCGCATAACACCGAACCATCAACAATGACAACTACTTGATCAGAGGAGCGGCTACAACAGGAAGCATCAGAAGAGCGCTGGAGTGCTGGGCTGATCCTCGAGCAGATGAGTTATGGGCAGCTACCACCATGTGGCACATCAGGAGGGTGAGTTGACTTTTTTCGTGCCAGAACTGTTCAGACATGGTCGGTTCTTTGGTGTGAATGCCGTCCCCATGTTGATCGTTGACCTTTTATCCAGGTTTGAGACGTCGAGGCAGGTGTGTGAGCGCTATTATAAGCGTCATGTGTCGTGCCTTTTCTGGAAGAACCATCCTGTGGCCAGAGTCTCTGTGTTGGGCGTGGTGATGGGATTCAAACGGAGATGGATTGGCAATGAGGACTACGTTGTGTTGTTTGTCGACGATTTCACGTCCAAACCTGGAGGACGAACCGATATGCTGGCTTGTAAATGCCATATTGATTTGATTATGAAACACGCAGTTTGCGTTGAGGATCTGGAGGGCAAGAGGTTGCGTATTTCTGGGGACATCAGCATAGTATACCAGGAGCTGGTAGCAGAAGAGATTGGAATCTGTGATAGTCTGACAGATGAGATCGAACATTGGCAAGTGTCTTTGGCGCAACGCGAGGAATTGAATAGCCCGTGGGTCTTGAGCAAAGAGCTCTGTGAAGATAGTCTCTCGCAGCATAGCGCTGGATATTTCGATGAAAAAGACTGGGTCAAGGAGTTCACCACACCAGTGAAACCTCACACGAGACAGAACTTTATCGATAGGTTACTAGCGGAAGAGTATAAAGACCAACTGGAGATTGTGACGCCGTGTCGCTACGAATCACAGGAAGGAAGTTCAGACGATGATGTGGGCTCAAGACCGTCGCCGTTAAGAGTTTTGGTCGAAGACTCTGTACCGCAAAATACAGACGCCCTTTTACTTAGTCCAGTTAGCGTTAGTGAAGAATCTGAAGTTGATTGTGTTCTAAACAAAAGCATCTTTACGAGCAACGAAGCAGAAGCTAAGAGGCGAGTGATTAATTATCTTCTCAGTCAATCAGAACGAACTATTCCAATTGTGGAGTTGTACCAAACACCCCAAGTCAATGACGTTCTAAATGAAATCTCTACATTTGCTTTCAACAGGCAGAATTTGACGCTTGTTAAACCTTTCGAGCTTTTGAAAACAGAGACGTTTTTCGAGATCATAAGTCAACTGGTAACTTCTGGTCTCGTGCGGTATACCAATCAAAATGTGATAGATTCGACAGCTTTAAAAAGGCTGTATAAGTACTCCACTGAGAGACTGCTGGGTCTTTTCAAATTACAATGCTACTCAGGCGCCATTGATCTGCCCCATACTCGCGAAAAGTTGCTACTGCCGAACTTGTCCAACAAGGCCATTCTAGAAGTGTTCAAGGAAGCCTTGAAATCGCTAGTGAGAAAGCATCCGAAGGTCGTTACAGAATGGTGGATGGAGACTAAAACTCAAAATTCAATACTCATCCATTTGAAGTACTTCGAATTCACTGAAAAGGTGACAATAGAAATAATCGATGAGTGAAACACAAACAAGCAAGATAACTTCGCTAGACGTCTACTTCCTACCAGACTGTCAAAGAGTAGCTATCGTTGATCACTGCTCGGACTCGTTGTGGACGATCTGGAAAATTTTACCTCATCGCGTCCCATCAAGTTATCATGCCTACAGCTGACAACAGCCGCTGTAAAAGCACTAAGACACTCGAGAGATCGTTCTTCGGTTCACTATGCCTTTGTTTCAAGTAGATGGGTGGGATATCAAGACTGACAAGGTCGCCTATTTCGATGCCAACGCTAGCAAGGCAGAGGAAAAAAAGAAGAATAAAAAGGCCAAAAAGGACAAACTGAGAAAGGATCGAGAATCCAGAAAACATCAAGCCATTGACCAGGAGATCAATAATGCTAATGAAGATGATTTTGTGGAGTCGGAAGCAAGCGATGATGAGGCAAAGAGTAAAGCGGTAGATGCCAAGAATGTAAGAGACAAGACCAAGGGAAAGAAGCGTTCATCCGCCGAACAAGAATCTTCTCCTGTATCAGACAAAAAGCAGAAAGTAACACAATCAGCGACACCTACTGTTCAAAAGCAATTTACGCCGCTGCAACAAAAAATGATGGCTAAGTTGACAGGTTCCAGGTTTCGTTGGATCAATGAACAACTCTATACCATTAGCTCTGATAAGGCTCTAGAAATGGTGCAAAATCAACCCCAATTGTTTAACGAGTACCACGAAGGGTTCCGTTCCCAGGTCACTTCTTGGCCAGAAAACCCCGTGGACGTGTTTGTGGACCAAATTCAGTTCAGAGCTAAGAAACCTGTGAATGCACCTGGTGGGCTTCCAGGTCTACAAGATTCAAAGAAAATTGTTATTGCCGATATGGGCTGTGGTGAAGCACAATTGGCTTTGGAAATCAATAAATTCTTTCAAAAATATAACAAGAAAGCGAAGAAGCACCATCAGAGGTCGCATCAAGTGCATAGTTTTGATCTGCAAAAAGCTAATGAGAGAATCACTGTTGCTGATATAAGAAATGTTCCACTTCCAGATAACTCATGCACTATAGTCGTTTTTTGCCTTGCTCTGATGGGTACTAACTTTTTGGACTTCATCAAGGAGGCATATAGGATCTTGGCACCTCGAGGAGAACTCTGGATAGCAGAGATCAAATCTAGATTTGCGGATGAAAAAGGTGACGAATTTGTGAACGCTTTGAAACTCATGGGTTTCTTCCACAAGAAAACCGATAATGAGAACAAGATGTTCGCCAGGTTTGAGTTTTTCAAGCCACCTCAGGACATTATTGAAGAAAGAAAGGCAAAGCTAGAAAGAAGGCATAAATTCATCGAAGTTGAAACTGAGAAGGAGCAGTTAGAGACTAAGAGAGCCAAGATCTCAGAGGGGAAATGGCTCTTGAAACCTTGCATCTACAAAAGGAGGTAAAGCCTCCGTTTCAGGGATTTGGTGATATGTAATATTGTACAGTAGCTTAGTTAAACTAATCACGAGCGGCCCTGGAAGAAAGACTGAACTGCAGAAAGCCTTGACAGATTGTCAAAGCCAGGAATAGTTGGCATTTGAAACCAACTTTCCCCTGCAGAGTCTCCGTTTGGTTCCCACTTGTCACAACCTCTGAATCCATAAGTATTCCAGCCTGTCAATGCCATTCCGACCAAGACAAGTAATAGGTAAAATACCTTTAATCTTAGTACGCAGAACAATGCGAATACACCCCATACCAGAGGCGTCAAGTACATCGACCACCAAAACAATTTGGAATCTATAGGGTTGATTGGCGGGCCTGGAGCATACTCCTTGTACGACTCAAATCTAAAAGTCTGTGCAGTATCGGTAGTGGGATCGTACCACCAACGCAATTGCACCAACTTTCGACCACTGATGTTCTTGGTGAAATAAAAATCGGCCGTGAGCAGTAGGACAA